>LPNX010738522.1:14064-223217 GCA_001517045.1 Pseudotsuga menziesii
TATCAAAAATCAAAGACATGAAATTACCTTTTATGTTGCACATTGCTCTTTGGATCTTCTCCATGTCTTCAAGGAAGGATGGATCCTCCAAGGAAGTGGCTCTCCAACAAGAATTTGATACCAATTCCTGAGTGTCATGGAGTATGCTAAGGGCCTCTTGGATCTTATTTTCATTCATATTTAAGGACCCTTCAATAAAATTAGGCTCTTGCAAATGAACCTCCTCATATTCTTCCTTCTTTCTTGGACCAACTTCATGAAGCTCAAGTGGTGAGGGGGAAGTTGATCTTGTTTCTTCTTCAACTGCTACAAGGTCTTCATTTTCATGTTTAATAGAATTTTGGCTTACAGAAACATTTTTAAATCTGATCTCTATGTCACCAACATAGAGTTGTGAGCACCCATCCGTAGGTACTCCTTCATGGTTCAAGCATCCATCAATAGATTCTCTTTGTTTCATTTCCAAGGTAGCATGTGTCTCAAAATTATCTTCAGTATTTTCAATAAAAACTTCTTCATACTCATGTGATGTCTCTTCATATTTTTCAGAGTCACTTGGGAGTGAATTTTCATCATCTTCATGTAATACTTCTTCTACTCCACCTATTTCAGAACTAGGTGGTTCATGGGTCTCCTCCTTTTGTCCCTTCAAGCAAACTGATGCATTTTTCCCCTGGGTTTGCTTAAAATCAATATATTTTTCCCAACTTTAGATAGCTAAAAATTCAAATATTTTCATAATATTCTTGGTCATGTATTCAAATATAGGTTCCATGTTTTTTATTATCTCCTCAACATCATATGAGGTTCTCTTTTCATGCCTAGTCATAGTTTCCAAAAAAATGTCTTCTTCTCCTACTTTATTTTTTCCTCTTCAACAAAAGCACTTTTGGTTTCAATATATAATGGTGGTCACTGAATTATTGTACTAATAAATATCAGACCACATCAGGTGCCAAGATCATGCTCTGATACCACTGTAATGTCCCTTTTTTGAAATTTTATTAAAATGGCCAATTTTCCAATTTTTGCACAATTTTGGCTCTTGACTAGTTTTGATGTCTAGACCTCCAAATTGACCCAAATGCTTCCAAATATTATCTGAAGGTACCTGAATGATAATATAACTTAAATATAATTCTCATGTATGTTTTTTTACCTCCCAATTACTTCTGAAAACTTGTTTAATGTTCTATTCAAAGTAGGAGTCTTTACTAGCAAATTGGGGCTCCAATTCCCCTTGGGTAATTGCCGGAAATGGCTTCACAAATGATCCCAAAGTCACTTGAATTTATGAAAAGAGGATGTGTATGTGTAAGGGAACTTTTAAAATTCTCATATGCATCATGTTTTATTTTATACAGGCTGTTATGACTCTTTCCAAAACAACTCCCAAGTCACAATTTCGACCCCTGGGGAAAATGCACCAAATCTTCTCCCAATGCAATAAAAATGAGTAAAATGGCTTCCAATGCTTAATTAATAAACATGAGACTTGAAATAAACATTAATTAAATTCCATAAATCATACATCTATCAGATATACATTCCTCCATTTGAAATAATAAGCTTTACCATGGCATATATCAAAATGTAATATCAAAATGGAGTGGAAATGGTCATTGTTTGCTCATTAAAAGTCATTTTGACATACAACTCTTGGGAATATCGACTTGAAACTTTATGATAATTAATAAAATAGCATATTTAACTGATTACAATCATAAATGGACAATTAAAGGCTCTCTCAATTCTAAATCATCAGCATTACAATGGTTCACAACAAGATAGTGGGGAAATGTCACTATTTCTTCATTGTTCAACATTATTACATGAATTGTTTTGGGTATTTCGACCTGAGAGTATTATGAACATGAAATATAGATAATATACATCATAACACAATATAATTGGCATTATAATATTCCCCAAAGAGATCAATAGCTCACCCAAAGCGCAATCCCTCCATTGGCATGAATATGGTGTGAAAACTGGAAATAGTTGAGAGATAGTGATGCAATAGAAAAATCCACATGATTTCTAGTAGATCAAACCTACAAATAAGACTCCATTAAATCTCCATGAAATACATGAGTGGCCTTTCCAAAAACCAACTAGGATGGGAGTCTTTCACCCTCGAAATTGGCATAAGCAAGAAATCTACTCATCCACTAGCTCTCACAATTCACAAATGAGAAAAATATTCTTCTCATGGATTATCCCTATATTTTATAAACATTATTATCCTTCTAAGGTTTCAAATCCATCCATAAACCAAATCCAATTTGAATTAGTGTGGTTTCTCATTCTATGCCATGTGGCCTCTCTCTTCACCTTCCCTCTTCTCCCAAATTTGAGTAGGAGCCTCTAGGCCTTCTCCAACTCCCAGATTCGACCTCTAAGATGCTATATTCATTTATGAAATGTTAGTATGTCAGTAGGTCAGCCTTTAGATTTGAATTGTGTCATAACTATCATAGAATCTCCATCATTGGTTTCATAGATGTCATAAATGTAAGGGGAATCTAGCCAAGTGTCCATGAAACTCCCATTTGGCTCTTCCTCTCCCATGTAAGTTAAAATTCATCCCAAATTAGACCTATGAAGTATATGGACAAGTATATTAAAATTATAATCCATACAAAAACATTAGACTTCCCATATATTCAAATTTGCAAGAGAAATATACCATTTAACATAGGAATTATAGCTAGTGTGGGCCCCATAGTCTCCATGTGTCTTCATGCTCCATTGCCACTTCCATTTTATATTGTATGTATTTAATAAGCTACATTATTAAATATTTATCCCCTTTTAATGTCTAAACATCATTTATTATCCCCCTTATTCCAAATATCAAAGCTTCCACCCCCAACCTAGGAAACTAGTGATTTTCCTCCTTGGCAATTATTTGACTTTTAGCATCCCTTTGACAACTTTCATGAACATGGAAAATGTGATTTGGCCATTATGACCCAATGCAAAATTTGGGACATTATAGAGAATCAGACAAGAAAGTGATGATTCTTCAAGTGATGAAGAATATGTCTTGATTTCTGCTCTCACGGGAAATATCACACATGGAAGCAATGATTGGCTTATAGAGAGTGGGGCTTCCAAACATATGATAGGATTCAAAAAGTCCTTTGTGAAACTTTCAGAACATGAATCACCCCACAAGGTGAAACTTGGAGATGACTACCAGTATCCAATAAAAGGTAGAGGGGAATCCTCCTATAAGCTAGACTCTAGAAATTCTATGAAGATGCAAGATGTATTGTTTGTACCAAGACTAAAGAAGAACCTCCTCTCCATATATGCATTAGATGCAAAAGGCATGAGAGTTGCATTTATAGATGGCCAAGTTATCATGTGGCCAAATGGAAAGACTATTAATGATGTAGTAGTGATTGGGAAACAAGAGGGAGGTCTATACAAATTGAAGGGCCATCCATAACAAGCTTTGGTCCATGACACAGTAGAGCCAAATGAACTTTGGCATATAAGGCTTGCACATGTGCATTACAGAGCACTACCACTTGCAAGCAAAGCTGTTGAAGGTCTTCCAGAAATTTAGGAAAAACATGATGGATTCTACAAAGGATGTGCGAAAGGAAAGAACACAAAGAAAACATTTCCAAGTAGTGAGAGCAAGGCAAAAGGAATCTTGGAAATCATTCACTCTGATGTATGCGGTCCGATGTCATCTAGTTCATTAAGCGGGTATGTATACTATGTTTCCTTTATTGATGATTTTTCTATGAAGACATGGATTTACTTCATGAAGAAAAAAGATGAAGTATTCAGCAATTTCAAGGAATTCAAAGCCTTGATCGATAACCACACAAAAAAGAAGATCAGGACCTTTCGATCAGATAATGGCAAAGAATTCACATCAAATGAATTCAAAGCATTATGCAAAGATTCAGGAATTAAGAGGGATTTAACTACTATGGCATATAATCCATAATTGAATGGGGTTGCATAAAGGAAGAATAGAATGATGATGGAAGTTGCAAGGTCTATGCTTTATGATCAAGATCTTACCATGCATCTATGGGTAGAAGCTTCCAGAACAGCGGTGTATGTACAGAACCGTACTCCACACAGAGTACTCAAGAACAAGACACCTGAAGAAGTATTCTCCGGCAAGAAACCAGAAGTTAGCCATCTCAGGATATTCGGATTTCCAGTGTACATACACATTCCGAAAGAAAAGAGGACAAAGTTATATCTTCAGGAAAGAAGGGTATATTTGTGGGATACTCTGAAATCTTGAAGGATTATAGAATATACTTCCTAGGATTCAAAAAGATCGACATCAGTAGGGATGTAACATTTGACGAAGAATTAGCTTACAACAAATCCAGAAAAGTACTTGCTGAAGAACCTAAAGAAACAGAAGCACCCAGAATTCATGACACAACCATGAATGAAGAAATTCAATAAGAAGATCGAGAATTTGAAAGACCTCAAGAACCTATAGATCCACCTCAGGAGAAGAATCTTCACAAGAGGAAACCTACTTGGGTACGAGAAGCTATCCAAGGTGCAGAAAGGTATGGGGCTCCAGAAGAGAATCACAGAGAAAGAAAGAGGACTAGGTCCTGCTCCAGGTATGTAGCTTTATTATGTGACTTTATCAATAAAGAACCTTCCAACTATGAAGAAGTGCCGGAAAGAAAATAATGGAAGGATGCTATGATTGAAGAGTATCAATCGATCATGAAGAATGATGTTTGGGATGTTTTCACAAGACCAGAAGGGAAGTTTGTTGTAACTTCCAAATGGATCTACAAGATGAAGCATGCTGCAAATGGCAGCATAGAGAAATATAAAGCAAAATTCGTGGCTCGTGGCTTCTCACAGAAGGAAGGAATAGATTATTAAGAAAACTTTGCACCTATAGCTAGATACACTTCCATCAGATTAGTACTTGCTCTAGCTGTAGTGATGAAATGGAAGATACACCAGATGGATGTCAAGACTACTTTCTTGAATGGTGTAGTGGAAGAGGAAGTGTATGTGGAGCAGCCACTCGGTTTTGAGACACATGATAGGGAGTATCATGTGTGTAGATTGAAGAAAGCCCGGTATGGTTTGAAACAGGCACCCAAGACATGGTACGACAGAATTGACATCTTTCTATCCAGTTTGGGCTTTACCAAGAGTAAAGCAGATTCCAACCTTTACTACAAGGTTGAAGATGGTAACCTAGTAATACTTCTATTGTATGTAGATGATCTATTTGTAACAGGTATGGGTGGGTTGATTACTGATACAAAGAGGAAGATTGTTGCTGAGTTCAAAATGAAGGACTTGGATATGATGCATTATTTTCTAGGCATGGAGGTGTGGCAGAATGCAGATGGAATTTCCCTGGGGCAAGGGAAATATACAATAGAGATCCTGAAGAGATTCGGGATGATGGACTGCAAGGCCATGACCACACCTATGGCATCAAACCTGAAGCTATTGAGTGATGCTTCATTAGAGTCGGTTGATGCTACGATGTATCATCGGATGATTGGGTCCTTGGTGTACCTAATGAACACAAGACCAGATATTTGCTTTGCTGTGAAAATCTTGAGCCAGTTCCTAACAGAGCCAAGACATGTTCACTTGATTGTTGCAAAACATATTCTGAGGTACCTGAAGGGTACAGTTGATTATGGGCTCAAGTATGAGGCAGATCAGAAAATTAACCCAGAGGGTTATGTTGATTCATATTGGGTAGGAAGTGCCATCGATAGGAAGATAACTACAGGGTGTTGCTTCAGTATGGGATCAGGTGTGATCTCTTGGTTTAGCAGGAAGCAATCCTTTGTGGCACTAAGTACAGCTGAAGTAGAGTATGTCGCAGCTTGTTCAGCTAGTTGTGAGAAAATATGGATGAGGAAGCTACTATCTGATCTATTTGATCTCCAGTTAGATGCTACTTGTATATATTGTGACAACCAGAGTTGTGTGAAGTTGTCGAAGAACCCGGTGTTCCATGACAAGTCGAAGCATATCGAGATCAAGTATCACTATATCCGAGGGATATGGTGCAGAGAGGAGTAGTGAAGCTCTAGTATGTTGTGATGGATGAACAGATATCTGATGTGTTGATGAAGCCATTGGCCAGAGTGAAGTTTGAGTACTTCAAGGAGAAGCTTGGTGTTCTCCAGATTGAGGTTACCCCCAAGGGGAAGTGATGATTCTATGAGCCATTCTGACATGGTGAGAGTATTGGTTCCTTCGATGGTCAGATGTAAGGGCTGAGCCATTCTGTCATGGTGAGAGGATTGGTTCCTTCCATGTGAGATATGAGTGCTGAGCCATTCTGATATGACCATAGAATTGGTTCCTACATGATCAGATATAAGGGCTATTTCCATTCTCTGAATGGAGGTACCTAGTCAGTTACCAGGAATACTTAGTCTAGGACTGAGGGCCATTCGGATATGACTATGGGATGTATTCTCACGTGATCAGATATAAGTGCAAGGCCATTCTGATGTGATTGAGGGATATGTTCCCACTTGATCAGATATAAGGGCTATTGCCATTCTATCATGGTGAGAGGATTGGTTCCTTCCATGTAAGATGTGAGTGCTAATCCATTCTGATGTGACTGTAGGATTGGTTCCTACATGATCAGATATAAGGTCTATTGCCATTTTCTGAATGGAGGCACCTAGTTAGTTATCAGAAACCCTCAGTCAAGGATTGAGTGCCTTCCTGACGATTCAAGGTCATATGTAAGTGTAGTGCCTTTCCACAGATGATAGTAGTTGTGTCCTATCATGCTAGTGGATGTGAGTGCTGCGCCTTTTCACAGATGATAGTAGTTGTGTACTATCATGTTGGTGAATGTAAGTGCTGTGCCTTTCTGAGATGGTGTTAGATGTGTTCCTCTCATGGTCAGATGTGGGTGCTGGCCATTCTGACTTAGGGTCAGATATAAGAACTAAAGAAGACCTACAAGGAGTCTAGGACTACAACCAGCATGAAAAAGGGCTAGCTATGTAGAACTTCCTATGATGAGAAGAATCATGAGATAGCACCTATGATGATGACCCAGTGATGATTCAAATCCAGTAATGATGTCTCCAAGATGATCCAGATTGAGTGATGATCCAGATATAGCAGTGATGATCCAGATCGAGTGATGATCCAAATGTAGCAGTGATGATCCAGATCGAGTGATGATCCAGATCTAGTGATGATGTCCTCGTGATGATCTAGATCCAGTGATGATGTCCCCGTGTTGATCTAGGTTGAGTGATGATCCATATCCAGTGATGATGATCCAGATCGAGTGATGATCCAGATCCAAGATGAAGATAACTTGAAGATGAATATGACTTGAATATGCAAATGAAGAGATGATCCAGAGAAGAAGACCGGTGCTAACAAATTGTGTCGAGAGAATATCTTCCTAGTTAAGAGGGAGTGTTGATGTATATGTAACTTCGGAATGTATTCACTTGTATGTTTCATGTATTGTACCCCGATGTTTATTCTAGGAAGTATCTGTAATGTAATTGAGTCATGTCATGCCTCGATGTTCCTATCGGGAGGGTCTATAATGTAAATAAGTCATGTCAAGTCATTGTGGATAACCCTCCTATTGTTCAAGGGTTAAAGTCCTCGCAATTCTAGGGCCCTAGGGTTATTAGACTCTCCTAGAGAAGTCATCTCTAGTGAGTTATTGTCAATTCAGGAATTAGTATAAATAGAGAGTGATCCTCTCTATTTATCACACACTCACTCACACTCAGTTGTAGTGCATAGCTGAGAGAGAAGAAGTTGCTGGGGCTAGAAAGAAAGAGGCTACTACTATCGGGAGATCATCTTACTGTTTTGGGGTTTTACTTTTGGTGTTGATTCTATCTCTAAGGAAGTTGCAGGGTTTTCTCCATTTATGGTTTCCCCAAGGAAAAACACTGTGTTCATTGTCTCTTGTGTTTTATTGTTGTACTTATTATTCTCTCAGTTAAAGATACTAACATAATGCTAGCTTGAATGATAAATATCTAACATCTTATTCCAGTTTTTGTATTTCTTAGCTCGCATGGAAGATTCAATCTCTATTTCTAGCTCATAGTAGTGTTCATCTATTTGGACTACCTATGTGTTGTTTGAGCCATTTTTTTCATTCAAAAATCCTTGGCACTGCCATTCTTTTTTCATTCAAAAAAGCCTTGTCGTCGCCATTTGTTTTTCTTTCAAAAAATCCTTACCATCACCAACTTTTTTGTTTGTCTTTGGAATGGTGGCGCCCAACGAAAGGAACAGATGGACATCTCTTTGTTTCCACTTGAAAAATATATATAATATTTGTCCTTGTGTAAATTTATTTTATAGTTAACCTTTCATGTTCTAGAAAGTTGGAAAATCCCTATGCTTTCTATTCATTTGAGATACTTGGGTGTACACACCAACTCCTATAATGCTTGCCACGTGTTAATTAATTACGGGGCATCGCCATTCTTCTCTGAGATAATTAAGGGGATTTAGCCACCTCTAAGAAGAAGAATAGGGTTTTCTCTTACGGGGATTCACCCTTCTTCTCTATAATTATAGGGTCAATCCATGAATTTTTTATTGTAGGGCTAGCGAAGTGCCACTTCAGTACTCACTCTACTTATTTTCATGGTGGGTCTCAACTTATTTTTATAGTGGTTCTGAGCTTATTTTCATAGTAGTGGTATTGAATGAAAATAAAATAAAAAGTATCCCTCCTCTCAAGTATGACCTATTCTTAGTGCATAGGACCTCTTCTCATTGCAAAAACTCTTTTAGATATATATTTCTACCAAAGCATGGAATTAGGAAGTGTGCTTTCATGAATCAAGCATTGCATTATGATGTCCCTAGTTGAGCTATATAGTTTTATTAATGATGGACCTACTTGAGGATTACAAAAGTTGAGATAAATTCACCTATTTAATACATATTCTTTCCACCCATTAATTAGTAAAAAACAATATGATATATTTGATGTAGAACATGAATTTGTGGAAAATTTATTATATATGTTGGAAAAGCAATTTTAGCATGAAGAAGAGGTGGAACGTGATGAGAGTTATATGGGACTACCTATAGCTACATATGAGGGCACACATAACCATGAAATCCCCATTGTAATCTACAACATTGGAAAACCCATAATTTTAACATAACAAGGATCAAAGTGTGCCATAATAATTTCCAATGTGAACTTATGTTCTAAACTAGTATTTAATTGTGCATCCCACCAAACTTTGCAAATACTACCATTCAATCTAAAAGTAGATTCCATTATCTTGGTCCTTGCAAGTTATAAGGACATGTTAATAAAATGCAACAAGTAAGGTATAAGGATATATGCCATGGAATGGTCTCTTAGATCGTTGGCACATACTATACACAACGTGATATTGAACAATGTGGAAATTAGGCTTCTTTGGGCTTACACATTTACAAAACTTTCTTGTGAGAAGAGATTGAATATTTTGTTCTTTCTTCATATTATATATCTTATGTTCATATAAAAAATCTCATTATTGTTGTAGCTACTGGATTTGTTACTCTTCCACTCATAGTTAAAGATTCAACTACAATGTAATTTATTTCATCATGACCATTCTCAGTAACCAATTTTTATCATGCCCCCATGTAGTTTAGTGATAGTATTTTGGTATGAATCTTCCCAAATATAGCTTTATTTTTTGTTCTATATGTGGTTTGACTTGGATAGGAAATTTTTATATTTAGATTGTTAACATCCTATATAGAAAAACACTTTGATGGGAGGGTGATTACTATCCTCTTATAGGGATAGTGGTACAACACTGCAAGACACAAGGGTGATTATTGCTTGAAGTGAACACAACTTTAAAACTACCAGTCTGATAGAAGCAAACAAGTTGGGGAAATTCATTTAGAATAAAGAAAGGCTAATATGGGTTAAGGTAAGCTCTACTGAAAAAAAATACAACATACTCAGTAAGACATCAAGTTTAAAAGGCTCGGGTATATTTATAAATGAAGGCCTCATTTCGAGGATGGGGCTGAATTAAGAAAGGAGGTCCAAAAGGTAAAAGAAGCTAGGAAGGAGGGAAGATGGGAACTAATCAGAAACATGAAATCTATTATTAGAGATATAAACCAAAAGGATAGTAATAAATATAATTTTTACACACCCTAGATCTTATCCTGTAACTTTGAGGATTTCCATGGACCAAGGGCGCTAAGTTAAGTTGGATTCTGAGTGAAATTGATATTATATTATTGGTTGAAACTTGGGAACACAAGGAGTTGAAGGTCCATGATATAAAAGGATATGTCCTATGGTCATTATGGAATAAACATTCATGTCTTAGAGGCATTGGGGGTATAGATTGTTACATTAGGAATAACATATCCCCACATGTTAGGATTTATAAGAAGGGCCCTTACAACCAATTTATTTGGATAGAGATTGCAGACATTAATGATGAAAAAAACAATTTATTTTTCCCCTATTAATTCCAACTTCTATTAAAAAAAACAATTTAGATAAAAATTTCCTTATGATAATTTAGAACATGATATATCTTGTTTAAGGAAGGAAGGAAATATCCTTTTGATGGGTGACTTCAATGCTCTAACTTCCAGTAACCAAGCTAGTCTTTTAAGAAACTATTCCAACCCTAATCCTATTTGGTTAGATGAAGACCTTGAGCTAGCTAATAGTTACAAAAGGAGTTTTGAAGATCTAGGTGAAAATTTATTTGGGTCTGAGTTGGTCAAATTTTGTAGTTCTTAAGATCTTATCATTTGCAACGGTCTCACAAAATGGCCAAAATATATCCATATGACTTGTATCCATGGGATTGGAAGTAGTGTGGTAGATTATATTATATCTGATATCCCTATATTCAACAAATTAATAGATTTCAACATATTCAACAATCATGAGCTTGAGTCTGATCATAGACCTTTAATTATAACTCTCAGTATTTCCATGTAAAGAAATCCCTAGGAGGAAAACTATAATTTCCAAAAGCACCTGATCTTCGATAAAAATAAAGCTGACATTTTTTTCCATAATCTAAAAAATGGACTAATTCCTTTGTATACCATGGAGAATATAGAAAATCTCTACCATAATTTTGCTACATCCCTCTCGTCATCAATTAACAAGTTCTCTATTGAAGTCTCGACTAAAATGAGCAATAGTAGAACCAACCCTTGGTATGATCAAGAGTGTAAATATTCAAGAAAATAAATTAAGCAAGATACTACAAATTCGATAAAAATGGACAACATAAATCACTACAAAACCTTAATTAAAAGAAGAAGAAGAAAAGGACATTATCTAATTAAAAGGAATAAAAATCTCCTACACCTCTCCAAGGTGGCTCCTAAGAAATTCTGGAGGCAAATTCTAACTTGCAAAACAAAAGAAGACAATAAAATTTATTTAAAAGGTTGGAATTCTTATCTTAAAATGCTTTATGAATTCCCAGATACCAGAGATAACATTCAAACCCTTCTTCCAATGAAATAATTTTTCTCATTAGAAGACATAGATTCCGGGGTTAAGCGCTTAGAAAATGAAAAATCCAGATACATTGAAAGCTACCAAATGGAAATCTTAAAATTTGGAGGGCTTGTCCTCATACTGCACATCCACAAACTCTTTAATCGAATGGTCAAGAAAGGGTTTCCTACACCTTGGACTCAAAGCCTCATTATTCCTATTTTCAAAAGTGGCAATAAAAATGACCCCTCTAACTACTGATACTATTATGATTAGCCCTCTCTTAGCTAAGTTATATGGTATTATCTTAGAAAATAATATCAATGGATGGATAGAAATGGAAGGTAATGGGGATAAAGGCCAAGCAAGTTTTATAAGGAATCAGTCAACCATGGACCACCTCCTTACACTTAGGATCATTGCATAGGCATGCCGTAATAATAAGTATGACCTATTTTGTTGTTTTGTGGATTTTAGAAAAGCTTTCGATACATTGCCTAGAAATAACCTATGGAATAGGATAGAGGAGCATCAGGTTCCTTCTGAGTTGAGAGTTGTTGCGATAAGCCTTATACAAAAATTTCATTTCCAAGTTTAAGAATAATGAGGGGTGCACAACAGATATAAATTGTAATATTGGAGTTAAACAAGGTTCCCCCTCTCCCCTACCCTTTTTTGGAATTTACATTGATAATCTAGAAAAGTGTTTAGAAGAAGCAGGTTGTGGCGGTACAATCTTAGCTGGCATAGTTATCATCCTCCTACTTTATGCTGATGATATTGTTCTTATGGAAAGGTGTCCTTCTTATCTCGATAAGCAATTAAGAAATCTTAAAGTTTTTTTCTCTAACATGGGTATGACTGTTAACATTGACAAGACAAAAATCATGATTATAAAATCTAAGAAAGACACCTATGCAAATTTTATTTATGATAATAGAAAACTAGTGGGAGTGACTTCTTACAATTATCTCGGAATTGATATTCATCACAAGCTTAACTGGAACTATAGCATTGAGAAAAATATTAATGGAGGGTGGAAAGCTTATTTTGGTCTTGAAAATAACTATAATTCGTTCAATCTGGTCATGTGGAATAAAAATAAATTCTGATTTGAAACTCTTGTCATCCCTGTTATCTTATATGGTTTTGAAGTATGGGGGTGCAATATTTCTAGAGAATCTTGGAGGAAGATTGAGCAAATCCAGAAGCAGTTTATAACTTATAACCTCAAAAATAAAAGAAATACTCCTTATCCTTTTCTCCTCATAGAATTGGATATTTCCCCCATCGAGAGCATTGCCATGACTAGGTACCTGATGTACAAGTATAAGATAAATAACATGGGAAATGAGACTTCCTAAAATTTCTTTAAACTCTAGTCAAAACCAACTACACCTCAATAGGTGTTGGTGTAAATATACCATGGCTTGGTTAAACCATTGGGGCATTAATGAAAACGACATTTTGTAGAACATTGACAATATCAAAAATATTATTACTTCTAAGTTTAAAGAGAAATTTCAGTGTGAGGAAAATTTAGCGGTTAAGAGAAAATTAAGATATTATAAGGAGGACATTAATCCTAACTTGGAGGATCAGAAGTATCTCTCGGTTGTAACTAGATCACAGAAGAAAATTAATATAGCCAAGATTGGAACTAACTCTCATGAACTCCATAGCGAAGCAAGGCGTTGGCCTATTCCTAAAACTCCATGGGCGAAAAGGGTTTTCCATCTGTGTGAGTCTATGAGCATTGAGGATGAAAATCACTTTCTCTTAGAGTTCCTTGCTTACACCCACATTAGATCTGATTTTCATTATTTGCTACAATACAAAACTTTATAAAATTCTAACTTTCCAAAACTATTGTGAGCTTGAAAAGCTTCTTAGCAAGCTTTTTGAGCACATGAACAAGATTTTAAACTGAACCAAGTATTTTCCTTCTTAATGTCTAATAGACCAAATTTGGTCTCAGTGGACGTTAATCATGATCATGATCATTAATTATTAGTTTTAATTATTCATTACATTAATAATTTCACTTTCATTTTCTACCTTTTATATTATTCTCATCCACTTCCCAACAACTTACTCATTATCTTAATAGTATTAATTTCCAAGATTTTAATCATTTACTATTGCCGATTATTCATCAGTACTATTCTCATTCTCCACCGTTTACATCCTCGGAACCACATTCATCTCTACATTCCCTTTATTATCATTTTTCACCCACCATTTATTAACTTATCCCTAATACTCTATATTTTTAATAATATTTTATTAACTTAACCCTAATACTCTCTATATTTTAATAATAATATTTTATTTGAAAATTTTTCGTTTTCAAATATTTAATAGAAGTAAAATGATCTTCCATAGGAATAGTGTCATAATCCTTGGAACTCTTGAATTTATAATAAACAACCATGATTGATATAAGTATTGCTGAGAAAGGAGCAATTGATGCTACTAAAATGAAGTCGTTCATTGAATTGAATATTAATATTATTGCAAATAGAAGGATTTATTTTCTCCTTTCTTTCTTGTTCCTTGCAGAATAAAAGAGAACATAAATAAGTTAAAAATCAACTCCAAAACAGGTTTGTCAAAAGAAATCTAAAATTGTTTATTCCAACGTTGCTCCCAAAAAAAACTTCCTCCAAATCTAAATTTGACCTGCTTATTCCAGTTTTTCTATTTCTTTGCTCACATGGAAGATTCAATCTCTATTTCCTGTGCACAACCTAGTTCATCTAGTTGGATTACCTGTGTGTTTTTCATGCCATTTATTTCATTCAAAAAATCCTTGCCGCCACCAGCTTTGTTGCTCGCCTTCCAACCAACTTAGAGGATTAGAAACACTCCTCCCTTTAGGGAATATCCTTCTATGATATTATTATGCATCTACTTGTCAATTGGGCAATTAGTTAGAGGCATCCCTTTCTAGTTTTTATTTATGTGGATGAGCATAATGGTTTAATAATAATTTCCTAGTGTTTTGGTGATGTGTGATTAGTTAGTGTAATGGGGTGTAACGAGAGAAAAAGGTGTCTCACCGTACTGACATAATAAAATAATGGAAAAAAGGTGTAAGAATCTTTTGAGAGAGACCTTTACACTGTTTTTATAATATGTTTCTAGGGACTTTTTACCTTTTCTCTCTTTTAGGATTTTGGAACCCTATTTAGGGTTTTTGCACTTTTTAGGGTTTTTATCCCTTTTTAGAGTTTTTAGCCCTTTTTGGTGTTTTTTTTGGCCCTTTCTAGTTTTTTTGACCCTTTTTGAGAGAGAATGAGGGTAAACTATAGGAAATAATAATGTTTTGGACTGGAAATACAATTCTAAAGGTAAAAAGTAAGGGAAATGTGGTAGGAATATGATGTATGAATATGGTTTAGACCATGAAGAGCTAAGTGAGCAATTTTTTGTGTTAACTGTTAGTTTCATTCATATAATAATATTTTTTAGCCATGCTAAGGCTTCAAGGGAAATAATAATAACTAGGACGTGTGATCAATTAATGGTGATCATTTCGAGGTTTCACACAACATATATGGTTCTCACAATTTAATCAATGGATAGGGATGTTAGGGGGCTATGCATATGAGTTTAGAGTGGGATCAGGGGTAGGGGTTATGGGAGTATGTGGTTAGAGGGTTTGAGGGTATAATGGGGATGGGGGGTAATAGGTTAGAGTGTATGGAGTCATGGATAGGAATTATAGTACACTCTCTCTATATGTGTGTGTGTTTGTTAATATCGTAGGGAATCATTGGTTCACGGGGGCTTGGCTGACAGACCAATGCCATATCACATTCGTTCATGTTGGGGGCTTAATAATTATAAAAAAATGAAACATTGTATTGGGGTCATATTCAGGGTTGAGGGGTTTATTTTATGTGCTAAAAATCAACAATATTTATGGGGTTTTACTATCAAAAGGAGTAGAGAAGCATCACGAAAAACATGAGCAGAGGAGCATTGGGGTTTTGATAGAGCTTGACGATAGTTGCAAAGGGGATGGGGAGCATTGTGGTTTTGATTCATGAGTTTGTCTCATGCCTTTAAATCCATATTTACTCTTCAAATCCTAATGAACTCTTCACTATTAAACTCGTAGCTATCAATTAATCCAACTGGTTACTATCATGAACCATGTTTCATCGATCATATTTCAGTAGTAAATATCGTGAAGAGTTACTAAATTAGTGATAACAACTAGAGGTTTCACATCAGTCGTGCTATGGGATTCCAAGTAAGGAATTTCGATATCTCTCTGATCAGAAATGATTGAGCAAACGAGATCCGAGACAATGAATATATGAATGATCCAACGGGACAGAAATATTGAACCAACCCTTGAAATAATTGAGTGATATTCTTATTCCATGTAATAAGTTGGAACTTGGTCATTTTCAGCAGCTGAATCCTTGATATATAGTTAATATCCTCTATTTAAAGGTCTATATGATGCAGTTATAAAGATGGAATTTCACTTGGATGAAGCAAAGAAACAAGGGTGAGCGGTGGAAAAATTATCAGTAACAAACACAAAGGTCACATAATAGCCATCATCCCATCCTGCAGCATCAAAGTAATAGGTTCAAATACTAGTCACAGAAGTGAGTGCAGGTGATATTATTTTTACCCAAAAGAACCACCAAGAGAAAAGGAAGGGGAAAAGGTGGGAAGAGCATCACCCACAGAGACAGAGGCAGTTGATTGAGTGAAAGCAACAATAAAATTAGAAACCAAGGTAAATAAGACATTTGGACCCTTTATTTATCAATGCATTTGTACATTAGGTGAAGAAACGATGCCCCATAATCACTGCTTAGTGTACGTAGTATGATCTCAGGTTGCTTTGAATCACAAACACTACTTGCCATTGAAACCAGTTTGTTGGAAACATGGAAGTGAAGACTAGCATTATCGACTTCTCCACTGTAATGAATGCTTCTTGAGACTTCAAAATATGTAGACATGCAGTTCCTTTTTCAGTTTTCTTATGTTTTATTAATTTATTTTTCTATTATTTTAAAGGCATGAAAACAAGGACATAAGTCCATACAAGTAACTTACAAGAAAACCCCACATGGAGCAAAACTATCCATAGTATAGTCCATAGTATTCTTTTATCTACTTCTATGAATTTTTTTTTTAAGAAAAAGAAAATATGTATTGTTTTATTAATGAACTAATATGCATGTGTAAATTTGAATCTTTATTTTCATTTATTTATGGTTTCACTCACCTCATTTTGTATCCATATTATTTCCAATTTTTTGAAAATTTTGTTATAATTTTATTCATTTCTTAACCAACTAAAAGGTACACATGGATGGAAATGCAGATGGATCTAAGTGATGTTGTGGACTTCGCAATTTTTATTGGTGATGAGAATTGTGCCCTTGGCGCAGTCCAGTGTCGAAAAGGTTGTACTTATACTGATATCCATTGTGAAATTATGGACGATGAAATCGTTGAATATACTTTTGATTTTATTGTCCCAATTGGAATTCATTTAAATACAAAGCAAGAGAAAAAAAGGAAATCTTCAAAAACAAATGTAGGGATTAAGAGGAAAGTAGGCACGTTGGTTGTTGAAACATTGCAATCACATGTAATGGAAGGAACTCCAATCTCTAAAAACATTGAAGGGAATGTGGAGGAACCTATGCATAAATAACTAAGAGTTGATCATGTGTCCGATTCAATGGAACAAATTGTAGTGGTTGATCATAATGCATTGGCATCTTGGGAACATAAAGTGAATAGTTTAATGGAAGAGTTTTGCAAGGAGTATCTAACAGTCAAGGTATATTCAGAAAATGGAAAACCTAATATAAATATCTATTTTTAAATTTGTGGCATTGATTATGGAATGGAGGAAGTATCCTTGACATCGTGAATAGTTCATAAATTTGAAAATAATGATATGAAAACAAGGTCCCTTCAACATCAAACTTCAATGTTGGGAATTAATGAAATTCCTTCATCTAATAGAGAAAAGAAGACAACAATGGCTAGAGATCAACTTTAGATTGATCAAGAAATCAAACTTCTACATGATTTCAACCAAACACAAGAGCCTAATTTGTTCAAGGTGGTGGAAGAAACACTTGCAAACTATGAGGAAAAGAAAAAGTAACAGTGTAATGTACATGATGAAATAGATGGTTATCTTTGGTGCTAACAAGTGGTAATATTCTTAGTTCTCTAAATGAACACATGAAATCAAAGAAGCACACTACTACTATAAATGAGGCTTTACATGATACAGTTTTGTTGAGGAGTGGAATAGTTGGGAGACTGAAGATTTCTATCAATGATAAGTCCCAACAAAGTTTGACTAAGTTCTTGATATAATCACTATTACATGGGGTTTCTGCAAGTTCATAGGCTTCTACTTCAGGTGTGTTAACTACCCAAGTTTTAATTTCATTTGAATTTGAATTTTCACATTACTTTATTTGTTATTACTTGCTAGTAGCAGTTAGTAGATCATTTTCCAATTTGTTTTTTCATCTTATTCTATGACAATTGCCTCCCTTGATATTACTATGTTGGGGGTATTGGGATCCCTATCTTGATAGAAGAGGGGAGATATTGGAAACAAAGGTTCTAATCGATCACCAACGTAGTGGAAAATTGTGTACCATAGAGAAACATACAAGGGAAACACTATGCTATTATGGTATTGAATGTCGTATTAATGGTACATACAGACATATTCATTGCAAGAGGGTTTTTAAAACAGGAATCCCTTTTGATTCATTGACATGAAATTTTTGTAAGTTGATACCTAATTGTGATGAATTTTGGATGCGTTTATATCATGAATCAAGTAGCAACATCAAAAGACATGGGAGAGATACAAGAAAAGGGAGAAGGCTGAACCATTTGACTCAAACTGAACTCAAAATTGTTGCAAGGGATGCAAATGCTACACATAAATTAACAATGTGATCTCTTTGGTGGGAGAGGACAAAGGTTGCTACACTGTCTATTAGAAAAAGTTCTCTAAGGTAAAAGTTGTTTGAATCTACAAGAATGAACGATGTGTTCAGGTATTGCAAGGATGTGTGTGAGGCTCATAAGAAAGGAAAATTACAAGGTAAAGATGTAGTTTGGGAATTTGTTCAAGATATATTTCACAACCTAGTTTGTTCAAAGTCAAGGAGAAGGTATAATGAATCCACTAAATCCATTTATGAGATGATTAAGTTATGGGGAGGTCCTAAATTACACAGATTTATTAGTTTGAATTTGGATGGACCTTCGATATACATGAATTTAAGGCAAGTTAGAAAATCATTGACATATATCCTAGGGGAGCAGGAGTACATTTTTTAGGCAATCATAAAAATTTATGCTTCCTATAAAGCCAAACATGGTATAGAGGGCCCAATTCTTGTATTCCTTGCTAAAGATGAAACTGTTGTAAAAAAATATGTCAGGTGGGTAGAAAAAAGTGATACATTGGTGGGTTTTTGTGGTAAGAAAGAAGAACATAATCTCCAATCACATTTCTTGGTGAAATTTGGTGAGGCCGTTGTAGGAAATGAGATTATTACAGATGCCTTAAAGAATTTTGTGATTGGCCATTATGCATGTGTTATTATTGTAAACCCTTTACATGAGAAGATTCCTCATTTGGTTGTGGTTGTTCATCCAATGTGCACTAGGTTTGATGCAAATTTTGTCCATCGACAATGGGAAAAAATAGCATACCTATGGAAGAAACATGTGGAATGATTTTTTGTTAGTGATTGAGAAAAATATGAATAAAGTTGAACTTTAAAACTTTAATCCATAATAATAGTGCATATAAATCTCATAAATAATCCAAATACATAAAACAAACCATAGAACACAGGATATACCCTGGGAAAACCCTCTATTGATTCAGAGGATAAAAAACCTAGCTAATGATCTTAGAGTATGATTGATAAGTAACAGAGAATGCTTACAACACAATAGCATATTGCTTTCACCGAGAGCACTAGAGAGTAGAGATTGAATGGAACACCGTATCTAACTTGCCAAGTTCATAGCACTTTAATAACAAGTCAAATTAGGTTTTCCAACAAAAATATAATGGTTGCATGTATCAACAACTTGTTAACACTTTGAACACTGATCCATATTCAATCATGCACCCCCATGATCTAGTGCCAAGATGGCACTCCATAATTATCTCCTACAAGAAGACACGTACCTTCCATTAATTAACAAACTCTAACTAAGTTGTTAACTGAGCTGAACAGAATGGTACTACATGCAACTGAATGGGACTGAGTGTAACTGCATACAACTGAATGGGACTGAGTGTAACTGCATACAACAAAGTGTAACTGAACTGAACTGAATGTAACTGAACAGAACCGAATGTAACTGAACTGAACTGAATGTAACTGAATAGAACTGAATGTAACTGAACTAAAATGAATGTAACTGAATTGAACTAAATGTAACTAAACAGTAACTGAATGTAACCGAATAGAACTAGTGCTTCTCCATCAATGTTTATTTCCAACAATCATTTGCATAAATTAAGGATTTGATTCCTTAATTAACTGAACTTGTTTACCATAACTAATACTCAACTGATATCTAATCAATTCGAGTTTACTTGGTGGCAACATATGCAATTCGAGTTCTCTCTCTTTCTCTGTGCTTATATTAAATATCTATGCATGGTCCATATGTGTTTTCATTAAATAATCATCTTTTTCATATCATACTCATAATATCATTTCCAAACCTATGATCATATGTATTTCCCCGGGTCATATAGTCACATGCTAAAGTAAATCACTCTAGGGGTAGCTAATCCGTAAAGGAGACTTGTAGCACCTGTTGACCATGGCTAGCCATACATCACATAGTAAATCTAATTTACATAGTAAAGTACACCACCTCACAACATGAGGATATTCGTAGGACTACACAAGCCTACTATCCAACCTCAATCATATGAGGATATTTGTAGGAATACAAAAGCCTATTGTCCACCACAATCATATGAGGATATTCATAGGACTACACAATCCTACTGTCCACCTCAATCATATGAGGATATTCGTAGGACTACATAATCCTACTGTCCACCTCAATCATATGATGATATTCGTAGGACTACACAAGCCTCATGTCTTGCTATTAGTTACAAGATTGGAGAATGAATTTTGATGCTATAATGTCAACACTCCCTCTCAGTGAGGGAGACATTCTTTGCCATACCAGGATTATCTCGAAAGTGTTTTAAACTTCGTGACATATATAGGCTTTCCACAAATTTGGAATATTATCATAAGTACCTATGTACTGGAAATCATGACCATGACTTCAATGAAGTAAAACTTCATCTCGAATGTGTTTGATCATAAAACACATATAGGGTTTTCAGGAAATATTGATTATTAACACCTAATGACTGTAGGCTCAAGTCTTTCTCCCTAGTAGGTAGCTTCCCAAGCTACACTACTCCTTAGTATGTATTACTATCCACAAAACACATTTTGCTTTTGTAGTACTCTCATACATGCATCTTTCTTCTGTAGTACTTGCCGCAATACACTTAGCTTTTGTAGTACTACCCTCAAATTACATCGCTTATCTCAGGCTAAAAAAATAGCTGGATAGAACAATCAATTAATAGGTAGGCCATGTATCAAATACAATAAAGAGCCTATTCTAATGTACCTCAAAGTTACTCAAACATATGCTTAGTAGTAAGCATAAAACACAATAGATCTGCTCAAAGACCAACCAACTACTTACACAAAGTAGCATAGTCTGGATCCAATCCAGAATAAAGTTTCTCTAAACTAGAAACCATGAATTTTTAAATATATCACATACAACATTATACAACAAATGTGTAATAACATGTAGAAATAAATACTTATCTTTCCTTTCACTCTTCAACATTTCTTGACTTCTTGAATCTTTTGTTATCTAGAGAAGTTCTTTGAGAGTTTTCCATTCTCTGTGATGTTATTCAAGTCATGATCCCTTTCTCAGTGATCCTTCTCTTTATATTTGTAGCACCCAAACTACCTCTCTGAGAGGTTTTAACTGTTCTCTAACAGTCCAGAATATAAATATTCTCTGAGACTTTTGACCATGTCTCTTCTCATGTGGATTCTCTCCATAAGCTATCACTTCCCTACGCTGCCTAAGTCATGTACGATGACTGACTGGTGGGGATTCTATCTATTGTCACCTATGAAGACACATCAATACTCCTTCTTCAACTAGATGAGTTATTATGTACTATACCAAGCTTGTCCCAACATAAGCTTAGTAAGAATGTTGGCAATGCTGCTCATCTATGGATATGTACCATGTCTCAAATATAACTGACTAGAACTCTCAAAACATTTACTGATTTTCAATATGATCTATCTAGAGAAACACATATGATCTTCCTCGATCACTATATCAGTCAGATTTCATATATATTTAAAAACTCTATTTCACTAATCAAGATATATATGAGTTCACATACACTTGTACCATGTAGGCGCCACAACACATGCTTTGTACATGTCTATGTACAAACTACAAAGCACATAACAGATCCTGAGACCTGTGACTAACCAAATACATCTCAACTGACTTGAGATCCTCTAAATATGAAATAATAATTATGAAATTTCATATTTACCTTCATATATATGGCCATGGATTTGTAGTCCACCATCATGAAACCCTTCAGGCTCTTTTACTGCACATTTTTTTCCTTAAATGAGGAAAATATTTATTTGGTGACTGCCACACCACTAATCATAAGAATCATAATAAGATTCTTGAATACAGTTCTCATCTTCCTTCTGAATATGAAAATCATGCATATCTCCTTTTTATAGGAGGTACATCAACCACTTTACATTGGTTCTTCAAGAGCTAGTGAGACTAGCAACTCCCTCTCACCATGTAAATGTGAGAATCACAATATGGGTCCTCCATTGCGGAGACTTATTCTCATATAAATATGAAGGTCTTATTTGACACATGAATTTAAATAAGATATAATATCTTCAAGAGTCTTCACATCTATAATTAATCCATCTATTTTTTCTGCTTTCCAAGAGACATAGTAACCTCCCGAATTGTTCTCTTCCAGGCTCAGCCATCAGAATGACTCCACATTCATGTCCTTCTTTACTTGTAGGTAAGGGCATATTAATTTTCCCTACAAGACAAATTATTCTCATAGTTAGAACCATTTCATACTCATGAATTTTATTCACATGAAATACTTTCAATATACTGATAAAGATTTACTTAGTTATGTACATATATTGACCAACCGATTTATCATAACCCATTATAATCTTATGTACTAATATGCAACCCTATATCATTCCTATATCAGTCCAAAAATTTATTTTATGAAAGAAATATATAGCCCCATGTTATATCTCATGAGGTAAGCATGAAGCCCTCTATCTAGCCAATCATGTAGTCTTATGTTCACAGTTTGTGAAACAATCATGCTTTCATAAATCTCATGTCTTATGAATAATGTTTTCAACCTTATATCAGTCCAACATAAGTATTATATCGGTATTTATATCATTTTGCAAAAATTGGACTCATGAGATTGATAACATTCCAATAAAGATACGAACAACAATGAATAAGCTAAACACAATTCCAAATCCAGGAATACAGATTGTAAGAAAACTGAATCTGATTTTTATAAAAGCATATGATAATTAAATAATCATGTATCCCAACATTCATCAATCATGTCCAACTTTCATATCTCATGAATCAATCATGTAACTCTATACTTATGAAACAAGCATGCAACTCTATATTCATATCTTTATGAAACAATCATGCATATTTTATATTCACAATCATGCATGCTCTATATTCATATTTTATGAACAATCATGCATCCTCTATATTCAAATTTTATAAAATAATCACTCATGCTCTATATTCATATCTTATGAACAATCATGCATCCTCTATATGATTGTAATGAAAACATTCAAAAGCATATAGATCTAAATATCATATAATCAAAAATTTGGGTACTTATATTTTTATTGTTTTGCATGCTCCCTCTTGATCTCTACTTCCTTGTGGATATTACTGTAGTCCCTCGGTCTTGGTCTATTTGCAAATTTGAGTGCATGCAGGAGGTAGCAAATTTCTGCATGGCGAAACTGGATCCCATGCAACCCAAAGCGAATGTTCTTCTTTCAAAGAAAACTTCTTCCAATGATTATCATATTCTTTGGATGAGATATCAACTCTATGAGGCTTTCATTATACACAAGATCCATTGAATAATGATAATATCCAACTTACATCTCTTGGGTTTGTTCCATAAATTGGTCCACTTTGGGAAAATGTCCATAACACAAATTCTGAGAATTGCATATTCAAATACTTGATTGTATCTCTCAAACAATTGCGTATTTTTGAAATATTTTAGAGATTAAGCTAAATCAACAAGTGTAGGAAGTGGATTTTCAACCGTTTTGTCTGATTCCTCACGAATTGATCAAAATGTCTCCAGGAAATTTGTCTCTTGAAAAGTGATGGAAATGGTGCATATTTGACTTGCTCTTTAATTTGCCCTGCATAAAGAGTTATCACTCATTGAAGTCAAGTAAACATCTAGATCATTCTCCTCAAGAATGATTCACATTGTTTCCTTCAATTTGGAAGTATATTCAAATTGGTTTTCTGGTCGGATGGAGCATGATGCCATGGCTCCAAGCTCTTTGCTCAATACTTGTCAAGATCACGTAGGCTTTAGTTGCTTGTGCAAACTAAGCTCCTTAACGCCCTTACTCTGATACCATGTTAGTGTTTGAGAAAAATATGAAGAAATGTGAACTTTAAAACTTTAATCCATAGTAACAGTGCATATAAATCTCATCAACAATCCAAAGACATAAAACAAACCATAGAACACATGATATACCCTGGGAAAACCCTCTACTAATTCAAAGGATAAAAAACCCAGCAAACAGTCTTAGAGTATGATTGATAAGTAACAGAGAATGATTACAACACAATAGCATATTGCTTTCACCGAGAGCACCAGAGAATAGAGATAAAATGAAACATCGCATCTAACTTGCCAAGTTGATAGCACTTTAATAACAAGTCAAATTAGGTTTTACAACAAAAATAGAATGGCTGCATGTATCAGCAACTTGTTAACACTTTGAACACTGATCCATCTTCAATCATGCACCCCCATGATCTGGTGCCAAGCTGGCACTCGATAATTATCTCCCACAAGAAGATATGTGCCTTCCGTTAATTAACAAACTCTAACTAAGATGAACAGAATGGTACCACATGTAACTAAATGGAACTGAGTGTAACTGCATACAACTGAGTGTAACTGAGTTAAGCTGAATGTAACTGAACAGAACTGAATGTAACTACACAGTAACTAAATGTAACCAAACTGAATGTAACTAAATAGTAACTGAATGTAATCGAACAGAATTAGTGCTTCTCCATCAGTGTTTATTTCCAATAATCACTTGCATAAATTAAGTATTTGATTCCTTAATTAACTGAACTTGTTTACCATAACTAATACTCAACTAATATCTAATCAATTCGAGTTTATTTGGTGGCAACATATGCAATTTGAGTTCTCTCTCTTTCTCTGTGCTTATATTAAATATCTCTGCATGGTCCATATGTGTTTTCATTAAATAATCATCTTTATCATATCATACTCATAAGATCATTTCCAAACCTATGATCATGTGTATTTCCCTGGGTCATATAGTCACATGCTAAAGTAAATCACTCTAGGGGTAGCTAATCCCTAAAGGAGACTTGTAACACCTATTGGCCATGACTAACCATACATCACATAGTATATCTGCTTTACATAGTAAAGTACACCACCTCACAACATGAAGGTATTTGTAGGACTATGCAAGCTTACTGTCCACCTCAATCATATGAGGATATTCATAGGACTACACAAACCTACTGTCTACCTCAATCATATGAGAATATTCGTAGGACTACACAAGCTTACTATCTTTCTATTACTTACAATACTGGAGAATGACTCTTGATGTTGTAATATCAACATTTTTAGGACCCATTATTGGTCATTCCTCAGATGGGGATAGTAGGAGAAGAATGCTTATGTTGAAGGATTATTACTCAACGACGGACATGAGATATCAAATTCTCTAGGAAGGGTGGATGCTAACTGGGTTGTATGATGGATTTAAAGTAACATGAATTCATGACCGGGATTACATCCACAATGGAAAAAATCTAGTGAATCCTTTGTTCAGTGGTCAACGATATTTGATTGTTTGAGAAAAGTTGATTAGTTTTAACAATGTAAGAATTTCTTATAACAATTTTAAAGTGGATGACCACAAGCTTAAAATTGAGGATATAGAGAGGATTGATTGCCAAAAATGGGGTTCATCAAAATGCATTGCTTCAAGGCATGTCCAGAGGTGCTTGAAGGAAATGAGAAGTACAATTGGCAGGAAAGAGAGGACATTGGGTACATAAACCTATCTAGCAATTGTTGCTATCTATATTGATTTTTTTTGTCTCCTAGTTTGACTCTTTGGGAAAGAGTGTGAAATTATTCAAGAGTGAACCATTTCTTCACATTATGTCTATGATGGGATAGAGAACAAGAAAATACTAATGTCAACATTAATTTCATTAGCAGAGAGGCATATCAAGATGTGAAAATTTCTTGCCACTTTTCATTTTTGTTGACGATATTATTTCTTGATCAATACTCTAACTTGCCACATGCATTGCATCTGACTCGATCAGATGTATGTGAGAACTTATTTAGAAAATTATGTGTCATGGTTGGAGTAGAGAGTGCATATGATTTCACTGACTTACTTCATGTTATTAGAACCCTTGATAGAGTTGTTGAAAAATAATCGAATCCCCAAGGGATTTGTTTCAATAAATCTCATAAGAAACAAATGAGCATCTGGAATAAATTGCAACAACAAATACCATAGGAAGGTGGTGTCTTGTCACAATATGATTCAATATCCACATATAATAAATTGTATAATCTCTCGAGATAGGATTGGAGGATGCACAAGGAATTTTACTATGTCTTGGCATGCAACCATAAATACACACATAATATTCTTGGTGGTTTAAACCATGGATAAGGATCACAATTATCCAACAACTGAAGTTGTGGATGAAGTGGTTGATAATTATACAGTGGGTCATTCCACATCCATATTCCAATCTTCATCTTCTATGATACTTAATGATAGTAAATTGTAAATGATGGAAGGTTATTGGAGGAATGAGTTGGATGGAATTTTAGATTTTGTTGATGAAAATGTAAACATAACTACCAAACCCATGGTGGAGCTCGATGGAAAGGACATGTACAAATATTGTTTGGTTAGTCAATTGAATGGAAATTTGGCATTATCTAAAGCTAGATTGACTAAAGTGAGGAACGAAGAATACTTTAGAAGAGATGAGAGGGCCCCAAAAAAAGGGTGTTGCAATTGGTTTTGGAATTGGATCAGATTGTGTGGTGTTGTTTGAGAGTGAATCTATAGCTGTAGTTAAACGTACTGGAAGAAAAGGTGTATCTCAAAGTACAAAGCAGGATGTTTCTTGTGGTACTTATTACATTGGAAGAGTTCAAATAATGATAAAGAAGGATGGTAATAGGGTGTTTTATTACCATAATGAAATTGATATTTTGGATAGGCCTGAAGGTGTTGAGCTTCAATATTGTTGGTACAATATAATAAATGGAAACACATGTACAAGTATGATTTGAAATATCATCTATTCATACAACTTGAATATGTCGTAGCAACATGAAACCTATCATACAATATCAAGAATGACACATACAAGTTAGAAGAAAGCGACCATAGAATTTATGAGGATTTCATTGAAAAGTTAAATAGGGTGAAGTTTTCAAAACATTAAAATTTCTCTTATATTTTATACTACTATCTTATAACTTATCTATAAAGTATTATTTTATGTATCATCATTGATTTTTTTGTATCAATTTCATACTCATTTTATACTCGTTAGATTCAGGTGCGGTGAATGGTTCGGATGGCGAATGGTTGGGATAAATCAATGTCAAGTTATCGATCGTAAAATATTTGTTTATGCTTTATTGAAGCATGGTTCTTGAAATTTTGTACAATAACTTAAAAATGGGTACTTTACGATTGGATCGTAAACTAGATGAATCTTCCTTAGTTTTTTTTGTTTGAATTTTGGTGGCCATGCGCATATTAGAGTTTTTAGGATTAGCTAGTTCAACAATTATATTTAATATTACTTTTAAAAGGATGAAACAAATTTTTGTATGTCAAATTTTGGTGCCCATTCCCATGTTAAAGTTTTCATATACTTTATTTTTCTAGTTCAATACTTAATCTAAATATTACTTAATGTGTGTTTCTTGAAATGAGTTTTCTAAATGTTTTGTATGTATTTTTCTTCATGAAACAACATATTTGATTTGACATTTGGATCCATTTGAAACAACATATGTTTTCTATGTATTTTTGCTAACTCAATAAGAACTATCAGATCCATTACTCTAAGTTTAGGTTAAGTTGTACTAATAAATTTTAGTTTATCCATACCTCTTGTTTTAATGCCAAGTTGAGGATTCCTAGTAATACTAAGTTCTGTGCCTATAAATTGGTAACAACTATGCCAATATTTATGTGAAAATTGTAGAAGGATTTTGTTGTTGTAGCTTGCATAACTTTGTGCAAAAAAGGTCGCTTCCTACTATGCTGAATGGTTTGCATGCCACTTCAAACTGTAAAGAGTACTTGAGTGCACCTTCTTGACTATACATATGTTGATGTAATTGTAACTTATGAATGTATTCACTTGTATTTCTTATCTATTGTAACCCAATGTTTATTCCGAGATTTTCTTGTGTCATGTCATGCCTCGATGTTCCTATAGGGGGAATCTATAATGTAAACAAGTCATGTCAAATCATTGCGGGTAACCCTCCTATTGTCTAAGGGTTAAAGTCCTCACAGTTCCGGGGCAGTAGGGTTATTAGACTCACCTAGTGAAGTCGGCCCTAGTAGGGTTTTATTCATGTAGGGATTAGTATAAATAGAGAGCTGGACTCTCTATTTAGTATAAAACTCATACACACTCAAGTGTAGCACATAGTTGAGGAAGAGAAAGACACTGGGGCTAGAGGAAAGAGCTTACTGTTGTTGGGAGATTGTCTTACTATTTTTGGGTTTCACTTTGGTGCTGATTCTATATTTGAGGAAGTTGTGGGGTTTTCTCCATTTATGGTTTCCCCGAGGAAAAACATTGTGTTCGTTGTCTCTTGTGTTTGATTGTTGTGCTTGTTTTTCTCTCATTTAAAGATCCTAATGATATGTTAGCTTAATGTTGAAAAACTAACATGGTATCAGAGCTAACCTGAGAAGAAGACACTGTGCAGCTACGGGAACTAGGGATTCCTATTTTGTGGATATCTCTCCACATATTTTTAGCAAAAATAAGGGGGAATAACTCTCCTCCCTAGGGCGCATGTTTCTGTCGAAGCAGAATCCAAATCTGAGGTTTTTCAGTTTTGGACCTGACACTCCTGCCGGAAATTAGGGATTTTCACAGAAGAGGAATTTTTTAGTGAGCCCAAGCTTGAATTGATCTCCTCCCAAAAATCAAATTTAGGGATCAATTTCAAAGCATTTGGTTGGACAGAACTTCAAAAAATAAAAACCCTAATCTGCTCCTGAACCTGTACTGCAAGATTTCAGCTTCAAATCCAGATCCGACATGTTGACCTGGTAGGATATAAATATTTTGTATTTCCATTTGAGGTTCTTAGTTAATATGTCTCATCATACCAAGCTTGATGAAAATATTGAGGGAGCTGATAACTTTCGAGCTTGGAAGTATAGGATTTCCCTGGTCCTGGAAGAAAATGAGTTGGACTCCTATATCCAGGAGGAGGTTCCAGTTCCAGAGGGAGATGAGGCCAAGGCCTTACATAAGAAGAATTTGGTTATGGAAAAGAGGATCATTGTTGATTCTATCAAGGATCACCTCATTCCACAGGTGTCCTCTCTCAAGACACCTAAAGCCATGTTTGATGCCCTAACCAAATTGTTTAAAGGGAAGAACATCAATCGGAAGATGACTCTAAGGAACCAGTTGAAGAATGTCAAGATCCAAAATGAGGAGACCATCTAGTCATAATTCACAAGGGTCTCCCAGATCAAAGACCAACTAGAAGCTGTAGATGAAGAAGTAGAGAATGCAGAAATTGTGATGACACCATTGAATGGCATCCCTAGGTCATGGGATTCATTCATCCAAGGAATCTGTGCTAGAAAGAAGTTGGTCAAGTTTATTAGACTGTGTGAAGAATGATCTCAAGAAGAAGCTCAGATAGTTGCTCAAGAAGAAAATATGGGAAGTGAAGATCAATCTCTCACAGTACACTCCAAGAAAGGAAGAAGAGAAAGTCATCATCACCAAGGTAAGAATTCTCATCAGAAAAAAAAACTTTATGAGAAGGGATCCATCAAGACTCAGATGTTATACATGCGATGAAATAGGACACTTTGCTAAAAATTGTCAAAAGAATAAGAATGGATCCAAGAAGAAGAGGAACTCCAAAAGAAGACATCATGCTCACATTGTTGAGGATGATGATCCTCCCAGGAAGAGAGAAAAACAAGAAAGTGAACACTCTTCAAGTGAAGATGAATATGTTATGATCTCTACTCTCATGGGAACTATCACACATGGAAGCAAAGATTGGCTTATTGACAGTGGGGCTTCCAAGCACATGATAGGTTTCAAGGAATCCTTTGAGAAACTATTTGAACATAACTCACCCCATAAGATGAAGCTTGGGTATGACTACCAATATCCCATAAAAGGTAGTGGTGAATCCTCCTACAAGCTAGACTCCGGAAAATATATAAAAATGAAAGATGCCTTGTTTGTACCAGGATTGAAGAAGAATCTCCTATCCATATTAGCATTGGATGCAAAAGGTATGAGGGTTGCATTTGTAGATGGCCAAGTCATCATGTGGCCAAGAGGAAAGACTATTGATGATGCAATAGTGATTGGAGAACAAGAAGGAGGCTTATACAAGCTGAAGGGCCATCCAGAATAAGCTATGGTCCATGAAATAGTAGAGCCAAATGAACTTTGGCATAGAAGGCTTGCACATGTGCATTACAGAGCACTACCACTTGCAAGAAAAGCTGTTGAAGGTCTTCCAGAAATTCAAGGAAAACATGAAGGGGTCTGCAAAGAATGTGCGAAAGGAAAGAATACAAAGAAGAAATTTCCAAGTAGCGAGAGAAAGGCAAAAGGAATCTTGGAAATCATCCACTCCGATGTATGCGGACCAATGTCATCAAGCTCACTAAGAGGGTATGTATACTATGTTTCTTTCATTGATGATTTTTCTAGGAAGACATTGATTTACTTCATGAAGAACAAAGATGAGGTTTTCAGCAAGTTCAAGGAATTAAAAGCCTTGATCGAGAATCACATAGAAAAGAAGATCAAGACCTTTCGATCAGATAATGGCAGAGAATTCACATCAAAGGAATCCAAAGACTTATGCAAAGAATCATGGATTAAGAGGGAGTTGTCTGCTCCTTACAATCCACAATAGAATGGGGTTGCAGAAAGGAAGAATAGAACCATCATGGAAGCTGCAAGAGCAATGCTTCATGATCAAGATATTCCTATGCATATATGGGTAGAAGCAGCCAGAAAAGCGGTGTATGTACATAACCTTACTCCACATGGAGTACTCGAGAACAAGACTCCTAAGGAAGTCTTCTCCAGCAAGAAACCAGAAGTCAACCATCTCAGAATATTCGGCTATCCAGTGTACATACACATACCAAAAGAAAAGAGAACAAAACTATATCCTTCAGGAAAGAAGGGTATATTTATGGGATACTCTGAAAGCTCGAAGGCTTACAGAATATACTTCCCAGGATTCAAGAAGATCGACATCAGCAAGGATGTAACATTTGATGAAGACACAACTTACAACAAATCCAGAAAGAGACCTGCTGAAGAAATTGAAGAAGCAGAAGCACCCAGAATTCATGATACAACCATGAATGAAGAAATTCAAGAAGAAAATCGAGAATTTGAAGAACCACAAAGACCTGTAGATCCACCTCAGGAGAAGAATCCTCGCAAGAGGAAACCTGATTGGGTACGAGAAATGATCCAAGGTGCGGAAATATATGGGGCTCCAGAAGAGAATCACAGAGAAAGAAAGAGAACCAGATCTTGTTCTAGATATGTAGCTTTACTATGTGATGTTATCAATAAAGAACCTTCCAACTATGAAGAAGTGGCAGAACGAAAATAATGGAAGGATGCTATGATCGAAGAGTATCAATCGATCATGAAGAATTATGTTTGGGATGTTGTCCCAAGACCAGAAGGGAAGTTAGTTGTAACATCCAAATGGATCTACAAGATCAAGCATGCTGCAGACGGTAGCATTGAAAAATATAAGGCAAGATTTGTGGCTCATGGCTTCTCACAGAAGGAAGGAATAGATTATAAAGAAACCTTTGCTCCTGTGGCCAAATACACTTCCATCAGAACAATACTTACATTGGCTACAGCAATGAAATGGAAGATACACCAAATGGAAGTCAAGACTCCTTTCTTGAATGGTGTAGTGGAAGAGGAAGTGTATGTAGAACAACCACTCGGTTTTGAGACACATGATAGAGAGTCTCATGTGTGCAGATTTAAGAAATTCCTGTATGGTTTGAAACAGGAACCCATGACATGGTACGACAGAATTGACAACATTCTATCCAGTTTGGGCTTTACCAAGAGTAAAACAGATTCCAACCTTTACTACAAGTTTGAAGATGGCAACCCAGTAATGCTTCTACTGTATGTAGATTATCTATTTGTAACAGGTATGGATGGGTTGATTGATGATATGAAGAGAAATCTTGCTGCCGAGTTCAAAATGAATGACTTGGGTATGATGCATTATTTTCTAGGTATGGAGGTGTGGCAGAATGCATGTGGAATCTCCCTTAGACAAGGGAAGTATGTAGTAGAGATCCTGAAGAGGTTTGGGATGATGTACTACAAGGTTATGGCCACACCTATGGCATTGAACCTGAAGCTATTGAGTGATGCTTCATCAGAGACGATTGATGCCACGATGTATCGTCAGATGATTGGGTCCTTGATGTACCTGATGGACATGATACCAGACATTTGCTTTGTTGTGAATACCTTGAGCTAGTTCTTGACAGATCCGAGACATGTGCACTTGATTGCTGCAAAGCACATTCTGAGGTACCTGAGGGGTACAATTTACTATGGGATCAAGTACGAGGTGAATTAGAAGATTAAATTGGAGGGTTATGTTGATTTAGATTGGGCAGGCAGTGTCATTGATAGGAAAAGCACTTCAGGTTGTTGCTTTAGTATGGGATCAGGTGTGATATCTTGGTTTAGCAGGAAGCAATCCTGTGTGGCACTGAGTACAGCTGAAGTAGAGTATGTCACAGCTTGTTCAGCTAGTTGTGAGGTAGTATGGCTGCGGAAGCTACTGTCTGATTTATTTGATCTCCAGATGGATGCTACTTGTATACATTGTGACAACCAGATTTGCGTAAAGTTGTCAGAGAATCTAGTGTTCCATGACAAGTCGAAGCATATCGAGATCAAATATCACTATATTAGGGATATGGTGTAGAAGGGAGTAGTGAAGCTCCAGTATGTTGCAATGGAGGAACAGATAGCTGATGTATTAGTGAAGCCATTGGCTAGGGTGAAGTTTGAGTACTTCAGGGAGAAGCTTGTGTTCTCAAGATAGAGGTTTCCTCCAAGAAAAAGTGATGAGTCCCATAGCCATTCTGACATGGTGAGAGGATTGGTTCCTTCCATGGTCAGATGTAAGGGCTGAGTTATTCTGTCATGGTGAGAGGATTGGTTCCTTCCATGTCAGATATGAGTGCTGAGATCCATAACCATTCTGACGCGTAGGTCAGATATAAGGGCTGAGCCATTCTGTCATGGTGAGAGGATTGGTTCCTTCCATGTCAAATGTGAGTGCTGGCCATTCTGTTGAGTAGGACAGATGTAAGAGAAACCGCCATTCTCCTAGAGAATGGAGGTTCCTGGTCAGTTACCAGGTAGCTTAGTCTAGGACCGGGGGCCATTCTGATATGACGGTAGGATTGGTTCTTATAGGATCAGATGTGAGTGCACACCTTTTTGAACATGCAGATGGATTGGTTCCTTGTATGTGTCGAATGTAAGTGCAGAGCATTTCTTCGATCATGTGTTGATTAGATATAAGTGCTGAGCCTTTCTTCGATCATGTGTTGATTAGATATAAGTGTTGTGACTTTATTTGATCATTGGTTGATCAGATGTAAGTGCAGTGCCTTTTTTCGATCATTGGTTGATCAGATGTAAGTGCAGGAGCCTTTTGGCATGGAAGATTGGTTCCTCGCATGTCCAAGTGTAAGTGCTGGGCCGTCAGATGTGAGTGCTAGGCGTTTCCTTTCTGATATGATTATAGGATTAGTTGCTACATGATCATATGTAAGTGCTGGGTGAAGACCTACATGTTGGCTAGGCCTAAATACAGCATGAAAAAGGGTTGGCTCTGTAGAACTTCCTATGACGAGAAGAATCATGAGATAGCACCTGTGAAGATTCATTATTGATGATCCAGCAGAGATGATCCAGATCGAGAGATGATCCAGATCCAGAGATGATGCTCCAGAGATGATCTAGATCGAGTGATGATACAGATCCAATGATGATGATCTAGATCGAGTGATGATCCAGATCCAGTGATGATGATCCAGATCAAGTGATGATCCAGATCCAGTGATGATGATCCAGATCCAGTGATGATGATCCAGATCGAGTGATGATCCATATCCAGAGACGAAGATGACTTGAAGACAAAGAAGACTTGAAGACGAAGGAGACTTGAAGAATGCAGATGACAAGAAGATCCAAAGAAGAAGACCGGTGATGAAAATTGTGTTGAGAGAATACCTTCCTAGTTAAGAGGGAGTGTTGATGTAATTGTAACTTCAGAATGTATTCACTTGTATTTCTTATCTATTGTAACCCGATGTTTATTCCAAGATGTTCTTGTGTCATATCATGCCCCGATGTTCCTATTGAGAGAATATATAATGTAAACAAGTCATGTCAAATCATTGTGGGTAACCCTCCTATTTTCTAAGGGTTAAAGTCCCCGCAGTTTCGGGGCACTAGGGTTATTAGACTCACCTAGTGAAGTCGGCCTTAGTAGGGTTTTAGTCATGTTGAAATTAGTATAAATGGAGAGTTGGACTCTCTATTTAGTATACAACTCATACACACTCAAGTGTAGCGCATAGTTGAGGAAGAGAAAGACACTGGGGCTAGAGGAAAGAGCTTACTGCTGTCGGGATATCGTATTACTATTTTTGGGTTTCATTTTGGTGTTGATTCTATCTCTGAGGAAGTTGCGGGGTTTTCTCCATTTATGGTTTCCCCGAGGAAAAACACTATGTTCATTGTCTCTTGTGTTTGATTGTTGTGCTTGTTGTTCTCTCAGTTAAAGATCCTAATGATATGCTAGCTTAATGTTGAAAAACTAACAACATGACGTTTCATGCTTCATGTTGTTCATGTTCTTTTAGTACATCTTATTCAATGTATGAGAGTTAAAAATTGATTTTCTACCCAATATATGTGTTGTAGATGTTTAAATTTTGTTTGATTGGGCTTCAAATATATGTTATTCTAGTGGTAGAACTGTTGAAGCAAATGTTTTTTGAATAATGCAAGCAATGAGAAAACTTGTGACCACTTTAAATAGAGGATCAGTTCGTTCACCTTCAACTCAATGCCTTTTGATCTATTACACCAATGAGGTTGGAGGTAGCTCCTTTTCAATACACTTGAGTTTAAATAGTAGGTAAACGATAGTAATATAATGTATGTGCTATAATATTTATAATAGTCATTTAACTTTTAATAAGGTTATACGAGAATCAGGTTTAAATGCACAAGTAGTTGATTTCCCTTTCTGCGACTACCTGGAGGGTTGTTTGCGGTACAAAGCAGAAATGGTTATACTTGAAGCTGCAAGAGCTATAACATAGTTGAGTGGAGTGACTAGTCAAGAGTTTAATTTAGCTATTACTGTCTTGAAGCTATTTTTAAGCTCATCAAATCCAATTCTTTTTTTTGCAGTTGTTGATACACTAAACAACGTAGGGGTTAATTGTTCCAAAACTATTGAATATGGCTATATTTTGAGGCTTTGTTTTTCTCTACATTGAGATTAGAAAGCATAGTTCACTGATTTTAATTTAGGATTTGTTTCACTAGAATATGCATCTTGGTCATGATTCTTTTTTATTTGTTTATTAGTTCTTAATGTCTCTTCTCCTTGGCTCATGCCATGTGTTTTGGGAATGCTACATGAAGGCTTCCCTTTCCATGAAAGAAGTTTTTCTAATGGAATTATGACATGGATATTCAATTTGAGGTTTTATGTTGCATTCCCATACTTTGACCTAGATTCCCATAATATATTATGTTGTAGCTTGCACATATATCTTCTTAACATAGGTGTAATAATAAATTGTTGTGCTAAGTACGATGCATCTACATTATTCTCGTCGTGTAAACTATAAACCCATTTTAACACTAATGGTTTAGCACTGAGCAACTATGACCTGAGAAATATTCAACATTTTTTACAACTTCATTATTCTCTGGTTTTGTTGCTAGATTCTTCAACTATTATTTGGTACCATTTTTTTCTTCTTTGTTTATTTACTACCCTCTTTCTTCTTTCGGTTCCTCTTCTTCAGTAGGTTCAAGTTTTCTAGGTTCTTCAGGTGTTATATAAATCTACCTGATCCCACTTGTATTCCTAGGTTCTACTACTATTGGACTTCAATTATCAAATATCACATCTCCCTTGATGATTAGAGTCTGGCCATTAACATCCCACAATTGATAGGATTTTGATTGATCTTAACTGCAAAGGATACATTTACACCCACTGTCTTCCAACTTAGGTTTCTCTGATCTTTAGGAACATGTGTAGAACTTATGCTCCCAAAAATGTGCAAATTATTGATTGTGGGCTTGCACCCATTCTAAGCTTCCTCTGGAGTCTTATGTCAGATCACTTTTGTTGGTCTATGGTTTATAAAATATATTGTGCATATTACTTATTAATAAAAAAATAATCCATTCAAAATGTATCCCCAGGAAAGGATATGGATTTTCATAGATTTCCCATTTTCCAACAAATATGAAATACTATCAAACATCAATGTTGAACTTTTTCCTGCTTATTTTTTTATTTTGAATTTCTGAGAATGAAGGATTTTTGTTTAGGGTTGTATGTTGTGAAAATTCAATGAGTACTCGAACTAATATTGATAAATGCAGGTATCAATGGCACATCCATTGGCAGTTACAAACTGCAACATTGATATGGAGATCCTAATTTCAGATCAAAACCAACGAATAGCCACTATGGCTATTACTGCACTTTTGAAAACAAGGAATGAGTCGAGTGTTGATCCTTTGATGAAGAAAATCACAAATTTTATGTCAGATATAGCATATGAGTTCAAGATTGTTTTTGTGGAAGCGATTCGATCTCTATGTTTAAAGTTCCCACAGAAATATCAGACACTGTGAGTAATTGGTATATTTTTTGTTATTATATTTAAATGTGTCATCTTTTCTCTCTTTCCTTTGGAGGAGGGTTGATAACTATGGTGTTTGTCTAATGATTTTCCAGAATGAACTTTCTAAGTAATATACTTAGAGAAGAAGGAGGATTTGGATATAGGAAATCTATTGTGGACTCTATTTGTATTCTCATACAAGATATCTCAGAGACAAAAGAAAGTGAGTTGTCTCATCTTTGTGAATTCATTGAAGATTATGAATTTACTTATCTTTATACATATGTAAGCTCTATTTAGTGCATAAAATATTAGCATTGTTTCATCAATTTTATTCATTCATTTTCATTGTTTATATTGTATCATTCTACTCCTCCAACTGATAACAGAGTTAATGTTCTTTTCTTCTCCCTAATCTCAGCATATGACTAGACCATATTGGCATGACAACTAAATATGCTGAACTGGTAAGAAGTGTGAAAAAATTGATCTTCATAGATGGAAATGAATTTAGAGAAATATCATGGAGATAAATATTGAAATTGGAGTCCATTTATGGCTATGTTTTGTACACGTAAATTATAATGAAGTATATAAAGCATCAAACCGTTCTATTTATGGACCCTCTTGACTTATTGTATTAGATAATTGTGTGGATATTATTGATAAGGTATTTCTATTGAAAATTCTTCATTTTATTGGTAATGAAGGACCGAAGACTGCAAACCCTAGAAAGTATATTCGTTTTATTGCTCATCAAGTTATTCCGGAAAATGCAACAGTTAGAGAAAGTGTTGTGATTTTTGAGTTCAAAACATTTAAATGTTAACTCTGGCTACTTAGGGTGACAGGTGTGACCAAAGAGACTAATTGAACAAGATTATTTTTTTACCTAAATTTTATATATGAAACCTGCATATGCTTTGTAATCCATCTCATTCATTTTTCCTATGTTTCAAGCTACAACACAAGCTATACAATCATATCATTGAATTCGAAGACTAACTCTAACTTGTTATTTATTCGATCACCATTTCATCAACGTTACAAATTGGTATATATGTCAAACATCATCCTTTGAAATAATTGATATTGGGACTTGAGTATACCATTTGAACATCATATAGAAATTGATTATTGCATAAAGTGTTTAGTATCCATGTTGTTGCTTGAATTTGCAAGCTTAAGGTAAGGCACACCATTTCCACATCTTAAATACATTCGGTTATAATTTGTTTTTGTTGATATTTCTAAAGGGAACTTGCGCTTGAAACAACTGTTATTGGGTAAGTAACATTGCAATCACCTGAGTGGGCCTAATAATTAAGAACATGTGTTATCTCCTTGGAGGTCACATGTTCAAAACTAGCAGGGGGGTAGGATTGTTCATTAGCCTGGTGTGACAAGGCTTGAAGGGTAGGTGACCCCTGGGATAGAGGCTCACCCCGGTGGGTTTCGGGACGTCTCGGACCCTACTAAGTCAAAAGTTACTAGTATATCTGGCTTGCAGGCTGTTGGATATACTCTTGGGAGGTTGTTGTTCCCATGGTCTAAAAAAACATTGCAATCAAATGACTCGAAATTTTGAAAATTGTAATTTGGGATTTTTGTCAAGTGCATTAGTTAATAAAAAATTTCTTCAATATTGACCGAGTGATACAACAAATTGTGCAAAATCGCATTATCATTGCCAAACCATCCGAATTTGCATAAATTAAAATCAAGTGATGAAAATGCATACCTGTCATTTTCAAATTGTGATTGTTACTTTATCATTATCGTTACACCATATTTTTGGTTTTGTAGAAATGTTAAGTTAAAGGATAAGTTGGACACATTTTAAAGGAGTTGGAAAAATTTCTCTTAGCGTGTGGAGCTACCCTAAAATATTTTAATGTAACCAAGGCTAGAAATAAAAAGCGTTAGTATATAGTACATGTGGGGTATGCACGTGATCGTGGGACCCAGATGTGATGTCAAGGAGCGTGCGAAGGAAGAAAAACAATGGAGATCTGATCGAGATTGGATCGATGGAGGCTAGGTGATATAGAGTGTGAAGTAGCATGAGAAATAAAAATATGAAGCGGTAGTGGATTAAAAACCACTCTCGACGTGGCACAGTGTGATGAACTCCGCTAGGAAAAGTGGTAAGAAAAAAACCACTTTCTAGAGCCTCTACAACTGGTATTTTGAAACTTAATATAAAGGGTTATCGACTAAGTTAAAAGGGCTATTTTGTCATGGCGCAAGCGAAAACATGGATATAAGGACAACACATGAATTTTTGCTCTAGGTTGTGATCCAAAGGTCAATTGTAAGCTTTGCCACTCACTAGGTAGCTTTAGTAGAATGTTATGGAAGGACAACTTTAGTAGAAATGTTATGGAAGGGTTTCTTCACTGATTTTACTGTTATGGAAGTGTTTCATTTTGTAGAAATGCTAAGTTAAGGGGTTCCATATTTTTCATTTTGTATAAATTTTAGGTTAAAGGATAAGTTGGACACATTTTAAAGGAATTGGAAAAATATTGAGGTGTATGTGATTAAGGTTAAAGGATATTTCTCTTAGCCAGGCTTGGAATTTCAAATTCCCCTCACCCGTCAAATGGAAATTTATTGATAGTTTGGTATTTTCATTGCATGTCACTTTATGTTATTACAAATTTATAGTGTGTCAATACTTTATATCAAATTTACTTAATTTTTTTTAAATGTCATATTAAAAGTAATTATCGCAACTGCTAAACTCAAGTGATTTGGATTAGGTATTTGGAAATATAAAGATACATATCTTCCCAATCGAATAGGAAGGGAGAGATCTGTATTCCAACAGTCATCCAAAAATAGAAAATAAATATATCCATTTCTCATTTTATCTAAGAAAAGAAACCCTCGAAAATATATAGTTTATTGATCTTTCTCTTGAATAAAATAGGCCAAGATAATAATTACCCTAATTCTACTTTAAATTGATGTTCACTTAAAAATAATGAAGTAAAATACACCTTCAAGCATTTTAAAATAAAAATAAATATTAAAATTAAAAATAAAACTCAACTCTATACAAAAATCCTTGGATAGAAGCATAAAGAATCATTGTATGGCCAAAGCGAAGGGTTGCAGATGAAACCCATTCACCCTCCCTTCTTGTATTGTATCCTTGTGGCAATTTAACTGAGTTTTTTGATACTCCTGAAAGCTCATAATCACGTTGAATCCTTTTTTTCCAATACTCAAATGTGTTTCTAGTTAGACGGGTTTTTGTATAGGAAGTAGACCCAGACTATTATACCAACCAATAATATTAATCTATTGAAATATATTTTAAAAATTACAATATTTAAATATATTTAAAAATTACAATGCCTAAATATATTAAAAGGATTACTCTTGAAGTCGACCATATCCTACTTCACTTTGGTGTTCAAAGAACTTTAGGATTGGAAATGAATATGCTCCTTATTGGTTCTCCAAATGAAGTAACAAAACTAGGATGTTCCCATTTTCCAATATTGAGAGCAATGAATTCACATGTTGTGAAGTGGATTCATGGAATTTTACATGTGTGAGCATTGGGAAGCCAAGGGTGATAATAAATGAGTTATCCTACTCATCTATCCTAGAGAGTTCAAATAATGTCTACTCGAGCTGTCATTCTTCCACATAGCATGTCTGATTTAATGAACACGAATCCTGAATCATTTTCCAAAACTAACGTAACCACCAAGTTACCAACTCAGAACTCAGCCAAAGAGTACCAGTAATTATGACAGGTAAATAAATTCAATGAGCGTCAAATCTACAGGTTTCAATTTTTCATACTTGTCAAGGTTAATGTTTAAATTATGCAGTTAGCTATCAAATAAATTCTGAATTGCTAAATATGTTATGTATAACGTCAAATTCTATGCCTCTAAGAGCATGAAGTTGGACCTAATAGATCTAACCCAATTATTTGATAAGACCATCGACAGGAACAAAAAGCACTAGTGGATAAGACATGTGGTGTATGAATGTGGTCATGGGACCTAGATATGATGTTGGGGATCGAATGGCATGATTGGAGGACAAAGATGTGATCAGGATAAGATCGACAGTTTGTAGGTGATCCAAAGCACGGAGTATCGTGAGTGATAAAGGAGATAAGCGGTAGAGGATTATAAACTTCCTACCACACGACACGGTGTGGTGAGATCTGATGGGAAAATGGTAAAGGGAAAACCACCTTCCACAGCTTCTAAAACCAGTCCCATTACATAATATAAATATTATTGGTCATTGTGAAAAGGTTAATTTCGTTGTGGCATTGAGGTAAAAGTGAATATGTTGACATCGCATAGGTCTGTGGTTCGGGTTGCTGGTCGAAGGTCAACCACAAGGTTTTTGCCGCCTCCTAGGTAGTTATAACACGTTATTTCTGACTAAGTTTGTGTTATAAAAGAAGCTTTAAGTTCAATTTCCCTTAGCAATTTCTTGGATAGCAAAGAGGAGGTTATAGTTGATAGAGAAGGAAATGTATTCGACCCAATTCTCTTTGTGTGCAGCATTTCTCAGTCCAAAGAAAATTTTTGGAGTTTTAAATCACAAGGAAGAGATGTTTTGAATGTGTGGAATTCTTTTATGTATTATTTCTCTGTTGATCAAACCCTGTATAACCCAGAATTTTTAGAGTGGTGCGTAAATAATTATTCTCCCACCGAGAGAGTAATTATGAACAAAAACACTGCCAGGATCCTTTTTCAAGTTAATGCAAAAGTCATTTGCGAGATTTTGAATGTGCTCTAGATTTTTTTGGTAAATACTAAATCCCTTAGTGAAGAAACCCTGGTCCAAGTGTATAGGGAATGTAAGTTGGAGATTAAAAATTCCTTTTTGTTAGAAATTCTAAAGCTGGTCATGTGGTAGAGAGTCTTTCCTTTCCCTTAGATGTTCATCTTTTTTGAGAAGAAGTCCAATTGGTGTTGTCTATATTGAGTCAAATATTGGGATATGATAATTACAAGTCAGTGACTGAAGTTATGATTTGTTTTCTTTTGAAGACGAATATACCAGAACTAGAGACAAACCAAGTCTTTTGTTTTGGTTTTGATGAATTCTTAGACACCACAATTCATTTTCAAATAGCGAATTTTATTAAGATGAGACATTTGAGGTATCAATCATACTTACTGAACATGTTCCCATGCTCAAATGTATCTAAGTTGCATTTCATCAATACAATTTTTTTGTCTGGTCTACCTGGGAAGCTAAATATGTTTGAGTTTGTCAATAAAATCATGGTGGAAGTATATAAAATACTTTTTGATGAAAAGTTGTGAAGAGTGTTAGATGAAATGAAAAGTACTTTGCAGCCCTCGGTATAAAGTTGTACAGGAGACTAGATTTTATATAAGGAATTCACTATTGTTCAGGTTTATGGTTACACAAGACCACCTTACAAATTGCCTTCCTTTCTGACTCCTATAATTTTTGTGTTAGAATTTATCAGACATAGGTTGTGTTCAAAAGAATAACACTTCGGTGATTTTAAGAAGTATTATGATGTAAAGTTCTCATTCAATATCAGCCCTTTAATTTTCAAAAACAAAGTTTCGTTGAATATTTTTGAAAATTTATTAGAGGCTATGAAATTCCAGAAAATGGAGAGGCTAAACTATGATCCAAGGCAAATCAGATCGCAAAGAAGACTGCAAAATAAAAACAAGGCCTTCAAACATCAATCAGTGGAAGACATGGATAAAATAGTTAATTGTTAGAATTTGAGGAGGATTGTGAAGGAGTCAAAGAAGAAATAATAGAGGCAAGTGAAGAGAAAGGAAATGACTTGCCTATAATTGTACAAAGAAAATCTAACTTTAATTCAGTAACTAAAAGGGCCCTTTCATAAATCGACATAATGGATGTTGATGATGTGTTGGATTTATTCCCTCTCTCTATCCCTGGGCCTAGGTTTAGTCCCTTTTTCTCAGCACAACAAAGCACGAAATATCGGCCTGACTGGGCAGAGCTCAGTCGGCAACACCTTCGACACAGACGTTGTCTCACCTAAGATATCTTAGTTTTATGGGTAACAACTAGAACTACGTTTCCGCAGTTGTGTGGGAGGGTGTTTTAGTACCTTGGCTCTGTTCCAAAGCTTCCAATGAAGATTGGAGGGGGTTACTTATATGCACAGTACTTCAACAATAAGTTGTGATCCAATCCTTCTTTATGCGACTTAAGTAAATAAACATTGAACATACTGCATAATCATGCTCATTAATATAATGTAGTCGTCATACATTTATCCATTTGCAAACACAATAATAAGCCATTCATTCAACATAATATTCACACATATAACTAAGATACTTCAACATTCACACATATACACATCATATAATGTGGAAACCCATCTGGGTGAAAACCACAAGGTGCTCTTCATCTAGCATGAGGAAATAGATGCACCTTTTGTCTTCGCACAAAGCTGCAGACTCTGTTCAATATATTTTCTTCTATCCTTACATACTTTTCCTCCCTCTCATGCTCTCTCATATTCTCTCTTTCTCTTCCTACTCTATGCTTATTGGAAATCCATACACAACCTGGATTGACTCGACCTTCCCTACTCATCTACGCACTCAGATACATAGCCTCTGCTCTAATGGACTCAACGATACAGAGTCATTGACCAGAATCCTACCTCAAGTCTAGCTCAAGTGTCTTTCCAAGAGTCTAGAGGTTTCTCAGATGCTATATCAGCTAACCCATGTACAACTTGGGTTCCTTCTTTTATATCCCCATTACAAACTCGATACAGATCTCATACATGCTTGTTACAAACTCAATACTGACTTGATACAGACTCTAACAGACTCATTACAGACTCATTTCCTGTCGTTATCTCAGCCGACTTACTATGACCAACCAACAGGTTGTCTTTCCTATTCTAGTAACACATAACAAGAGGCACTATCATCCCGACTTACAAAGATTCCTTCATGCATGTGGTTTCCATCGGCTCCAACCGATCTCATACCCATGATCATTAAGGATTGTCATTTTCTCATCGTTAAGCCTTACTGTTGTTTTCCAGTCGATATGTTATTTGTATGCCTGCTTCTACTGATATTCTGCCATGTCATCCCATATCTCGTTCTCTCCTTTTGTCATAGATTACTCATCTGGTGCAACTTCCTTTTCCAGTTCCTTCTCTTTTTCTTCTTCTTCTCTTTCACTTCTTATGTCACAGCATCCTTCCCTTTTCCCTTTATGTTTCTCCCTTAGTCGTAGCTCCTTCCTCTTACGCTTTATGTTCTTCTCTATACTTAGGCAAAGTTCTACATGAATTCTAAACTACTGTCCCTAGGTCCAACAAGCCCCCAACACTCACCTGTGGCTTGTCCCAAGCCATGCAAACTATTGCTCCATGTACTGACTTGCACTGATTTTGTTCAGAAAATCCTCCAATATTTTAACCAACTTCTCTGTCTCTACGCGCACTTCTTCCTCTGCTTTATGCATGTGCTTCAGCAGGTCGGAACTGACGTGTTTCATCATGACTCTTTCTATAGATTCCACTAATTCATGCACTTTCTAATGTACATGATAAATTACTCCTGTAACTCTCTCTAATTCAGCATGCAATTCCTCTACCTTTTCCTCGCGGTGTTGTTGTTGTGTGCACAACACAATCATTTGTTGCTACAATTTCCACATTTCAGATGCCTTAGCCATTTTCTATGGAAAAGGTATTTGTTTCATGTCATTTCTTGTCTAAGTTATATTTGCTTCAAATGTAGTCAACTCACTTGCAATATTCTATGATTTCTTGTCATCCATTAGGGCTTCCCAAGTCTAGGAGACTTGGTCCACAACCTTAGCATAGGTTTTCTTTGCTTCCTCTATTCTTTTCATAGCCTGAGTGGTTGTGTATCTTCTGCTTTCTAGCACTTATGGGGGTGTGTTGGGTATCCTTTCTCTCTTCTAACTTTGTCACCTTTTCCCTAGGCTCAGCCACTATATTTCCTAGCCTGAGGACCTTGTCTGCTGATGGCATGTATTGTGGCATTTCAACATCATTGAGATTCGAACAAACAAGATTAATGACATTTTTTAGCTTCTTCTTTTCTTTCTTCTTGTGTGGTTCTTTGCATCTTGGCCTTGATTTTACTTATATCCTTTTCTCATTTCTTCATTGGATTTTCCAGGGTATTTATCCTTACTTGAATATTTGCAACTGCTGCTTTCTCTAAAGCGTGCACATCCTTCAATCGCATCTTTGAGAAATCTAAGAAGATTTGACCAATGGTTCTATCAACCTTGTTGGAGTTTGGGATTTCTAATTCTAGTATGTATCTTCTTAGTTGTAATCTAATGGGGTGATATTCTCTAGGTCTTCGAGGTTATTGTGCTTCCGATGCACCAGGTGCATCCTGCAGTTTTGGTTCACGTAGCACATGATCTATTGCAATTTTGTTTGCTTCGATTGTTCTTACTAGATCATTTGTAATACCCCGATTTTGATCCCGTTTGCATTTAAATAAAATGATGTAAATCATCATGGTGTGGAGCTAGGAAAAAGACCCACCATTGATTTAGTGTTTATGGTTCAGCAATTATGGTTGAGCCGATGGTATTTTATGCTAGCTAAACATTAAAAAGCTAGACATCATGTTAAATTTGCAATTTTCATAAAAAACCCACAGTTGGCTATGTCAACACAACTAAATGAGATGGGGGCATGATTTTTCCTAAGGATGAGGTAGTGGGGGATTGGAAGAGTGGGTAAATTCGAATTGGGAATAGGCCCACTTTGGGAAAAATGTTTTTGGAATTTCTTGGGCAAGAAAACACCAAAAATGGCCACTTTTCCCTCATGTGGCAACATTTCACCTTCCCTCACAATTTGGATTGAACAAAAACGTTTTTGGAAACCCAATTGAGCATTCACGCAGCAGCAAGCAATCAAAACCATTCTGAGTCTAAACCTTTCAGAAATTTCTCCTGTTCGGCGATCTGAATCCTTCACGTTTTTTGTTTTTGTGTTATGATTTTTCCCATGTTTGGCAATTTTGTTCTCTCTCACGTTTTTCTCCTGTCTGCTAGTCGTTTTCGTGAACTGGATTTCCCAGAATTCGATTCTGTGTCTTTGATTTGAAATACTGGCAACATTTTCATCGTGGTATTTTGCAATAGTCATTCTAGCACTGGAAATGTTCAGAAATTCATAAATTTCTATGTGTGTATGTAATCCTTGGCATCTGCTACGTTTTGGTAAATTCCAGGACTGAGATCACCGTGTTTGCATCTATGTATGGAATTTGAATTGATTGAAGGAATGGAAATAGAGTCTAGACTTTCTTAATAAACCTAGTGTGTGAAAGAACCTCACAGACCAATCTAGAAGGCTGGTTTTCTTTTTTGCATGCCTTGAATAGCACTGGAAGGGAAGGCATGGCATGAGGGACTGTGTAGCAGAGAAGGGAATGCTTCCTTGTGTTGGGTGTGTAATTGTTTATAAATTAGGATAGATATGGTGTGGGTTTTCATAGCTCTAGGGTTGAGCTCACTAGCTTAGCAGTCTGTCTTTCCACCTCCTTGGTAGCCTGATAAACCCAATTGGAAGGATGGCTTGGATGGTAGCCTCATAAACCCATATGTTGGCTTGGCAGTGTCTCATGTGAATTTGGCTAAGTGTAAACCACTACCTATGTAAGTCTGATAAACCCAACTGTGTTGGCTTGACTGAGTTTTATTGTATCCTTGGCTATGGGGAAAGTCTGCTAGTGTTCCTTAATCCTTGGGGAAAATCATTCCCAGCTCGGGGGTGATAGTGTTGCTGAGAGATTAAAGAGCACACTTATCTATGGTTGGGTGGAACATTGCAGTGACATAGCTAGTTGTGGGACAAGCTTCTCCAAAGATAAGTATTCTTATTTATTTAAGTTCTGCAACTGTATTTGCTTATGAATTATAATGGAATTATCATGAACATGTTGAATGTGTGAATGTATTGAATAAATTATTTGCTTCCGTTGTATATATCATGTACATTTTATTATGCATCGGTTTATTTATATGCTTTAAGTTCAATTCATTTTATATATGTATTATGTTCATGGGGGCTTAGACAGCCCAGGTTGATAGATGTTGTCACATCCTCTCCGTCAAGTAAGGGTTGGGGATGTGACATCATTCATCATATCTTTGATGGTATTAGTGAATTGATTATGTTGTCATGCAAGGTCATCAAAAAGTGTCTGCACAGCTTGTTATAGGTATTTTTCTAAGGCTACAACTTCCTCCTCACCCATATGGGAGGTATTGGTTTCCCTATTATCCTTCCTTTTCTTGCACGGCGGTTCTCTTTGGTCCTTTTCATTTGTGTTTCCCGCTATTGTTTCTCTAGAGATGGCTCCTTCTAAGGCATACGAGTCTGCATTTTGTCTGGAATTATTGCGTATGTGTTTTGTTTGGGGTGTTGATCCTCCTCCTTGGGGTTGGTGATCCTTCCTATTGCCATTCTTCTGGCCAATCATTGATAAAGGTTTCTAGATCTTCTTCCGTTAGCACATACTGTGTGGAAAACCACTAACTGTGGGGGTCTCTTCGCGGTTGGATAAAAACATAGTGCGGTCCTATCTGAAAATTGAGAGTTCATTGAAACTTGGACATCGTAGTTTCACTAATTCTGACCTAGTGCTTTATCAAGTTCTTTAAGGCTTCAGTATGGACAAAAAAATCATTGTTGCTACTCAGCGGTTGGTTTTATCTTGCGAGAACCCCAAGTGCTGGTATCTCGCTCCTCTAATGGGAACGGGTAAGTCATCCAACTGATATTTTGGTGGCTCAGACTACACAATAAACGAGATTAAAATTAACAACCAAACATAATGGAAAGGAGTACCTTATTCGTATGCTGAAGCGACATCCTGTAGCAATTCATTAAGTAAGAAATGAGACAAATTGATTTCAACTCCTTCTACACATAGTGCAACCAGAATTATTATTCCTGTAGTACATTGCTTTGGTTACAATACATGCAAATGTTTGTGTGTTAATATCGTTAGAGCCATACAAGTAGGAGGGTCACATATGGATGATATTAAGAACTCTTTTCTAGAGCGGACTAGGTCATATTTTTCCTTGACTTTTTCAATGTGGGTTTGTTTCTTTCCCTTCTCAAAGAGTGTTACTGGGTCCAACCCAACTCTTGGCAATCCTATGATTACTGAGATCAGGTCGACATCCACCGAATAAGGTTTGTCTAACCAAAGGAAAAATGCATGAAATACTACCAGCAACATTTTTGCATAACTGTCCACCTCTATGGTCCTTCCAAAGTGTGGCATGAAGAGTAGTGATAGTATCCCTGACTGTTCTAATCCTTTTTCCCATTGCATTGGAACAAACCAGTTTGGTGACTCCAGTGTATCTCTGACTAGATTCATGTAATTATTTCTATCAAGATTGTTGAGTTTACTTGTGTATGAATCTTCAAAGAGTAGTTTTTCTAGATGAGGCAAGATATCTTGCAGTACTTTCATACCTTTCGGTTTTTTAGGTGCTACCATTGTAGCATAGCCCTTGCTAGGGATTCTAACCCATGGTGCATCCTCTTTAGTAGAATGTATGGTGGAAATAGATTCCTTGTTTTGAGGTCCTCTTTCTCTTCTCGGTCCGGTGGTGTTGTTGTAGCTTTCTCCTTCCTTTTCTTCTTCATCAGTTGCTTCCCCTTAGGAACTGGTGGTGATTTGTGTTCCTGCATTCTGCATTTTTTTTAAGATCAAGGTGGAACTTGGCCAGCAGTTGGCCGAGGCTGGTTCCTTGGGGTTATATGTTAGTTTTTCATCATATAAGCTAGAATTATGATCTTAGGATCTTTTCACTGAGAGAATAACAAGCACAACAATAAAACATAAGCACATCACAAGAGACAAGAGACACAATGAGTTTTTCTCAGAGAAACCATAAAGGAGAAAACCCCGCAACTTCCTCAAAGATAGAATCAGCACCAAAACAGTAAAATCCCAAAACAGTAAGATGCACTCCCGACAGCAGTAGTCTTCTTCTTGTCTAGTCCTAGTGTATTTCCTTCCTCACTAATGCGCCACACTTGAGTGAGTGAGTGATGTGTTGCAAGTGATAAATAGAGAGGCTCTCACTCTTTATTTATATTCTTCCATTCACTTGAAGTGCACTCCAACATGTCAGCCTCACTTAACAATTACTTACTAGAGCCGACATCTCTAGGAGTGTCTAATAACCCTAGTGCCCCACCACTTGTGGGGACTTTGCCTCCTCTAACCAATAGGAGAGTAACACAATGGTGGGGACTATTGCCCCGACTTACAATGACTCACCTAGAGCCTACTTCACTAGGATAATCTAATAACCCAAGGGCCCCACAACTATGGGGACTTTAACCCTTGACCAATAAGAGGGTTACCCACAATGACTTGACATGACTTTCTCATTATAGAAACTTCCTGATCGGAATATCAGGACATGACATGACTCAAATACATTACAATACATCCCAGAATGAACATCGAGTTACAATAGATAAGAAATACAAGTGAATACATTCCGAAGTTACAATTACATCAACATTATATGTCCTGTACCATGTTCCATGGGAGTAGTTCATACAGGTCTCATAGGAGGGTTAGCACTTACTATCATGATGGAGATAAACTGGTTTCTACTCATTGGGTTTGATACAATACTTGCTCTTCTCTTGTTTGAGGCACATCAATTCTGGATATAGTAACAATGCATACTATGAAACAACATCTTCTTGATAGTTGTCTCTCACACAAGAAGTCTGTACTTAGAAAGTACTCCATCTCTTAAACACCCCGAGGCGTCAATGTGGGTTATTTAGGGAAGCTTTTTCAGCACGTTGTCACTTAGCTGGAATCGATAAAGATGGTTATTGTTATTTATGGTGGACATGGTCCCAAGGTATGCTGCCCTATTCTCTCGATATTTCTATATTAATGACTGAAAAGTATCATGTCAATAATTTACTTAATTGGTGCCAATCATGGCATCGCTTTATGATAGTGTCATTTCATTTGAAACTTATGCTTTTCCTATGAGCTCTCCCAACCTATTTCCGCACTCCTTTCGACTTGATTTTCTTTCTCACAATGTTATGAGAAGTTAGTATAATACTCTTCCTTATTTTTGTTTCCCTCTTTTTTTTTCTTTTTTTTTTCATATCTAACATGGTGCCATGTATTTTCACATGACATCAGAAATCTTTCCACTTTGCACATTCCTTCTGACACATGGAGGCTATGGCGAATGGGTCACTATCATCCATATCTTCCATGATATTATAATGCTCCCTCCAGTTGTGTATAGTCATGATGCATTGATGGAATTTCATATATGCAATTGGGATTTTTTCAAAGATCTTCTCATTTATTATCTGCAATGTAGCATATACCATTGGTTGTTCACTTACAAACTCAAATTTCTGGGTGAATATTACAGCTAAGCTTTCCCATTCAATAGTTCCTAGTCGCATCTCTTCTAATGTGTACCAACTTCTCGATACCATTTCCAATGTGTGGATGAATCGATGAACCCATTCTTGTCGCAGATGTTCTTGCCACATCCTATGACAGTGTTCAATATGTTCAACAAGATTCATCAGTCCTGTATATTTATGATCAAAGCAACTGGCCTCCTCTCCAAATTTTATCTCCATTAATATTCTACACTATGGCCATTCAGAGATATATTATTTGTGTGTGCCCCACCATCTAGCGGGCGTAGCTTTCAACACATAGTCCAAAGTGAAAAATCATTGTGACTCTATGAATTTTTCTTCAAATTCTTCCAAAAAAGATGCAAGGTTATGTAATCCTTCATATGTAGGTAGTGCACTTGCTTCGGCTCCTACCCTATGGAAAAATCTTGTGATTCTTGCACATCTTTGCATGGAGACTTCATGTAGCATGTTCTGTCAATTTTTTAGAGCATCACCTGAGTCGGACATGCATGAGCTTACACTCTGCCAACTTAGGTTTCCATCAGCTTTGATTAATGTAGTCTTCATTTGAAGGCATGATGTTATACACTTGGTCTAGATAATTGTCTTCCCTTCACTATGTACAGGCTCGACATTTCTCTGTCCTTCAGGTGGATCAATTATCGCAACCACTCTTTTTTCAGAATCTTCGAAAGATAAGATCATTTTCTTGAAGTTTGTAATATTTTGGTTGTATATTACCCAATAAACTCCTAGAAGTGCAGGATATGGGTTTGTGTCATTCGACAATTTCAATAACTTCGAAAACATCATAGTTCTTAAGCCTTCGAATTCCATAAGTACTTGAGTTAGTCTACCAATTGGAAGAACACTTGACTTGTTTGCAAGCCTTAGTTGAATAGGAGACCAGTCCAGTTGTGGGTTATTCATGATGTCCCATGTTTTTCTTGTCAATATATTGACATATGAACCCAAATATAATATGATATAATCCATATCATAATATCCTATCTATGCAATCATTCGCATTTCTTGGCCTATTTTTAGTTTTCTTCTGATATGATTAACTCTTTCTTCAGGTCACAAGTGTTATGTGGTTTCTTATATGATTGTTATTAGTTCTGCAACAATATCTTTATCATTGATTAGTACTAAACAACTTTTGAAAAACTATTTAAGATTACTAACCTTTTTCATTGGCGGCTTCCTGATTGGTTGTTCAAATTGTTCGAGCATAGCCTTAACTTGTCCAGATGTTGACAGCTGATTAGTATCAAGAAATTCTTGTCGCACCTTTAAGAATAATTCTTTCTCCTACTAGACATTTAGTGGAGCTTTATTTTTTTTCCGTAAGTCTCACCTGCGGTTGTCCTTGCTGTATATTTTTGTATTCTTCAGTCACAGCACCTCCTCTTGTAACTACAACAATGTGGGGTTGTCTTGGTTCAGTGAAAATCATTTGAATATTCTGGTTGGGATTCAGATTTAGATTCTGCACTAGGATAGGGTTAATTCTAGTTCTAGCCTTCCATTTCACAATAAGCTACGAACACTGTTCTAAAGTGTTATCAAATGCTTTAAAATATGTACAATTTTTTGCTGGACTTTGAAAATCTCGGGAAAAATGTCCTAGCTGCCCACAATTATAACATATGACTTGGCCTCATCCTTGACCAAATCCTCCTAGTTTTTTTCCTCGACCTCTAAAATAACCACCTCACCTTTGCGGAGGGTATTGTTGTTGTTGAGGACATTTATTCTGTTGGTATTGCAATTAAGGATACTATTGTTGTTGATATTGCGTAGGCTGATACTGAGGATGCACTAGTTCATATTGCATTTTCTTATCATTTTTCATTAAGTAGGTATCCATCACATTTTCTTGCATTAGTTGAAGTGATCTGCAGTCTTTTTCATCATGATCTATACAATACAAAATTTACAATACAAACTAGTAGGTGTTCTTACAATCTTTTGTAAGTACAAGAATTCCTCGGACTTGTGACCCCTAGTTTGGAATATTCTACACTAAGGAATTCCTTGGGTGTTTAATGGGTTCAACGCACTTGTTGCGACATAGTTCATCAGCGTCGATCAATTTTCCTTATGGTGTATGTCTGTTTTGCATCTTGTACACCATAGTTCTTCCTGAACTTCCTGTACTCTTTTGATGTCCTGGGGCTACACTATAATATTGGATAGTTGTGACTGAATCTGCATCATTCCCAAGCGAGTGGCTCCAACCGACAAGGATTCTAATTTAATTGATATTTCAAGAGCCTCTATCCGAGACATGAGTTTCTGTTGCATCAATGAGTTTTGGATATGTCCTAACAAGGCGGAAATAAACCATTCCTTGTGTTGCACATCCGACATTTAGAACTCACTTTGGTCATTAATTTCTTAAATATTTGGTCAAAATCCCAAACATATTTTGTTTTCTGTTGCTTAATCTCTTTTATTTCAGTGATGCACTATGATTCAGACTTTGGTTTTCTGAATTCATTGATCAAACCCACCTGAATCTCATTCAGTGTTTTTGGGACAACTCTTACTGGTACTATAGAGCATTTCATATACCAGTCAAACACAAGACCTCACAGAGTTGTGATCATCTGTGCTTTCTTGATATTCTCATCCTAGATATGTCATATAGTCCAGAAAGCATCACAAAGGAACCAATGTTGTTCTGGGTCTTCCAACCCATTTCCATTGAATATTGGTATCTTAATTTCATATCCAACCATTGTATTTACTGCTAGTACAGTCAGAACAAAATTTGGACTAATCGAACATCCTTGTCCACTATTTACAACGTTAGTACTACTCCTATTTACAAAATTACTTGGAGACAGGTCTTGTGATCTTACCTCTGGTACTGTAGGAAATTTGTAAGCACATTATTGTTTTGGGGCTTCATTCGAATCTTCTAATTCTTCAAATCCTTCTGAGATCAACTGATATTCCTCTTCTTCATCAAAATATCCTTCTTCTAAGTATGATGCAAACTCATAGCATTCTTCTTCTCAATATGTGTTGCAACTCCCTCGTTCTAACAGAGTTTTTCATCATTTGTCGGATCTGAATCTTCTTTCGCTTCTTAAAAATCCTGGCTCTAGTTCAGTTCTTCTATCTCCTGGGAACATCTCACTCTTGGGTTCTGTTGAGACATAGCCACTCTTTTCTATTCAGTCTCATTGCATTCACAGAATGCCTTTTTCACATAAGAGCATTTTTATCCACATCTTTAAAGATGACAGCTATCTGCTACGTGGTCCTTGAAAAAATTTCTGCTCTGCCTCACTGTATGAGGTTATTGTGTCAACAAAAAACTCAGTAATATATCCTTCTAAGAGAATGTCTACCCAATAATCCATGACCCTTGATATAGGGTTGCTTACTCTTTTCAACCGCTCAATCAATTGAGGATTCCACTCTCTTAGTTATGCTGCTTGAAAATTTCTTTGTTGGGTTCCCAACTTAGACAACCACTCATGCAACGCAATGGAAAACTCAGCAAAGAAAATCTCATTAATGTATGAATAAATGTACCCACCCAACCACTTTGTTCGATTCCACCGATATCCTTCACTTTATTTCCATGCAAACTCTAACTCTTTGAATTCCACCCAGTCTTGGATCTCTAGTTTCGTGGGCTGCCACAACATATCCCTCACCAAAACATTTTAAGGTCATGAAAACAGAACCATTTGTTGGATTTATTCCCCCTCTCTATCCCTGGACCCATATTCAGTCCCTTCTGCTCATCACAACAAAGCACGAGATATCATCCTGACAGAGCAGAGCTCAGCCGACAACACCTGCGACACAGATGTCGTCTCACCCGAGATTTTTTAGTTTTATGGGTAACTTCCAGAACCACATTTCTATAGTTGTGTGGGAGAGTGTTTTAGTACCCTGGCTCTGCTTCAATGCTTCCAATGAACATCGGGGGGTGGGTTACTTGTATGCACAGTACTTCAACACTAAGTTGTGATCCGATCCTTCTTTATGCAGCTTAAGTAAATAAATAGTGAACATACAACACAATCATATTCATTAATATAATTCATTCGTCATACATTTATCCATTCACAAACACAATAGTCAACCATTCATTCAACACAAGATTCAGATATATATCTAAGCTACTTCAACAATCACACATATACACAGCATATAACGTGGAAACCCATCTGGGTGAAAACCACAAGGTGCTCTTCATCTAGCATTAGGAAATAGATGCACCTTTTGTCTACGCACAAAGTTGCAATCTCTGTTCAATATCTTCTCTTCTATATTTATATACTTTTCCTCCCTCTCGTGCTCTTTGATTCTTCTCTCTTTCTCTTCCTACTCTACTCCTACTGGTGATGTGCACACAACCTGGATCAACTCGACCTTCCCTACTCGTATGTGCACTCAGTTGTAGAACCTCTACTTCGATGCACTCAATGATACAGAGTCATTAACCAGAATCCTACCTCAAGTCTAGCTCAAGAGTCTTTCCAAGAGTCTAGAGATTACTCAGATGCTATATGAGCAAACCCATCTGCAGCTTGGGTTCCTTATTTTATAGCCCCATTACAGACTTGATATAGCTCCCATACATGCTTGTTATAGACTCAACACCGACTCGATACAGACTCATTACAGACTCCTTTCCTGATGCTATCTTAGTTGACTTACTATAACTAGATAACGGGTTTTATTTCCTATTCTAGTAACACATAATGAGAGGCACTATCGGCCTAACTTACAAATATTCCTTCACATGTGTGGTTTTTGATGGCTCTAGGCGAGCTCATACAAACAATTGTTAAGGACTGTCGTTTTCTCAGTGTTATTCCTTACTTTCATTTTCTGGTCGTTACACTATTTCCATGCCTTCTTCTATTGGTATTCTGCCATATCATCCCATATCTCTTTATGTCCTTCTATGGTGGTTTACTCATCTGGTGTAGCTTCCTCTTCCAACACCTTCTCTTTGTCTTCTTCTTCTCTTTCACTTCTATGTCACAGCATCCTTCCCTTTTCCCTTTATGTTTCTCCCTCAGTCATAGATCCTTCCTCTTCTCCTTTATGTTCTTCTCCATACTTAGGAAAAATTCTACATGAATTTCGCCCTACTGTCCCTAGGACCATAATGATGAAAACTCAAAGAAAATACTAAATACACAACCTAAAAGAGAAATGACGATGCAGGATGAGCAAAGTGTAGATGATAAAAAAAAGGTCTTCTTTTACAGCAACAACATGTACAAATAAGAGAAAATTATTTTACTGAAGAAGGTGGCGCAGGATATAATGACTCTAGATATAGATCTAAGTTTGACTTTGCTTCTAGATATGTAGAAGAAAAGAATCAAGCTTTAAACGAGACTGTCACATCCCCAACCCTTACTCGGCGGAGAGGACGCAACAACATCTATCAACCGGGGCAATCTAGGACCCCATGGACATAATACATATATAAAAATGCATTGAACTTAAAACATATAAATACATAGATGCATAATAAAATGTACATGATATATACAACGAAATAAAATCATTCATTCAAAACATTCATGCATTCAACATGTTCATGAAAATTTCATAATAATTCATAAACAAATACAGTTGTTGAAATTAAATAAACAAGAATACTTATCCTTGGAGAATCTTGTCCCGCTACCAGCTATGTCGCTGCAACGTTCCACCAAACCATAGGCTAGTGTGCTCTTTAATCTCTTAGCAACACTACCACCCCCGAGTTGGGCATGATTTTCCCCAAGGAATAAGGAACACTAGCAAACTTTCCCCATAGCCAAGGATACAATAAAATTCAGTCAAGCCAACATAGTTGGGTTTATCAGACTTACATAGGCAGTGGTTTACACTTAAGCAATTTCACACGAGACTCAACCAAGACAATAGATGGGTTTATAAGGCTACCAGCCAAGCCATCCTTCCAGATGATTTTATCAGGCTGCCAAGGAGGTGGAAAGACTGAAAGCTAAGCTAGTGAGCTCAACACCAGAGCTATGAACACCTAGACTGGATCTAGCCTGATTTCTAAACAATTACACACCCAACACAAGGAAGCATTCCCTTCTTTGCTACACAGTCCCTTAGGCCATGCCTTCCTTTCCAGTGCTATTCAGGGCATGCAAAGAAGGAAACCAACCTTCTAGATTGGTCTGTGAGGTTCTTTCACACACTAGCTTTATCAAGCAAGTCTAGACTCTATTTCCATTCCTTCAATCAATTCATATGCCAAACATGGATGCACACACCATGATCTCATTCCTAGGATTTACCAAAATGTAGCAGATGCCAAGGATTACATACACACACATAAATTTATAAATTTCTGAACATTGGCGGTGCCAGACTGACTGCTGCAAATTACCAAAACGAAAACGTTTCCTGGCTATTCAAAATCAAAGACACAAAACTGAATTATGAGCAATTGTGTTCAGGAAAACGATTATCAAACAAGAGAAAATGTGAAAAGAAATAATCCACACAGGGAAAACCCAAAATGTGAAGGATCTAGATTGTCGGACAAGAGAAATTCATGAAAGGTTCAGACTCATTATCGTTTTTTCTTGCTTGCTACTACGTGAATGCCCAATTGTGTTTCCAAAAACGTTTTTCCCTTCCAAAATCGCTAGGGAAGGTGAAATGCTGCTGCATGAGGGAAAGGTGGTCGTTTTTGGTGTTTTCTTGCTCAAGAAAAAATAAAAACATTTTTCCAGAAATGGTGCTCTGCCCATTTCAAATTTATTCCCCCTCTTCCAATTCCCCACTCCCTCATCCTTAGGAAAAATCATGCCCCCATCTCATTTAGTTTTGTTGACATAGTCGGTTGTGGATTTTTAATTAAAATTGCAAATTTAACATGATGTCGAGCTTTTTAATGTTTAGCTAGCATAAAAAAATACCATCGGCCCAAGTTTAATTGTTGAAACATAAATACTAAATTGATGGTGGGGATTTTTCCTAGCTCCACACCATGATTATTTACATCATTTATTTAAATGCAACGAGGTCAAAACCAGGGTGTTACAGAGACACAAAATATTTTTCCCCAGGTAAGAAAGCTAGCATATCAACAATTATCGCTAATTTCCACCAGGGATTTAGAGAGAAACACCCTTAAATTTTGTATGATAGATAATGAGAAAGTTTATGAAATGGAGTTTAGTATGGATAAAATCGATGTTCCTGATGAAATCCAGCTCCATTGACAGACCAATTATTTTTTATATTCTGATTTATTAAAGGCCACATGTAAGATTACAAATATGCGTTCGGTTATTGATAAGTTGCAGAACCAAATCCGATAGGAGAAAGTGGAGAGCAAAGCTAATTCATTTCAGATTAAAAAATTGTAGACATGCCTTATAACTTCAGGGACTGAACTGACTAATGTTAAAGCAACTAAAATATTGCTAGAAGAAAAAGAAAAGGCTATACAATCCCTTAAGAAAAAAATTGAAAGGTCTAGGTACGTAGCACATTCAACTTTCAATGTTCACAGTGTTACAACAAAAAAAGGATAAAATTTACTAGGAATTGATGGACCTCAAGGGTAAAATGTTAAATTTACAGAAGGATAAAGATGCCTGGTAAATTGAACGATCTCGATTTGTGTCCTGGATTTCATATTTTAATGCCAATCAAAAAGAAGAAGAGGAAGTGTTGAAGGAGTTGATCAACCAACCCTTGATTCAAAATGAAGATCAAGTAAACGAATCTCCCACTATTGAATTATCTATTACCATGTTAGAAATAAATTTGAGAGAGGGAGAAATCAAAGAGTTGAAACAAGGTAATGCCAATATTAAGCAGGGATTAGCTCAAATTATTGAAGAAAGAAACCAAATTTCAGGTGAAAAGAAACAACTGCAGAAGAAGATCAACGAATTGAATGAAAAGATGATAGGAAAAGTACCTCTGCAAGGATCTAAACATCTTATTTGGGATACTTTGACTATAGAAATCACCAAGTTTAGATCCTATTTAAATTATATGAACGATAAGAATGTACTAGTGGATTTATCTCTTCAAATATGTAAGTTGGTAAATGAAACTATAGACAAAACGCCATTGGACACTGCAAATTTTTTTGTTAATTTACTAAAAAATTTGACATATGAATACATGTAAAATATGGGAATCAGGGATAGGCTATACATCATTCTATGGGCTAGAAAGTTTATTAATAAACATAATTTAGTCAAAGTTGCACAAGAGAAAGCAAATCAAATGCTTTTGCGGGTTAAGGATTTCAAGAAAATGTTTCAAGAACACTTTGATGAAGGACTTCCTCCATTTTGGTATGATAATGGAAAGTTATTTTCTCAAGAATGGTATCATAGATTGCTAGTGAATAATCACATGGATCACTCCAAATTTCAAGAATTGACAAAGGGGATAATAGGAAAAGTCATTATAGATACATTGACTGATGACTTTGAGATATATGAATGGTTCCTAATCACTCAAAGAAGTATACCACATATTTCTTACACCCAATACATGGAGTTAGAGGTGGTGATTAAAGAAATGATGGATTGTGACCTCCCAAATAATGAACAACGGAAGGCTGTCGAAAAATTTGGGAAAACCAAATATAGACTACACCAATGATGAACATGTGTCACAATGCAAGGGATCAATTACAAGAAGTTTGTTAAACATTTGCTCGAGGAGCCATTTTGTATATAATTTTAATTTTATGCTGTATTGGTGGTTGGATCCCAATTAAAAGAAGCAAATTGTTCATCGACAATATATTCTTAATACAATTTTGCAAAGAATAGGAAAAAGGAAATCTTTTTGAGACATAAATTCTTGTGGCAATGGTTTTAAGTTGTATGTGTAAATATTTACCTTTGTTTCCATTATGTGTTTTTCTTATTAAGTATTTGGTTGAGAACAAATGATTTGGACTTCTTCTGTGATTCTCCAAATGCATGCAACTAGATACTCGTTATTGTATGTCTAACATTGCACTAAAATTCTTCCCTAGTTTGAAGTCTTTATGTAATGGATTGTTTTATCTTGATATCAACTACCATCCTCTACTAAAACTTGTGACTGAAGAAATATTTAATTCCTAGCATCTAAAATATAAGACAGTTCTTTCGTTTTATCTACAAAATTGAATATATTTATTTGATATGACTCCATTTGTCAATGGTTTCTTTATTTTGATCTTGCCATTGTAATCTGAAAATTATTGTGATTTGCATATGGACAATTCTATCCATTGTACTTGAAAGAAGAAATTATTACTCTTGTGACCATTGCGTAGTAATTTTGTTGAGGGATCCCCCTCTGACTAAAAAGGCTAGTTTTTTGTCTAAAGTTGGTTTGAGGTTACCTTTGGAAATTTCTTTCTACAACCAAAGGAAATTTCTGAGTGCTAACAGTGCTGTTCCTCTAAAGTTGTCATATAAGTTTTCCCAAAAACAAGTACAAGTAGATTCATAAATCAGTTACATATCCCATATTGCATTGAGTACAGGAGAGAGGGGGTGCCTTTGGTGATGTGTCAAATAGAGATGGTGAGAATTTTAGTGAAGAAATGGGACATTAAATCTCCACCACCAACCCCTCCAAAAGTGTCGAGGCATACCAATATTTCGCTTAAAGAGCTCAAACTCTAGGATACCTATATTTTTATAAATACATGGACTGTAATAGTGCATGGACTACCAACCTTCCCTTTTATCTATTCCTAAGATCCCTAAATGTGCTTATTCCTTCTTTCATTTTTGAAAGCTAAAACAACCTGTCGGATTCTTGTGCATTATTATTCCAGTGACAGGTGATAACTGTTAGATGATATTAGTTAGTATTATGTTAGTTAGTTAATATCATTGTATATGTTTTATATTAATTCAGAAATCATTCACTTTAATTCAATATTTTAATGTGAACTCTATGCATACTTTTGTATAGGTTTGGTCTAATGAGAAGTCTAATTTCCGCATAAGCTTGAAAAAGGTGTTGATGCACCCACACAACTAGCTCTTGCTTTTTCTACAAGGATCTCTACATATCTAGTATTTTTAAGTCTGCAAAATATATGGATGATTTGTTAGATAAAAAATATGGTTATTTTTAACCTGGTACTAAGCACAAATTATACTGACTTGTAAGTGTACTAGCAAACTTTGGGGAATTGGTTGAATCTCTAAAGGTGCATATTCTATATTTATATTTGGTATATAAAGTCATTTTGAATATCAGGATTTCTGATGTATTGTGTTAATGATTGTGGTGGAGATATGTTGATGTTTGTTGTTAATATGTTGTACAACCTTTCATATTTGTATTGTTGCGACGATTTCCCTTTGACAATGATGATGAGGTGAGGATTCTTATATTTTGGAGTGAACTAGCTCTAGTATTATGATTAAGATTTTTTTCTTGTTATGTTTTGAAATAAAATTATTGTTAGGATTGTGATTATTTTTCATTCTTATGGCTGACTTATTTCTCTTGGTACAATTTTAAGTCACAAGTTAGTGTTAGGATGGTGGTTTGCACTTTATGGTGTGGTTCTACAATGTCTTTATTTTTTTTGTTGTCTGGCCTAAAAATTTGGTGCTGGTATACTTCATTCTACTTGATCACATTGGTTAGCAACAGGAAACAATGAAAAGTTACGTTATAATTATATGAGGCATAATAGTTTTTGGAAGTGGCATCTAAAACTTTAGATTCATTTCCTTATGACTCACCTAGACATACTTTTGTAGCATTTGAAAAACCAAAAGGATCTTTGTCTACCAAAAAATTTTCAAATATGTTGTAATTTGTTGTGAAAGAGGTATTCTTCTGAACTTTGATGTCTTTGTAACCACTCCAAAGGATAGCTTATTTTCTATAAACTCAGAAATATCATGCTTTCCTGGTTGAATCAAGTTGTTTTAGATTTATTTTATGATATCAGGAAACAATAACCTTGCTGCTTTAGTTTCTCCAGGAAAAAATAATCCATTTCTCGACAATAGTTTGGGCTTCTTTTTGAAGAAAAAGTAGTTTCTCTACAAAACAAAATGTGGTCCCATTACCTTGATTCCAATGCAGTCATTGTCTTCCCCCAAAAATAACACAATTGATAAAGTAACGATAACTACAAAGTATGTTTTGTTAAAAAATTTGAACATTATGAAAACTTATGCCTTCCTAATTCCAATAGATATTAAACCAAGTTTTAACCCCTTTATTTTCATCTTGTCAAATTTGAAATTAATTTTTTTGAACAATTGTATTATATGTTTTGCATGGCTCAAATTCCATGATGGATGATATTTGTGCATGTGCTTATTTGTTCTGGATGGTTAGATGGTAAGGGAGTGTGGGAGTGTAATCCAGTGGTTACTAACATAGAATAGAGGGCCATATTCTTAGGGGTATAGGAGTGATTACCGATTTGTGTTTAGGTTTTCTTGTTATAGTTTTGAATTATATCAAATTATAATGGATTGATTTTAGAGATGGTGTATATTAATGATGAATGACTCTCTATGGAATTTAGTCGATTTTTTATTTTCAATATTGTCTATTGGATTTCAGCAGTAGTTAAAAAATCTCAATCTCATTAGGGTTTGAATGGATGTTTCAGAAACAAGTCCAGAAAAAATAGTAATTTAATATGGATTTTTGTTTAGAAAAATGAAATTTTCTATATATTTTGTAATCTCGACAATAATTTAGAGACTTTATTACCATTAAAAGAATAGAGCCAAATAATGCAATCAGTAGTTTATGGCTTCATATTTTTTTCAAACCTAGATCTTACACTCTACCAATGCCACACCTTAGATGATAGTATATGTACTTATTTATTTTTTAACAATTGACGATTTCTATGTTTTCTCAGGTGGTTCATGTTTCCCAACTAGTCTGTTGGACATGTCAATTTATAGGACATGGATAATTTGAGGTACTCTTATGAAAATATACACTTTAATCATTCTTGTTACATGTGGATTTGGAATCTCATATATTATTTTGTATAAGTGATGACCTACACTTTTGGATAATCTTGTTCAAGATTTCATGATGACTCTATTTTTAATCTTGCTTGAGGTGATCTTGTATTTGTTTTGTATTAATAATGCTTTCTAACTTGAAGTGAGAATCTTTTAAGATGTTTCATGGTTAGAAGTGGACATCTAAAGTGGTGCATTTGTTTTGTTGGATTTAGGTCCTTCAAAATTTCCGTGGTTATGAAGCTTATCCTGGCTTTTAGAAGGTCGTGTGAGAAAAAATGCAAGCAAATATCAAGGAATAGAGAGTGAAGAAGTAGAAGAAATATGCATAACTAGCATTCCTATCACATTTCTTTGGGATGGAATTTTGGAAACTTAAGGCACCCATCATGGACTTGTTATCGTGGATTTTTATTCATTCTACTATACATTGCCACTATTAGTACCAATACGGCATACATTCATATAATGTTCTGACTATATTGCAATTATATAATAATAGTCCTAAAATCTATGAAAACTTGGGAACATGAGGCACCCATAATGGACTTGTTATCACGATTTTTACTTGTTATACTGTACAAGGAAACAATTACTACCAACTACCAAGTTGGCATGCATTAGTCTAATTTTATGTCTATAATTCTCTTGTCTAATAATAGTCCTCAAAGGTAGTTACATTGAGTTGATTCTATAAAATGCAGTCTTAATTATTCAGTGAACTAAATGCACCATTCTTTTCATCTATTCTAATTTTCTAGCACTGCTTTAGTGTTTCCTGTAGCCGGGTTTTCACCCTAGCTACATACAAAAGCACCTCCCTTCTGTCTATGGGACAGAAGGGTAGAGTTTAATTGAAAAGAGCTAGATGCAAATAAAATATTAGTAACACAGTAAACAATAAGAAAAGACTACTAAACTAAATTAAAAAAAATGAGACCGTTATACCTTCTATTTTCCTCGAAAGTGGGTCACCGTGCCCGAGCTTGGAATGATACCGCCTCTCCAGAGGCTTGTTAGTATGGAGGGTGCCTCAACATACAGGATGGGAGGAGGTGGGGCAACAGAATGATTGGAAAAGGAGGTGAGTATTTTCAGAATGATAGCTTCTCAACGTACTCACGAAAATATAATAACGACAGAAGGAATAAATGAATCTTGTGATGGAGACCTCCACACCACTTTATAGTTTTTTCTTGTCCTTTTCTCTCTTTTAGGGTTTTGGACCCTAATTAGGGTTTTGAGCCCTATTTAGGGTTTTAAGCCCATTTTTATGTTTTTTATCTCTTTTGGGTTTTTAGCCCATTTGTGAGATTTTTAGCTCTTTTGTGAGCCTTTTAGCCCTTTTTGTGGGTTTTTATGCCCTTTTTTATATTTTTGAGATTTTTTAGAGATGCTAAGGTTAAAACATAGTTTTGGAGGTCAAAAATGAGGGAAAAAGGTAGGAAATAGATGTTTGTATGAGGTTTAGGCCATGTAGAGCTAGTTGAGTAATTTTTTGCATTAACAGATTGCCCCCTAATGTGTGAGGGAAGGAGCTCATCATATGGCCGGCAGACATCATAGGATCATTGGGATAGTGGAGAGACCTGTGAAGAAGCGTTGCTTCCTCGTTCGAGACACATTGGATTTTGGTTTTTGTATTAATATTGGTTCCCAATAGTGGGTGAGATACAAATAATATGTGACATTTATATGGACAAGGAGAGCATACCCATGCTCAAATCAATGTAAAAAGAATAAATAATGGGATCAAGGATAAAAAATATGGGAGTCGATCAATACATATACAACTGATGTTACATAATGGTGGCCTCAATGAGAGGTTGAATACAATGTTGATATAAAGAATAGATACATAGGAACCATGGAATTCTCATGGAATGCAATATCTGCACAATTGATGCTCTTTTGGATCTAGAAACTTACATAACTGTAGGGACTCACTAACTGAGAGTTGGAGTCTCAGTGGTACAATATGCCGCATCAACCATGAAGCTATACAAAAGCACTGCTCTAGGGACTTCTTAACACTGTTTCCAACGCAAGCCTATAATCACAAGGGACTTGAACCTGTTTGGGTCCCTAAATAGACTCACCAATATGCTAGAGTCAAGTGACAACCAGGGTCTTCGACCAAATACTGCATGAACCAATACCTTGTACGAATCTCAATAGTGTGATGATGTTGCTGAAGTCGAGCATGTGAGACAAAACCATCTCGAGAGGCACTAAGGACTCCTCTCAAATGGTCCAAGGAACTCATCAATAAGGTTAATGAAACCATGATACATAAACCTTTGGTTCTATCCTATTGAATAGATGCATTGTCGTTGACAGAGGGAGACTTACAACTAATCAAGGCAATAAGGTTTCCTTGACGAGAAGCACAAGAGGGATAACCAAATTTGTGGGTCAATATGGGGACTGGCACACTGAATGGGGGAACAGGGGCAGGGGGAGTACGAGGAACTCAACATTCCTTTGTTCAGAGTATGATGGTAGGGATGACCTGGAAGCAAATGGAACCGACTCATGGGAGAGGGATCATAGCTGTAATACCAGGAATTGTAACTGCATATGGGAAATACCGAGGGAGGTAACTTGGTATATAGATATCTAGGGGATCCAAGGAAGACTCATAACAGAATACTCTGAACAAAGGTGGCCCCATAGGGGAATGCTTTCAAACTATAATATGTGAGGTGGTTCCTAAAGACACCGTTATGACACGATCTTGTGGATTTTTAGCGAGCCCAATACAGTAAATGCTCGATGGTGTTTTCAATTTTAGAGAGTCTGAAAATAGGAAGAAGACTCTAGTGGGGTCTCTTTTTCATTGATAGTCTCCTGTGTCTAGAAAAGGATAAAACTATACATAGGAGAGATCGCCCATCCTTTTTGGGGGATAGGATACTTCTTTGCTGTTGGTAGTCTAAGCAGGTCAGGAAAGGTTAAACTTACACTGACTGGATGGTCATTCAAATACTTTTATGAGCAGCATGAATGAAACCAAGTTTGCTCGGTGATCTTTTCTTGATGAGAAGGTTGGAAAAGAGCTTAAAGAAAACCCATAATGATATTTTTCATAAAGTTCAGTCCCAATGCCCGAGAAAGCATAAAAGGATGCAAAGGGAAGCATTCCTGGATTGAGTATGCCGAGGTCGTCCTTTTTTATGGTAGTCTCTGTAGTCCAAAAAAGGAGATACTTGAGGCTATGTAGACGCCCTTTCAAATACTTTAGTAGGCATGAAAGGAAGAAAGTGTGCTTAATGATCTTTTCATTCGTCTAGGAGTCAGAAAAGAGATTAACAGAAACTCCATAGTGGAGACTCACATGGTGGTATGCAAATCGAGGTGGCTTCTAAAAATTGGCACAAAAATTCATTGTGAAAGTGAGAGACAATGGTCTTGTTAAAAGATAGAGGATGGAAAACTGAATCTAATGGTGCAAAATGTGTCCCAAACGGACTCTGGATGACTTTGCAATGCTTGAAAGAAAAACAAACCCAATGAGGCCTATAAATAGGGGGGGCCACATGACATGTGTCATTGTTATTTTTTAGTGTTTAGTTAGAGTGGAGGACCCCAAAGCTCTTTCGTTGATTTATTTCATTTCAACCGGTGGATTTTTTATTCACGACTTACAGGTAAGAGAACTTGTCCAAGCTGTCCTTTTCACAGGTTTAGTTTTGTTTTCAGCTTGCATAGGAACCCCTGCCAAACTAAAAGGGTTTGTACGGGTCAGGTCACACTTTTCAAGGGAAAATCTGCAACCTGGGTCGTACCTAATGGCCAAACAATCATGACCTATTCACGCTTGTCAAAGAGAAAGGAGTGACTCAGGTCGCACCTGTTCAAAAAAAAGGTGTGACTAGATCGCACCTATTCAGCCAAAAGCCGCGACTTGGGTTTTTTCGTTTCGCTAAACAAATGTGACTTCATCCCTGGATGAGTTTTTGTGTGTGATATTGTGTATGATATAGATTTGTCTGTTGTGCAGGATGGCTCAACTTGTGTGGAGGGAGTGTGATTGTAAGGACTTATGGAGGCAGGCCATGACGAACACAGGTGTGCAGGATACGCTAGCCCAAAGTGGATTTCTCAAGTACATGCAAGTGCCCCTGATGCAGACCTTGCAACTGTTGCTAGAGAATTTGGAGGGTTTTTGGGATATTCGAGTAGAGTTCTTCATTATCCAAGGGAAGGATCTTGATATTACACTATAGGATGTGCACCTTTTGACTCGGCTCTCGATGCTTGGAGTGATTAGCGATACCATGCCAAAGCTCTCACACGGGGAGACTCTAGATGATCTCTATGAGAGGCACTATTATTCCTCTGCTTATGTGCATGGGTCATATATTTTGATATGTGACATTGAGAGTCTCTTGAGTTAGGAGGTTGCAGCAATGGTGTTGCGAATATTGGCATCTTCTAGGACCCACAATATCTCTGGGAGGCAGCTCCAGATTGTCGAGCGCGTGATGGCGAGAACCTACTATGGGTGGGCGCATATGTATCTGACTGTGCTTTAGTGTGTGTTGAACCATGATAGGACTGTGGGAGGGGATTTTTTATTTCCCTCATTTTTGTGTTCCTTCTTCTTTGAGAGGTTGTTGACTCTTCGACTACACTTGGTAATGTGGGATGGCGATCCGCGGATGTAGAGATGATGTGAGATGCTGGTCCTTGAGGGAGGTAGCTTGGTGGGCCTCTTTTTTACTTGAGAGTTGCTCACACAGTGGAGTTAGCTACCAGTCATTATTGAGGACTACCCGTACATAGGCATGGAATACAGGGGATATCCAGAGATGCCTCGACCTCTAAGACAGGCTTGGGGACTAGATGGTATGTATACATGATGTTTTATGTGTTTACATTCATACATAATACACTACCTTAGTGGTATCCAGTTTTGATGTTTACGACAGATACTGATGATGTACCGCGTGTATGTGCATATGTTGGATCACGACTGCCCATGGGTTACGAGGAACGGAGGGGGAGGGTGGAGGGGGTGGACCCACATGCTCCTGGGACTCGAAGTACCTTGCGGTCGTTCTGTCATGATATTGAGTGTCTTCTGGATGGTGCTAATAATGGTGGTTGGCAGCATTTGGACAATGATATGATTGTTTCTTACTATCGTGTGCCTCCTGAGTGGATCCCCCTAATGAGGAGGATCGCAGTCGCGACATATTACATTTAAGAAGCAGCCAGGGGGATGCACCGATGGAGGATGAGGATAGCTCCAGTGAGGAGGAGGACTCAGAGGAGGAGATAGAGTTAGAGGACCAGGATGAGAAGTTTGATTTTGGTTAGTAGCTAGTGGAGCTTTCCCTAGTGTGGTGGTGCACTTAGGATTTTTGTATCACTATGTATACTCCGCTAAGAAAGGTTATGGGGCTTCTCATTTTGTGCTAAAAATTTTATGACATGATATATATATATAGAGAGAGAGAGAGAGATAGAGAGAAAGATATATGTGTGTGTGTGTGTGTGTGTGTGTGTGTGCGCGTGTGTATTTGTATGCAAGTGGATGCACTTTTTATGGTTTTATGTGAGTCTTTTTGTGATGCAAATTCCTAGATGACGTATTTTACACATGTATGCATGATTAGATGATCATGCATGATGAAATTTTTATATTTCCTATATGCGATGATGTATATGCCACTCTAGAACGTCATTAGCTATTTGCTCCACCACACTATTGAGTTTTCTGCGAACATGTGTGAATGTAATGGATTCAAAACTCCTAACCAACTTTTTAGTGCGCAGGAACTTTCTAAAGAGGCAAGGATTTCCTACCCAGTAGCAGTTATTCAACTGGGAGACAAGTAGTTGGGAGTCTAAGAAGACATCAAGGTGACGAATACCCAACTAGAGTGTGGCAACCAAGAGACCAATGACCACATCATACTCAACCTGGTTGTTGGAATCAATTCCAACACACATTCCATTGATATGGATCAACTCATGTGATAGGGACTAGACAACCCATGCAGCCAAGACAAGATTTGAAGACCATCTACTTGCTCCATCAAAAAATTCGATGTAGTGATGCAAGGTAGGATCCATCTGGAGCAGTCAAGGAAAACACGTTGTGAGACTCATTTCAAGAATGGTGTAAAAAAAAAAAGAAATATTATACAAGTGACTCATGGTGGTAGTGTTAGGCATAAAATCTCTTGAGGCAGAGCCTGTTGCAGGGGGTCTTCAATATTTTTCCATCAGAGTCAATAAGAATGTATGCCCCCTTGCCAAGGTAGTGGCAAATGACATATGGTCCATACCACATGGATTCAAACTTCCCTTTTCCCAACTTATCATTGGATTGGTCATAAATAAGGACCATATTGCCTTCACTAAAGATGCGAGGGTGGACATGGGAGTCAAAATGTGACTTTGACCACGTCTTAGCTGCTTTAATTGCTTGAAGCGCAGTGAGACAATCCTCATTGGTTTGTTCTAGCAAGATAAGACATTCTTCTAATGGTGATGTATTGGGAATGAGCTCTATGGCAAGGTAGAGTGATGAAATTTGGCACTCAATTGAAAGAACTGATTCGACACTGTGAAATTGTTGATGTAATTGTAACTTTGGAATGTATTCACTTGTATTTCTTATGTATTGTACCCCGATGTTTATTCTGGGAAGTGTTTGTAATGTAATTGAGTCATTTCATGGCCCGATGTTCTGATCGGGAGTTTCTATAATGTAAACAAGTCATTTCAAGTCAATGTGGGTAACCCTCCTATTGTTCAAGGGTTAAAGTCCTCGCAGTTCCGGGGCCCTAGGGTTGGTAGACTCACCTAGTGAAGTCGACCCCAGTGAGTCATTGTCAAGTCGAGAATTAGTATAAATAGAGAGTGAGCCTCTCTATTTATCACACACTCACTCACACTCAGTTGTAGCACATAGATGAGGAAGAAGTTGTTGGGGCTAGAAAGAAAGAGGATACTATTGTCGGAAGATCATCTTATTGTTTTGGGTTTTACTTTTGGTGTTGATTCTATCTCTGAGGAAGTTGCGGGGTTTTCTCCATTTATGGTTTCCCTAAGGAAAAACACTATGTTCATTGTCTCTAGTGTTTGATTGTTGTGCTTATTATTCTCTCAGTTAAAGATCCTAATATAATGCTAGCTTAATGTTAAAAATCTAACATGGTATCAAAGATAACCTGAGAAGAAGACACCGTGTAGCTGTGGGAACTAGGGATTCCTACTTTTTGGATCTCTCTCCACATATTTTCAGCAAAAGAAGGTTGGGCTGACTCTCCTCCCTAGGGCGCATCTTTTTGTCGAAGCAGAATGTGATTCTGAGCTTTTTCAATTTCGGACCCGACACTACTGCCGGAAATTAGGGATTTCCACAAAAGTGGAATTTTTGAGTGATCCCAGGCCTGGATTGATCTCCTCCTCAAAATGGAAGTTTAAATATCAATATCAAAGCATTTGGTTGGACAGAAATATAGGAAAGTCAAACCCTAATCTGCTCCTGAACCAGCACTGCAGAAATTCAACTCCAAATCCAGATCCAGCATATTGACCTGGTAAGATCTAAATCTTTTGTATTTCCATTTGAGGTTCTCAGTTAAGATGTCTCATCATACCAAGCTTGATGAAAATCTTGAGGGAGTTGATAAATTCTGAGCTTGGAAGTATAGGATCTCCTTGGTCCTGGAAGAAAATGAGTTGGACTTCTACATCAATGAGGAGGTTCTAGTTCCAGAGGAAGATGAGGCTAAGGCCTTACATAAGAAGAAGCTGGTTATGGTAAAGAGGATTATTACTGATTCAATCAAGGATCACCTCATACCACAGGTGTCCTCCCTCAAGAAACCTTAATCTATGTTTGATTCCCTAACCAAATTTTTTAAAGGGAAGAACATAAATCGGACGATGACTCTAAGGAACCAGTTGAAGAATGTAAAGATCCAGAATGAGGAGACCATCCAGTCATACTTCACAAGGGTCTCCCAGATCAACAAAAAACTTGAAGCAGTAGGTGAAGAAGTGGAGAATGCAGAAATTGTGATGACAACCTTCAATGGTCTCCCTAGGTCATGGGATTCTTTCATCCAAGGAATCTGTGCTAGGAAGAAGCTAATCAAGTTCAGTAGACTGTGGGAAGAATGTGTTATCTCCTGAAATAAATTTATTTTGATAGGATGAATAATTTGAGTCATGTTATGAAATATTTAAAGATGAATAACAAATTGAGGGTCTATGGTTTTGCTATCGTTGAAGAAATTGGAAGTTTTAGCTTTCGGTGGCTTAGGCAGGGTTCTTAACAGCTCATTAGCCATCTAAAAGCTTTGTTTTGACAGCTAACAATTTAACGCAGGATAAAGGTTAACCACTGAAAGCGGGCCCAATCGATTAAATGGTAAAAGCACTTTCAGTGTCTTAGGTGAAACTTCAAATAGCTCATTAGCCATTGAAAAGTGTTGGTTTCGGTAGCTTAGTGAACAGTCAAAGAAGGGCGTTAACCATTGAAAGTAGGTAAAATGAATTGGGGAAAAAGCAGTTTCAGTGGCTTAGGAAAAAGCTTTGATGGTTCATTAGCCACCGAAAGGCCAGTCTTTCAGCGGTTAAAAGGGATATCTAGAGAGACCATTATCTGCCGAAAGCCAAGTTTTACTGCGCCATTTGGAAAACAGTTTCAGTGGCTTAAGCGAATAGGTCAGCATTTCATTAGCCACCAAAAGTATTGTTTTTGGCACCTAGTAGACAAATTCTTGATGCCCCTTAACTACCGAAAAGGTAAAAAGAAGAAACGGTTAGAAACCTATCAAATCAGTGTTGATGTAATTGTAACTTCAGAATGTATTCACTTGTATTTCTTATCTATTATAACCCGATGTTTATTCCAATATGTTCTTGTGTCATGTCATGACCCAATGTTTCTATCGGGAGGATCTATAATGTAAACAAGTCATGTCAAGTCATTGTGGGTAACCCTCCTATTGTCTAAGGGTTAAAGTCCTCACAGTTCCAGGGCGCTAGGGTTATTACACTCTCCTAGTGAGGTCGGCCCTAGTAGGGTTTTAGTCATGTCAGGAATTAGTATAAATAGAGAGGTGAACTACCTATTTATCACACATCTCATACACACTCAGTTGTAGCGCATAGCTAAGGAAGAGAAAGACACTGGGGCAAGAGGAAAGAGCTTACTGCTATCGGGAGATTGTCTTACTGTTTTTGGGTTTCACTTTGGTTCTGATTCTATCTCTGAGGAAGTTGCGGGGTTTTCTCCATTTATGGTTTCCATGAGGAAAAACACTGTGTTCATTGTCTCTTGTGTTTGATTTATGTGCTTGTTGTTCTCTTGGTTTAAAGATCCTAATGATATGCTAGCTTAATGTTTAAAATCTAACATGGTATCAGAGCTAACCTGAGAAGAAGACATTATGCAGTTGTGGGAACTAGGGCTTCCTATTTTGTGGATATCTCTCCATATATTTTCAGCAAAAGTAGGGTGGAATAACTCTCCTCCCTAGGGCGCATCTTTATGTCGAAGAAAAATCCAATTCTGAGGTTTTTAAGTTTTGGACCCGACACTGCTGTCGGAAATTAGGGCTTTTCACAGAAGTGGAATTTTTCAGTGAGCCTAGGCCTGGATTGATCTTCTCCCCAAAATAAAAGTTAGGGATCAAATTAAAAGCATTTGGTTGGACAGAACTCTGGAAAAGCAAAACCCTAATATGCTCATGAACCAGTACTACAGGATTTCAACTTCAAATCCAGATCCAACATTTTGACCTGGTAAGATCTAAATCTTTTGTATTTCCATTTGTTGTTCTCAGTTAAGATGTCTCATCATACCAATCTTGATGAAAAGATTGAGGGAGCTGATAACTTTCGAGCTTAGAAGTATAGGATCTCCCTGGTCCTGGAAGAAACTGATTTGGACTCCTATATCCAGGAGAAGGTTCCAGTTCCAGAGGGAGATGAGGCCAATGCCTTACATAATAAGAAGGATCACCTCATTCCATGGGTTTCATCCCTCAAGACACCTAAAGCCATGTTTGATGCCCTAACCAAATTGTTTGAAGGGAAGAACATCAATTGGAAGATGACTCTAAGAAACCAGTTGAAGAATTTCAAGATCCAGAATGAGGAGACCGTCCAGTCATACTTCACAAGGGTCTCCTAGATCAAAGAACAACTAGAAGCTGTAGATGAAGAAGTGGAGAATGCAGAAATTATGATGACAATATTGAATGGCCTCCCTCGGTCATGGGATTGTTTCATCCAAGGAATCTGTCCTAGAAAGAAGTTGGTCAAGTTCAGTAGACTATGGGAAGAATGCTCTCAAGAAGAAGCTCAGATAGCTTCTTGAGAAGAAAATATGGGAAGTGAATATCAAGCTCTCACAGTACACTTCAAGAAAGTAAGAAGGGAAAATCATCATCACCAAGGTAAGCATTCTCATCAGAAAAATAACTTTATGAGAAGGGATCCATCTAGAGTCAGATGTTACACATGCGATGAAATAGGACACTTTGCTAAAAACTGTCCCAAGAATAAGAATGGATTCAAGAAGAAGAAGAAATCCAAAATAAGACATCATGATCACACTGCTGAGGATGATGATCCTCCCAGGAAGAGAGTAAAACAAGAAAGTGAAGATGAATATGTTCTGATCTCCACTCTCACAGGAACTATCACTCATGGAAGCAAAGATTGGCTTATTGACAGTGGGGCTTGCAAGCACATGATAGGTTTCAAGGAATCCTTTGAGAAACTATCCAAACATAATTTTCCCCATAAGTTGAAGCTTGGGGATGACTACCAATATCCCGTAAAAGGTAGCGGTGAATCCTCCTACAAGCTAGACTCTGGAAAATCTATAAAAATGATCGATGTCTTGTTTGTACCAGGATTGAAGAAGAATCATCTATCCATATTAGCATTGGATGAAAAAGGTATGATGGCTAAGTCATCATGTGGCTAAGAGGAAAGACTATTGATGATGCAATCATGATTGGAGAACAAGAAGGAGGCTTATAAAAGTTGAAGGGCCATCCAAAACAAGCTATGGTCCATGACATAGTAGAGCCAAATGAACTTTGGCACAGAAGGCTTGCACATGTGCATTACGGAGCACTACCACTTGCAAGCAAAGTTGTTGAAGGTCTTCCAGAAATTCAAGCAAAACATGAAGGGGTCTGCAAAGGATGTGCAAAAGGAAAGAATACAAAGAAGACATTTCCAAGTAGCGATAGCAAGGCAAAAGGAATCTTGGAACTCATACACTTCGATGTATGTGGACCAATGTCATCAAGCTCACTAAGCAGGTATGTATACTATGTTTCTTTCATTGATGACTTTTCTAGGAAGACATGGATTTACTTCATGAAGAACAAAGATGAAGTTTTCAGCAAGTTTAAGGAATTCAAAGCCTTGATTGAGAATCACACAGAAAAGAAGATCAATACCTTTTAGTCAGATAATGGTGGAGAATTCACATCAAATGAATTCAAAGACTTATGCAAAGAATCAGGGATTAAGAGGGAGTTGTCCACTCCTTACAATCCACAACAGAATGGGGTTGCAGAAAGGAAGAATAGAACCATCATGGAAGCTGCAAGAGAAATGCTTCATGATCAAGATCTTCCTATGCATCTATGGGTAGAAGCAGCCAAAACAGCAGTGTATGTACAGAACCGTACTCCACACAGAGTACTCACGAACAAGACTCCTGAAGAATTCTTCTCCAGCAAGAAACCAGAAGTCAGTCATCTTAGAATATTCGGTTGTCCAATGTACATACACATACCAAAAGAAAAGAGAACAAAACTAGATCCTTCAAGAAAGAAGGGTATATTTGTGGGATACTATGAAAGCTCGAAGGCTTACAGAATATACTTCCCAGGATACAAGAATATCGAGATCAGCAGGGATGTAACATTTGATGAAGACACAGCTTACAACAAATCCAAGAAGAGACCTACTAAAGATACTGAAGAAGCAGAAGCACCCAGAATTCATGATACAACCATGAATGAATAAATTCAAGAAGAAGATCAAGAATTTGAAGAACCACAAAGACCTGTAGATCTACCTTAGGAGAAGAATCCTCACAAGAGGAAACATGCTTGGGTACGAGAAATTATCCAAGGTGCGGAAAGATATGGGGCTCCAGATGAGAATCACAGAGAAAGAAAGAGAACCATATCCTGTTTCGGATATGTAGCTTTACTATGTGATGTTATCAATAAAGAACCTTCCAACTATGAAGAAGCGGTAGAACAGAAAGAATGGAAGGATGCTATGATCGAAGAGTATTAATCGATCATGAAGAATGATGTTTGGGATGTTGTCCCAAGACCAGAAGGGAAGTCAGTTGTAACTTTTAAATGGATCTACAAGATCAAGCATGTTGCAGACGGTAGCATTGAAAAATATAAGGCAAGATTTGTGGCTCGTGGCTTCTCACAGAAGGAAGGAATAGATTATGAAGAAACCTTTTCTCCTGTGGCCAGATACACTTCCATCAGAACAATACTTGCTTTGGCTGCAGTAATGAAATGGAAGATACACCAATTGGATGTCAAGACTGCTTTATTGAATGGTGTAGTGGAAGAGGAAGTGTATGTAGAAGAGCCACTCAGTTTTGAGACACATGACAGGGAGTCTCATGTCTGCAGATTGAAGAAAGCCCTGTACGGTTTGAAATAGGAACCTAGGACATGGTACAATATAATTGATAGCTTTCTATCTAGTTTGGGATTTACCAAGAGTAAAGCAGATTCCAACCTTTACTACAAGGTTGAAGATGGCAACCTAGTGATGCTTCTACTATATGTAGATGATCTGTTTGTAATAGGTATGGATGGGTTGATTGCTGATACAAAGAGAAAGCTTGTTTCCAAGTTTGAAATGAAGGACTTGGGTATGATGCATCATTTTTTAGGTATGGAAGTGTGGCAGAATGCAGATGGAATCTCCCTCGGACAAGGGAAGTATGCAGTAGATATCCTGAAGAGGTTTGAGATGATGAACTGCAAGGCTATGGCCACACCTATGGCATCGAACCTGAAGATATTGAGTGATGCTTCATCAGAGATGGTTGATGCCATGATGCATTGTAGATGATTGGGTCCTTGATGTATTTGATGAACACAAGATCAGACATTTGCTTTGCTGTGAACACCTTGAGCCAGTTTTTGACAAATCCGAGACATGTTCACTTGATTGCTACAAAGCACATTCTGAGGTACCTGAGGGGTACAATTTATTATGGGCTCAAGTACGAGATGAATTAGAATATTAACCTTGAGGGTTATGTTGATTCAAATTGGGTAGGCAGTGCCATCGATAGGAAAAAGCACTTCAAGTTGTTGCTTTAGTATGGGATCAAGTGTGATCTCTTGGCTTAGCTGGAAGCAATCCTGTGTGGCACTAAGTAGAGCTGAAGTAGAGTATGTCGCAGCTTGTTCAGCTAGTTGTGAGGCAGTATGGCTGCGGAAGCTACTGTTTGATTTATTTGATCTCTAGATGGATGCTACTTGTATACATTGTGACAACCAGAGTTACGTGAACTTGTCAGAGAATGCATTGTTCCATGACAATTCGAAGCATATCGAGATCAAGTATCACTATATCAAGGATATGGTGTAGAAGGGAGCAGTGAAGTTCTAGTATGTTGTGATTAAGGAACAGATAGATGATGTATTGACGAAGCCATTGGCTAGGGTGAAGTTCGAGTACTTCAGGGAGAAGCTTGGTGTTCTCAAGATCAATGTTTCCTCCTAGGGAAAGTGATGAGACCCATAGCCATTCTGACATGGTGAGATGATTGGTTCCTTCCATGGTCATATTTAAGGGCTGAGCCATTCTATCATGGTGAGAGGATTGGTTCCTTCCATGTCGAATATGAGTGCTAAGATCCATAGCCATTCTGACAAGTAGGTCAAATATAAGGGCTGGGCCATTCTGTCATGGTGAGAGGATTGGTTCCTTCCATGTCAAATATGAGTGCTTAGATCCATAGCCATTATGATGAGTAGGTCAGATATAAGGGCTGAGCCATTCTGTCGTGGTGAAAGGATTGGTTCCTTCCATGTCAAATATGAGTGCTGGCCATTCTGTCGAGTAGGATAGATGTAAGAGAAACCGCCATTCTCCTGGAGAATGGAGGCACCTGGTCAGTTACCAAGTAGCTCAGTTTAGGACTGGGGGCCATTATGATATGACTGTAGGATTGGTTCTTATAGGATCAGATGTGAGTGCATGCCTTTTTGAACATACTTGTTGGATTGATTCCTCATATGTGTCGAACGTAAGTGCAGAGTCTTTCTTCAATCATTGGTTGATCATATATAAGTGTTGATCCTTTCTTCAATCATTGGTTGATCAGATATAAGTGATGTTCCTTTCTTCAATCATTGGTTGATCAGATGTAAGTGCAGTGCCTTTCTTCAATCATTAGTTGATCAGATGTAAGTGTAGGAGCCTTTTGGCATGGAGGATTGGTTCCTCGCATGGCCAAGTGTAAGTGCTGGGCCTTTCTTCGATCATTGGTTGATTAGATGTAAGTGTTGGGCCTTTCTGACAAGGTTGTGGGCTATGTTACCACATGGTCAGATGTGAGTGTTGGGCGTTTCCTTTCTAATATGATTATAGGATTAGTTCCTACATGATCAGATGTAAGTGTTGGGCAGCCCATTCTAACTTAAGTGTTAGATATAAGTACTGAGGAAGACCTACATGGTGGCTAGGCCTACATCTAGCATGAAAAAGGGCTGGCTCTGTAGAACTTCCTGTGATGAGAAGAGTCATGAGATAGCACCTGTGAAGATTCAGTATTGATGATCCAGTAGAGATGATCTAGATAGAGGGATGATCCAGATCCAGAGATGATGATCCAGAGATGATTCAGATCAAGTGATGATCCAGATCGAGTGATGATGATCTAGATCGAGTGATGATCCAAATCCAGAGATGAAGATGACATGAAGACGATGAAGACTTGAAGATGAAGATGACTTGAATATGTATATGACAAGAAGATCCAGAGAAGAAGACCAGTGATGAAAATTGTGTCGAGAGAATACCTTCCTAGTTAAGAGGGAGGTTTGATGTAATTGTAACTTCAGAATGTATTCACTTGTATTTCTTATCTATTGTAACCCGATGTTTATTCCGGGATCTTCTTGTGTCATTTCATGACCCGATGTTCCTATCGGGAGGATCTATAATGTAAACAAGTCATGTCAAGTCGTTTTTGGTAACCCTCCTATTGTATAAGGGTTAAAGTCCCCGCAGTTTCAGGGCACTAGGGTTATTAGACTCTCCTAGTGAGGTTGGCCCTAGTAGGGTTTTAGTCATGTCGAGAATTAGTATAAAGAGAGAGTTGACCTCTCTATTTATCACCCATCTCATACACACTTAGTTGTAGTGCATAACTAAGGAAGAGAAAGACATTGGGGCAAGAGGAAAGATATTACTGCTGTTGGGAGATTGTCTTACTATTTTTGGGTTTTACTTTGGTGCTGATTCTATCTCTGAGGAAGTTGCGGGGTTTTCTCCATTTATGGTTTCCCTGAGGAAAAAGCACTATGTTCATTGTATTTTGTGTTTGATTGTTGTGCTTATTGTTCTCTAAATTTAAAGATCCTAATGATATGCTATCTTAATGTTTAAAATCTAACAATCAGAGCCTGTCAGAAAAACAACAATCATCAAAGGGCATGATTAACCACCGAAAAGACAGGAGGCTACATCAAGGCGTAAGGAAATGAGTGACGAGGTCATTGTTAAACTGATAAGTACTGATGTGATTTGAAACCCTCCTTTTCCCACCATCTGTCCAAAGAACTGCAGACAATCCCCACTGGGTATGCAGGTTGATTTTAACATGATTGTTGGGAAAGGGGTCTCGAAAATATCAACTAAAGCCATCACCCTCTGACCTAAGCATCAATCATGCAATTGAAATCCCTCATAATTAGTGCCCATTATTCAGTACACTCCACCTTCAACTTTAGGATTTCTCACCACTAGAAAACCATCTTTGAAAGGCAGCCTGCTAAAAATACTATTCCACAGAACTTGAATTGATTTTTGCAGGTACCCAAGAGTGACATTCAACAAATGAATAAGGGAGGGCCTCCTCTCATGCAAGAGTTGGGATACATCAGCTCCTTGGAGGCACATCCATAAGTCTGTCAATTTTTCAAGGATGTTGGCTGCTATAGGTTTTGTGAGAAGATTCAAGGTTCACACCAGTAGGTGGCTAAGGAATTTTAAGGAATTTTATCTCTCCTTCGATGGATCCAAGTCAGTCATAGGTAAAGAAGAATTTCTGATAGATGAAAACCTAATTACTGAAGTGACTGAACTCCCTAGCACAGGAGAGAAGTGGTTTAAAACCACCATTCCAAAGAATGTAGAGTTTAGATCTTATCTAAAGCCTGAACATAGAGGGGTGGTGTGGAAGAAAAGTGTACCATCCTCCTGGCTAGAAGAGAGGTGGCAGCAATTGTTGAAGGCCATTGTGGTCTACATAACTTGTGAAGGGAGATACAACAGGGCCATGATTTACCATTTTAAATTGATGAACCACTTCACAGGAAAAAACCCACTGAATTTCCCTTTCTACTTACACAGGAGCTTGGAAAAAATGGCACACCAGGTGAAGGCTCAGCCAACCAAGATTGTTGGAAGATTGTCTCATCATGGTCTTATCCAACTCCTGATCTAAGAATTGCTGAAGAGGATAAATATGGCGTGGGCTTATTTCTTATTTTCGAATGGTTTTGAAACAGGCCTACAGCCAGAAGAAAAGGGGAAGTCTCCTTCTAAAAATTCTAGCACGCCAAGGAGTTGGAAAAGGAAGAGAGGGGATATATCCCCAACAACAGCAAAACAACCTCCTTCCTCTTCCAAATCCAAGAAGGTCAAAAGAAAATTGAATTTCTGTGAAAAGGGAAAAGAAGCTACAACACACAGTGGGAACATCTCGAACTTTCCCTACTCAAATTTAGAAGAGGAAAGAGATGAAGGTGAAAACCTAGCATTGCAAGTTGTAGCAAAGATTGAAGAACTCCCATCACTTACACCAAGAGAGAAAGATGAACTAGTAGAGAAGGCTTCCTCTAGAAATCCCAAGACTCAAAGGATAAATCAGTTGTGTTGCCACATTTCACACACCTGGGTCATGTGGCATAAATCTTCAAGCCACTCGGTGTGTCCTTGGGAGCAAGTCTCGAGTCAAGGCTGTCACCTTGTTCTTGACTCCTCCATTTAGGCTCAACTCCTAACGAAGCCAAGGGGGATAGACCCTATTAAGTTACTAAGGATAATTACTAAGTATGGTGATGTTAAACTAAATGAGTTACTTAGGAGTTTGAAATTCAACTATAGACAATCAAAGATGACAAGATACAAAAATGAACACACGAAAGCACAATGCTGAGACACAATATATATATAAAGCAAGAAAATAACTAGTGCCTTAGAATGGAGTCAAAAATAAAATCAATGTACTTGCATGTGCTTGGAGTGAATGTTTTGCAATTGTCTCTTGGTACGTTTTAAGTTAAATTTGAGGTGTGAGTTGATTAAAATTAGGCGAAGGGGTGGACTCCAGATATACCCGAGAGTACTTGGAGTATGTCTAAAACTAAACCTTCACAGCTACCCGCAAGGAATATGTGGGCTGAATGGAGTCTCTGGGGCTATTTTTCATAACACAACCATTAGGGTGTGACAGAGATCAATGCCCCAAGGTCACTTTTCAGAAGTTCTCGCTTCCTTTGGGTATTTTTCCACCGTAAAGGTTTGATCTAGGTGTTGGATTTTCACCCGATGGCTTGTAAATTTGGGAGAGTGAGTCCTAATTATTCTAGTCTCTCAAGTGATTTTGATACAACTTGAATGATTGGATGAACCGTAGCCAATTGTAGAGCATACACACCGGAGTCTTGTCAATTTTAGTAAATTTTAAACTGGGTGTTCTTGTTAAAAAGAAAACCCTCCAGGAACCTCTTTCGATCCAAGTGGATCTCAATCGGGAAATCAAGGAGGGGTTAATTTTATAATAGCTAAAAAATAAATGATGAAAAGGAAAACACAGATACACAAGTCTAGTTTTCTAATTAGTCCTACCACGAATCTCTTTCCCCTTTCGGGTCAATCGGGAAGTCGTGGGGTAAGTATTAAGATTACTTTGAAATATCAAATATGGAAGATGAAATTAATAATGAATTAAAGTATACTACCCTGCAGATTAGAGCTACACTAGTTTGAAAAGGGATGAATAAAAAGGTAAAAAAAAAGACACCGACGCAAATCCCCCCAGGGGGAATGGGGAATGGGCTCGAAAGAGCCTATTCAAGAATTATTTTTATTAATAGTGGTTAAAATATCAAAGAAATGATATAATTCCTCTTTATCCTTATACGGAGTGAAATCAAGAGCTTACAAAGTGTGAAAATTAAAGGTTTTAGTCAAATGGGAGACCCTTGGGGGGATTTGAACGCTCCTGAGGACACTTTCGAACAGCAGCTTCCTTTCTTTTCTGTCAAACCTGATAAAAACCAGCAATCATATTAGAACCAAATATGCCCAAAATCACTTTGAAAGTACCTTTGGGTCAGCTTACTTTGAACAAAAAAAAACTAAGTTAAAACTAGTTAAAAGGGGTAAAAAGGAACCAAGGAAAGCAGGCTTTCCTTGGGATCTTGGCTTGCCTTTTGGGAAGCCAGTAATATGTGCACTTTTATTGCAGAATATGAAATTTTAACATACAGCAAAGGATGAAAAAAGAAACTACCTTATGAGGAAGTTTTAGATCTATGACTTAGCTACTTACAAACAAGGCAATTCCTACACCTAGATCTATCTTTATGAAATGATATTCTTTATGAAATTGAAAATATAGGAAGCAATAATCTTATGAAATAGATATAATAATATATATTCAATTCCTAGAACTAGATCTGATCATAAGAGGGAGAGACAGGTAACCAAAAGATTGAATTTTTTAAAAAATGAGAAGAAGAGGAGAGAAGGTCGACTTGTTGCTTGAATGGAGCAAGCTGAAAGGAGGCCCTTTTGTGGAGCGCTGAGGGATAGATTCTTGAGCATGTTGGATAATGAATGGTGTCAATCTTGATCCACACCTTCATCCAATCAGGAACCTGCAACTAGACAACACAAGCCTGCACAACACCTCATGAGATCTGGATATAGATGTATAAAGCAACAAAAATGAAAGATCATGCAAAAATGATCTTATTTAAGCATGTAACTAAAATTCTTGAGCATACATTATATGGATAAACAAGATCAAGCAATCTAACTTGCGTAGTTTACACCCTTACTTGATTCAACCGAATCCTTGAAGCCAGAACATGAAAGCAGCACAGAAATTGGAAAGAAATTGCAGTTACCACATTAGCAGCATAACACTGAGAATCCACACAATCACATGCACTACACAGTATAGCCTCCAAATCTTCTTTATTCACAAATGATGATCAATACACAATTACAATGGCAAGCCCTTCAATCCAACTCTAACTAGCTTGGAAGAGGCTGATGTGCTTGGATATATACAAAAACTAGGAGATCCAGCCCAGGGGGGGTGCAAATCCCAAGGAGATAAATCAAATATGTTTATGGAGAGTCCATGGATGCCTGATCTATGTCTAACTGATCTAGCTCTAAGTCTCACTGAGTGCAGTTGTCAATCGGAGAGCTGATCTGACTGACACCTCAACCTGTTGACTGAAGCATCCACCAAAACTCATCCAGATGAGCCAAAAACGTGTTGAGGAGAGAGGGAGGGAAAAATTCCCCATAAAGGATGTTGAAGATCAACTCTGGATCTGATTTGATCACCTCCTTCAGTCAAGGATTTGTTAGATCCAGTCAATCTGGTTCAGATCTAACTTATTTCAATCAAATCGGCTAAGAATCCACTGATCTATGATTTTGGATTTGCTCCATTATTCATCAATTTATTAATTAAAATAATCAATAATTGATTTTTGGGGCTTTCTGACCTGATTGATGGAAAATCACTCAAAACTAGGAAATAGTGGGTCCATGGGTTTACATGGTGCTCTTAGCTTGAAAATGAGCACCTACATGACTGAAACTGATTATTTGGCCCACTTTTATTACAAAAACAATTTTTCCCATTAAACTATTAAAAAATAGCCTAAATTTTGGAAAAATTAAATTTTTAATAAAAAACACTGAAAAAACTAAAAAATTGAAAAATTTAAAAAACCTAGGGGGACTTTGACATGTTCATATGACTCAACCATGATGTCTAGCATGCTTATACATTGACACATAGACTCTAATAACCTCAATAGGCCTAAATGCCAAGCCAAACACCCCAACTTTGGAGGTATGGAGTGAAAAACTCAGAAATTATCAGTCGTTTATTCAACAACCAATAATAACCAAGGGAAAAAACACCCTGGGCTGATCGGATTGACAAATAAAGTCTAAGAGACCGGGTCTTTTACAGACACTATCTTGCTAGAACATTTATTACAATTACCCCATGGGGTATGAACATGTGATATAGTACAACAAGAACTTCCTAGAAGTACTTCCAAAGGTCTTCTGAAGTCCGAACAAGTTATCCTTATCCGGTTCACCAGGCTCACTTGATAAAAGACTAAACAAAAGATACCTGAAAGACAACACAAGTTTGTATAGAATGACTAGGCTTCAGTGTTAGGATATTTAGACACTTAGGAGTTAGTTAATATCAACTTGTGTAATATATCCGTTAGGTAAAAGTGTGTTTCTTTAGTATGCATTAGTATGCATTTGTAAATATTCTAATCCAATGATCACGATATGTTCTAGACATAGAGTGATCCGACGGTTCAACTTCTCTTATATCATACCTACCATTGATCCATGGCTTAACACTTGATTGGTCTATGATCTCTATTTAAAGAGCATAGAGGGTCCTTGGCTAGTTGATCGATTATGAGAAGCTCATGTAAATTTCTTTCTTTTGCATAATAAATTGCTCCAGGTAGCTATTTGGCTGGGGTTGTGGACTGTTTCCCTCTCGATGGTTTTAACCACATGACAAACATTGGTGTATTGATCTATGATCTGTTTGTGTGAAGTGGTTATTCTTGGTGTTCGGTCCTTTGGGAGTACCCTGTGTACCCTAACATGGTATCAGAGCTTTTATGAAGAGCTACTTTCGGTTTTGATCAAGATCTCGAACCGGTGTTGCCGAAAATTTGAAAAGGTTTATGGTTATGTATTTTCTGTAAATTTGTGGCATGTGGGAGCTTTTCCATTGCATCCAAAGTGCCGTTTCCATTTGGAAAAAGTTTTCGTTTCATTGAAAACCGTTTCTGTTTGCTCCAGAAACACCCATTTCGGGAAATTTGAAGGTATAATGTTAGGAGTAGTCTAACGGGTCGACGATTTCACCCGGCGTTAGACTACTCCGTCTACCCACTCCGTTAACTATCCCGTCCTCTGGATTTCGGAAAATCCATCCAGCCAAGGGTCCCACATGAATATTTTTCTGAAAGCTATCGATCTATTCCTGCAAAATCAAGAAAATCAAGTTCTATTTTCTACATTCTTCAATCATTTCAACTCTGTCAAAACCTTAACAAAAACGAAAGAAGGGGGTATGGATTGCAGTATGGAGCTCTCATTAGGTTTGAGTATTGGTAGTGGACTTTGCTTCTTCAAAGTCATAAGTTAAGGCAAGTGGGCTGCCTGCCTAGGTCAATGGACAAATCGATTGTATTCATACCCGGACAATCTTACACTACTTTGAAAAGATTTTCCATGGAATTTGGTGAATTTAACTTGGCGAATCTGTAATTTTGGGTCAATATAATGAATTTGAATTGAATAGAATTTCATAACCATAAATTGGCATTTCTGTTGCATATAACAATCGTCAGTGAAGGAAAGGTTTTGCAGGATATATTGTAATACACGAGCCTCTGCAATATTGTCGAACGACCATGAAGACATTACTGACGAAGATCGACTTTGCCACTGGAAAGGATTCATGGCCTTTGATCTGGAAAATTATTGTTCTTCTGTTAATGATCATCACTTTTCAGGAAGTGATTTGCAACGTAGATGATAAATACATGTGCAGCTTCGCTAAGTATACTCAAAGCAGTGAGTTAGAAAGCAATTTGAAGAGGGTTTTGTCTAATCTTGCCGAACACACATCCCAAACGGGGTTTAATACTTCTGCGTATGGCGACGTTGATCTATGAGACGTTGATAGATCAGTATGGGCTTTTCCAATACCGGCATTTCCAATACTTTCAACGTCTTTCCTTCTAGATGAAGCAGGCTTCAGTCTCCTTCGAGTTGCAAGCCACAAGCAAGCCACCAAGAACACCATGAGCAGGACACCAAGAACACCTAAAATTATGGGTATCTTTTTTTAAGACCTTTTTGAGTGGCTTCCCATTCTATTCAATGCCGGTGCAAGTGTAGGCTTCGGCAAAATACTGGGCGTTTCAGTAGAAGACTGTGTCGGCTTCGATGGAGGACTAGGCGTTTCAATTGGTGGAAGACCAGGCACTTCCATAGGAGATGGAGAAGGGACATTATTAAAAAACAATTTTGAATCATAACGAGCAATGCAGCTTCCCCTAAAATCTTGGCCTCCATCTCTTACAACATTTTATTTCAAAATAGTAGCGATCATGTTTGAGAGACATTTTGTGCAGTTGTCCATGGATATATCTCTCCAGCACTGGACCAGAGTGAAAATCCTTTGAGACGACGAGTCTATTGTTGATCCCGAAGCGTATCGATTGCTTGCAGATCCAGTTGAAATTTCAGCTGTCAAATTGTTGAAAAGATTCCCCATAGCCGCCTTAAAGATATCAGGGTTAGAGGCATTCTGTTGATTGAAAGTATCCCATCCGTTGATATCCAAGCATCCAATGAAGGTATAGTTTTCATAGCGCATGTAGCATAAATCATACCAGACTCTCCCACCAACGGAATTCACACAATCTATTAGAATGTTGGTTGTTATTTGTTGTGAACAATTAGAGCATTGGTTGACTGTTGTGTCTCCCCTGCAATGGAGGAGGCCATGTATTCGTTTAGGAATTTGGCCATACGCAGAAGTATTAAACCCCGTTTGGGACGTGTGTTCGGGAAGATTAGACAAAACTCTCTTCAAATTGCTTTCCAACTCACTGCTTTGAGTATACTTAGCGAAGCTGCACATGTATTTATCCTCTGTGTTGCAAATCACTTCCTGAAAAGTGATGATTATTAACAGAAGAACAATAATTTGCCAAATCAAAGGCCATGAATCCTTTCCAGTAGCAAAGTCGATCTTCGTCAGTAATGTCTTAATGGTCGTTCGACAATATTGTAGAGGCTCGTGTATTACAATATATCCTGCAAAACCTTTCCTTCACTGACGATTGTTATATGCAATGGAAATGCCAATTTATGGTTCCGAAATTCTATTCAATTCAAATTCATTATATTGACCCAAAATTACAGATTCTCCAAGTTAAATTCACCAAATTCCATGGAAAATATTTTCAAAGTAGTGTAAGATTGTCCGGGTATGAATACAATTGATTTGTCCATTGACCTAGGCAGGCAACCCACTTGCCTTAACTTATGACTTTGAAGAAGCAAAGTCCAATACCAATACTCAAACCTAATGAGAGCTCCATACTGCAATCCATGCCCCCTTCTTTCGTTTTCGTTAAGGTTTTGACAGAGGTGAAATGATTGAAGAATGTAGAAAATAGAACTTGATTTTCTTGATTTTGCAGGAATAGATAGATAGCTTTAATAAAAAGATTCACATGGGACCCTTGGCTGGATGGATTTTCCGGACTCCGGAGGACGGGATAGTTAACGGAGTGGGTAGACGGAGTAGTCTAACCCCGGGTGAAATTGTCGACCTGTTAGACTACTCCATAATGTTACAGTGACGGATTTGTTTTTTTTCTCTCATATTTTATTAGTTTATTATTAGATCTTTTTTTTGTTTTAGTCTTGGACTGTTGTTTTCCCTGACTGCATATGCTCTTTGCCGTGCACCTTGCACGATCGTGGTGAATCAGAAACAGTAAGGGAAAGTTTTTTTCTTGTCTTCTTAGCTACATATGCTCTTTGTCGTGCACCTTGTGCGATCACGGCAAATCAGAAACAGCGAGAAAACTTGAAAACATAGACTTTCCAGGTAAGCTAACCAAGATCTAACCCCATTGTGTGGAAAAAGTTTTTTTTGTTTTTGTTTTTCATTTTTTTTGTGATTTGCAGGAAAAGAAAGCAAGCACGGAAAATGAGAGAGAAAAGTTTAAAAAAAAAAAGCCCCCTTCCTCTTTCCATAGTTTTACGTACCTTTTAAACTTAGCTCACTCGGTCCAAAATTGCTTTACACCTTGATAAGTATTGAGTTCAAGTCTTATCAAACTACTTTTTAGTGCATGCAATTTCTATTTTCAAGTTACTTTATTGTAAAAGTGCATCTCACATAAATAAAATAAAATAAAAGTGAGTCACTTAAGTCTTTTAATTTATTGCCGCACTATTTAAAAGTCACATTATTGTAAAAGTGAACATCACTTATTCTACAAAAGTGATTCACTTCAAAGTAACTTTATTGTAAAAGTGATTGTCAAAGGTTGATTTTGGGAAGAGGGGGCTTCCTTTTTTTTAGTTGGTCAACTTAATATCTGCCACGTCACTATTGGAGACATCTTCAACATTTTCTTTGATCAAGCATAACTTCATCATCCAGAATCCGTTTTAAGTGTCATTTTTTTTAAACCGCATATTTTTTCGAGCTCTTTGCATCCAGACAGTTAGTTTCTGTTCTTTCAGCCATTATTTTATAGTATGGCAACCCCTTGTGATATTATACTTACAAGTTCTAACTATTTCTCATGGAAATCTCATATGGAGGATGTTCTACGGAGTAGGGGACTTTCCAGGATAACCTCAGGGAAAGAAACAGAACCCACTGATGATGATAAGAAAATTAAATGGGCAAATAGATGTGATGAAGCTCGTGGATTGATAGGATGTCAATCTCTACTGATTTTCGATTCCACATATTTGGCATTGATGAACCTAATAAAGCTTGGGAAAAGTTGAAATCTGTGTTTGGTAAACACAATGAAATCCGGGGTCATCAACTTGAGAATGAGTTGCTTTCCTTGAATCCAAATGATTTTTCATGCATTCAATACTATTTATCTAAGTATAAAAGTCTTAGACTCTTATGTGCAGAATGCAAGATTAAGAAAGAAGACAAACAATTTATTTATCATATTCTTTCCAAACTTGGACCTACATATTCTGTTTTTGTATCTACAATCTAGTCCATGAAAGAATCCTTGACCATAGCTAGCTATCAAGAACCTAGTCTTGAATCATTTTTTGATTCCTTAATTAGAGAGCAAGATAAGCTTATTCGTCTTGGAATAAATAACAATGCAGATACATCTGGGAAAGCCTTATTGTCCCAACAGAAAGAAAAGTCCAAGCCTCCCAAGAAACAAATTTTTTGCAATAATAATCAAAACAACAAGGGTCCCAAACCCTCTCAGTCAGCTCCTCCCTTAAAAAATGATAAAGGATCCAAGCAAAAAGGAAAGAAGACTGAGCGTCATTGCAATTTTTGTGGAAAAGATAATCATGATGAATCTAAGTGTTTTAAGAAGATGGCATCCTTGGAAGCAGCAATGAAGAAGCACCACATCAGCCTAGATTCGTCTTCAGAATCTGCCTCTCATGGACATGCACTTTGTGCTTCTAGTTACTCTCATACTGCATCTTCTTCTTCTACTTCAAATGAATGGCTCATTGATTCTGGAGCATCTTATCATATGGCTAAGGATCAAGCCATCTTTTCTACTATGCATGAATGTAACACCAAACAAATATTTGTTGGTGATGATAGATCTCTAAGTGTTGTAGGATCTAGAACAATTCTAGTAGAAAATGGTCATTTTAGTGATGTACTATGTGTTCCAAAAATTTCCTGCAATTTGTTATCAGTCTATCAAATTACTCATTCAGGTGAAGGTAAAACTGTGATGTTTACACCTCACCAAGTTGTAATCAGGGATTTTAAAAATCCTCAAAATGTCCTTGCTACTGGAACTGTTGATGATATTACCAGGTTATACAAATTTAACAACTTTGGGTCATCACCTTTTCCTTCAGTTTTTGTTGGTCATAGTGATAACTTGAGCAAACTTTGGCATGAGCGATTTGGTCACTTAAATTATCGCTCATTGCAACAGCTATGTAAAGATAATATGGTGACTGGTCTTCCGCTGGTATCTTGCAAGGATGGTGTTTGTTCCGGTTGTGTACTCGAAAAACATCATCGGGACAGTTTTGACAAACGTGCCTCTTGGCACGCCTCGGTTCCCTTGGAGCTTATGCATAGTGACTTGTGTGGCCCTCTTCCATCTGCTTCCTTTTCTGGTTTCAAATATTTCTTAACTTTCATTGATGACTACTTCAGATGCACTTGGGTTTACTTCCTAAAACTTAAGAGCGAAGTATTTAACATGTTCTTGGCCTACAAGGCCCTTGTTGAAAAACAATCTGGTCATCAAATTATTAAGTTAAGATCTGACAATGGAGGGGAATATGTTAACAACAAGTTCACTACTTTGTGCACTAAAAAAGGAATCCAACAACAGCACACTGTTCCATACACACCACAGCAAAATGGTGTAGCTGAACGGAAGAACCGCACTTTAAAAGAAATGGCTAATTGTATGATCCAATCTAAGGGACTAAGTCTTCAATATTGGGTTGAGGCCATAAATTGTGCAAATTACATAGTTAATCGCACACCCACTAAAGTTTTACAAGGTATAACACCGGAAGAAGCATGGAGTAAAATTAAACCAGATGTAAGTCACTTTCGTGTGTTTGGTTGTGAAGCATGGGCTCACATTCCGGATGAAAAACAGAAAGCATTGCAGCCTAAAAGTGAAAAGTGCATATTTGTTGGATATTCTGAAAATGTAAAAGGTTATAGACTTCTTCAGCCACATTCTCATGATATAATCATTAGAAGAGATGTTAAATTTGATGAAAATCTCTTGGCCTGCGAGCCTAACTTGGCGAGTGTGCCATCTTTGGCCTGCGAGCTTGATTCGGCGATTGTGCCTTCTTCTTATTCTTCTTCCAGCTTCCTTGACAGGTTTCCAACTCCAGTTTCTGATGATGACAGTGAGGATGAAAATCCACCTCTGTCTGCTCATGTTCCTCCAATTGCACCAGCACCAATACTTCCTAGATGGGTCCATTCAACATGTGAAGCAGCTGGTGATCTTGTCGGTGATCCTAGAGATCAACGTCGAACACGTTCTCAGTTTTAGCAAGCCTCTTTTATTTTGGCTCAATTTTTTGAGAATCATGATCCAGAAACTTTTGCAGAAGCTTCAGGAAATCCAAATTGGGATGCAACTATGGATGAAGAATATCATTCCTTAATGGCGAACGATACTTGGGATCTTGTTCCTCTTCCAAAAGGAAGAAAACTTGTCAGATTTAAATGGGTCTACATAAATAAGTATGCATCAGATGGAAGTGTTGAAAGACTTAAGGCAAGGTTAGTTGCCAAAGGTTTTTCCCAAGTTGAAGGGATTGACTACAATGAAACCTTTGCCCCTGTAGCAAAAATGAACTCCATCCGCCTTGTTCTTTCCCTTGCAGCCTTACATAACTGGGAAGTCCATCAAATGGATGTCAAGTCTTCCTTCTTACATGGTGATTTACATGAGGAAATTTACATGGAACAACCTCCTGGATATGTTCAGAATAACTCTAGCCTTGTTTGTCTCCTTAAGAAATCCTTACATGGCCTTAAGCAAGCTCCTAGAGCTTGATATGCCAAAATGGATAGCTTTCTCCTTGACACTGGTTTTTCTAGATGCCATTTTGACCCCAATGTCTATACCAAGAAAGTAGGAAACCACCTCATCATACTTGTTCTTTATGTTGATGATCATATCCTTACTGGTAGTGACTCTAACCTTATAACCTATGTGAAATCCAGTCTTAAGAAAAATTTTGAAATGTCAGACTTAGGACATTTGCATTATTTTCTTGGTCTCCAAGTCTTGCAAACCAAAGAATGAATCTTTCTTTCCCAGTCTAAGTATGCTTGTGACCTTCTTCGTCGCTTCCACATGGAAGATTATAAACCAGCCCCTTCTCCCTTCCAGTCTGGAGTCAAACATTCTACCACTTGTACTTCCCCTGAAGTAGATGCCACCTTGTATCATCAGCTTGTTGGTAGTCTTTTATACTTGACTCATTCCTGTCTTGATCTTTCCTTTGCCGTTGTTCGTGTTGCCCGTTATATACAAACTCCTCATGAAAGTCACTGGAAAGCAGTAAAAAGAATACTTTGATATATTCGAGGTACAATTCAGCTTGGGATTCATTACAGTACAGGGGGGAAACCTTTGTTAGTTGGTTTCATTGATTCAGATTGGGCCAGCAATCCTGATTATTGGAAGTCTACTGCAGGTTATGTTTTCAGTCTGAAATCTAGACCTATCACTTGGGCTTGTAAGAAACAACAAGCTCTTGCTTCGTTAGTTAATGCGAGTCATGAAGCTTTATGGCTTCGACAGATCCTTTCAGAGTTTGGATTCAAGCAGCAGCAGCCTACTCCACTTTGGTGCGACAATCAAAGTGCCATCAAGCTTGCCAAATATCCAGTTCTACATCAGCGCAGCAAACACATTGAGCTACACATGCACTTCATCAGAAATCTTGTTCATGATAGTGTTATTGAAGTTCTCTATTTCCCTACAGATGATCAAGTTGCAGACATCTTCACCAAGTCTCTTACAGAAGCAAAGTTTTCTAAACTTCGGTCTATGTTAGGAGTTCAGGAATGTGTCCTTAAGGGGGGATAGGCTCTAATGCCTCCTTCCTTCTCCTAATAGTGTCACTTTTGTAAATCCTTCAATCCTATCCCAAGTTGTTCTTAAGGGGGGATGTTAGGATATTTAGACACTTAGGAGTTAGTTAAGATCAACTTGTGTAATATATCCGTTAGGTAAAAGTGTGTTTCTTTAGTATGCATTAGTATGCATTTGTAAATATTCTAATCCGACGGTCACGATATGTTCTAGACATAGAGTGATCCGACAGTTCAACTTCTCTTAGATCATACCTACCATTGATCCATGTCTTAACACCCGAGTGGTCTATGATCTCTATTTAAAGAGCATAGAGGGTCCTTGGCTAGTTGATTGATTATGAGAAGCTCATGTAACTTTCTTTCTTTTGCATAATAAATTGCTCCAAGTAGCTATTTGGCTGGGGCCATGGACTGTTTCTCTCTCGAGGGTTTTAACCACGTGACAAACATTGGTGTATTGATCTGTGATCTGTTTGTGTGAAGCGGTTGTTCTTGGTGTTCTGTCCTTTGGGAGTACCCTGTGTACCCTAACATTTATAGACTGCAGATGAAGGAGGCCAAGAAAAACCCTAGCACTCACCTCACATTGGAAACCCTAGCTGAAGCTACAGTAAGCCTTCAGCTTCCAGAATCAAGCCAGGCTACTGTTAACCTTCCTAACATTGAGCCTGCTGAATAAGAAAGATAAGAAGACAAACTTTAAAGAACAATCTTGTAGGTGGCTTAATAATTTTTGAAGAACAGGGCTTTCGGTGGCTTAGGCGGACGCTGAGGCTATTCATTAGCCATCGAAAGCATCGCTTTCGATAGCTAACAATTCTGATATTTTGTCCTCTTAACCACCGAAAGCAGAAAGAGGCATAGGATCTAATTTTGACATGAAGGACCAGTTTTGGGTGAACATGAATAGCTCAGGGATGAAGTATAAAGATGAAGGACGCTGAATAAAACATCAGGGAAGGTATGCTTCAGTTTTTCTATGACATAAAGGAAGAAAAGGTCACCAACACTTAACTGTCTAAGTAAAAGAGTGACTTATCCAGCAGAGGATCAGTGACAGTTATTTCCGGCACTTACTTTAGTTATCAGAAGGTTCAAACAGTGAACGAATTCTATAATTAGTTAGACTAGAAGTTAAATTAGGGTTTTTTGACCTAATTATGCAAAACCAATTATTTTGTCTATTTTTAGTAAATCAGATCCAATTTTTTAGGATCTGAATATTTTTATAAAGGCTATAAAGCCTAAGACTTATTTTATTGAAAGGGTTCAACTTCGGGGACTTTTTGACCATTGCTATTGTCAAGATTCTCATATTGCTCATGACCTAATATAAGCTCTTTTGTTATCATATGTTTAGCTTCAATTTTCGGTCTATTCTATGCTTATACTTGAATGTGTTATTCAGGTTTTATTCATGTTAATTGATGTCTGATAGTTGTCATCCTATTGGTATATTGATGATTTGAAATATAAGTGCTTTCCTTGTCATCATTAGCCATTTATATATATATGTTTTATGTATGAATCTACCATCATGACAAGTTCTCCATATCTGCACCATATTGTCAACCTCTGAACAATGGTAATTAAAAGCCTTATCCCTGATTGAGTTTCATGCATGTCTTGAGAGTGTGAGGTCCTATAGGTCACCTGACTTGATCCACTTAGAAAACCATAAAAACATTTAAGTTACGAGGCATCCTCAAGCTACAACCTAAAGGAGTTTCCTAGAGTGATAAAAAATTGGCATCGTTTCCAAGGAGAGCAGACTGAAGCTCATCTTCCCTGGGAGACGACATAGATCCTGGTTTGATGATAGACAAAGTTTGGACACTATTCTGGTTGTAATCATCTATCTAGAAACTCCATTGAAATAAGGTGGCTTCAAGAAGACCAAGTACCAGAGCAAACCCTCAAGGGCCACCAGCAACACCGGTTTTAGATCGAGAATAGATTGTGAGAAGAGCCATGGCTTAACTAAGGCAGACCAACAATGCTGCAAAGGAAGCTACATCAGGTATTTCAGAAAATATTTCTGCTATTATTTCTTCTACTGAAACACTTAATTCTCAGGAATTTATAAATACATTAGAAAATTTTAGGGTTTGGGCATCTTCAAGCACTACTACTTATGAATATCCACTCCCTAGTGACTCCACTGGGATAATTTTACCACCATCACCTTTTCAGCTACTACCTACATTAGTACTACCTTCCTCCACCCTTTCCATACCCATTTCCAATATGGCTGCCCCTCTGACCAAAATGGAAAGGAACTTGGTAATTAGGTATGCCCCCCTAAATTTGCCTGACCCCCTCTCAGCCATGCCCACTGGAGACTATCTCAAGTACATCCCTAAATTCACAGGAGAGGGAGATTTCACAGCTGAAGAACATCTAGAGGCATTTTACAGTTATGCTTAGAACAATAATATAGAACAGGAAGATGTGTGGACTAAGGTTTTTGTACAAAGACTAGCTGGTCAGGCTAGGAAATGGTTCAAAGAACTGCCTACTGGATCAGTAGTAGGAATTGAATCCCTAGATGAAATTTTTCTTAAGCATTGGGGAGAGAGGAGAGACTACCTCTATTATATCATTGAGTTTAGCAACTTGAAAAGAGAGAATGGGGATTCTGTCTCCAACTTCACCAAGAGGTTCAACAATATGTACAGTAAGATCCCTACTGAAATCAAGCCCACTGATACCTTGACCATGATAACTTATGCAAATTCTTTTGACTCTAATTTCTGCCTGCTTCTCAAAGAAAGGAGGTCTTCCTCCTTATCACTCATGCTGGATGCTACCCTAGAGGTAGAATCTAACATTGTGGCATCTCAAAAGGTCAAAGGAAAGATAGATAGGAAGAAGCAGCCAGCAGACCCTATTGGGGCTTCTTCATCGAAGAACAAGATTGACAAAATGACCAAACTATTAGATAACTTGACTGCTGAAATGTCAAAGCTAAAAGGACTGAGGACAGATACCTGTGATAGGTAAAGGGCCAAGTGATTTTGTTCCCCGAAACCCTAATTTTGTCCCTTACAGAAGAGGTAACCCCCCAGTTCAAATCCTCAGAAGGGAAAGGAATCAAGAGGAATATCAGAGAATCATAGCTCCTTTTCATAATTTTGTACTAGAAGATGAACCAGAGTTCATTGAGGAAGAAGGAGAGGCTGAAGGCAACATCCACTGCATGGAAGATGAAGTTGATTATTCTTTTCTGAAACAGGAAGAATATGAGAAATCCCTAATTGATGAGAAGATTAGTGAAGAAGCAGTATATCAGGCCGATGGTCAAGGAGAGTATAATATGAGGTCCAAGATGGTTTCTCCCCTTAAGAAGAATGTTTTTCCTGCCAAACAACCTATTGCACCAGCTAAAAAGGCTACTATTTTACCAAAGAAAATGGTTGTCATTCCCAAACCATTGCAAAAACCAGCACCTTCATCAAGCCCTGATCATGTCCAACTCAAAGCTCTAGTACATGAGGTAAGGTTTCCTGATAAACTGCATTATTCTTTCAACCTTGAGTCAGAGATTCAGAAATTGAATATCCCTTTCCCATTATTCGAACTAATGAAAAATGATGCATTCAAATCTTCCATACTAAATTATCTTCAGCCAAAGATACATATTGATATTGACTTTGTAAATCTTCAAGATGATAAACCTATTGTAACCCTAGGCCATATGATCAAAGACCTAAAGGATTCATTCCCACCTTTCTACATATCCTTGAATATCCATGATAAAGTCCTTCATAACTGTCTGCTGGACTCAGGAACTTCCCATAACCTAATGCCAAAAGCTGTGATGGATGAGCGTGGTCTCACCATTACAAAACCCTACCATGATTTTTTCTCCTTTGACTCTAGAAAGGTGAAGTGCTTGGGCCTCATCAAAGACCTTGTTGTAAACCTATCTTAGCTACCTTAAAAAAGCATCATGATGGACATTGTAGTGGCTGATATCCCTCCTAAATTTGGTCTCTTGCTGTCTTGATCATGGATTAAAAGGATAGGTGGCACCCTTCAGATGGACCTTACATATGCTACAATCCCAATGTTTGGAGGGGAGACTAAGAGGCTTTACAGAGAGAATCAGCTTGCCTACATCATAAGCAATGAAAGGAATTCAGTGAACCACCCCATCTATTTAGTAGACACTGATTTTGGGTTATGCATTCTACAAATAGATGATTCTCAGCAAAAACCAGTCCAGCTTACCAAGCCCACCTATCAGCAACCCGAAGAAGTGACCACAGCAGTTTGGAACATGTATTTTGATGGGGCTAGCACTCAAAACTCAGCAGGTGCAGGTGTAGTATTGATCTCTCCATCCAAAGAGAATATTCATCTTGTTATATCCCAAGATAAATTATTTTCGTATGAAGAATTTAATTCACGCAATGAGGAATATGAATGTCACTAACAGTTTTGAAAGCCTCTATTTTTTATGCAAATTTCACAAAGTTGTAGCTTTGGTGGCTTGGGAGAGGATCAGAACATCTCTTTAGCCACCGAAAGATGGAAGATAAATAATAGGTGGAAGACCCCTTCGGTGGTAAGGCATATCGCTAAAAATTTTACTGCCATTGAAACATTCTTAAACAGTGATCGAAGGATATAGTGACTAAAAGTTCCACAACTGCAAAGAATATAGTGACTAAAAGTTCCGCAACTGCGGAGAAGATAGTGGCTAAAAGTTTCGCCACTGCGAAGAAGATAGTGGCTAAAAGTTCCACCAGTGCGGAGAAGATAGTGGCTAAAAGTTCCGCCACTGTGGAGAAGATATTGGGATTAAAATATTCGATGGTAAGAAGTTTTGAGTTTCGATTGCCAACATTGCAGAGTCTTAGTTCACTGCAAAGCCACAATGGCGGAAGAAAGACAGACTACGGGTTCTATGAGCAGATGAAAAATTCGACGTCGAAACTTGAAAGTAATAACCATCGGTGAGTTAGTCCACTAAAGAACCGAAATGGCGGAAGAAAAATAGACTATGGCTTCTATGATCAGATGAGAACTTCAGCGATCAGAGGTTCAAAGGACTAACGATCAGCAAAATAGTCCACTAGGGAGCCACAACGGTGGAAGAAAAATAGACTAAGGCTTCCACTAAATGAAAAAGCTTTCAATAGCGCGACAATAGAATATCATTAGTGATCGATATACATACAGACTATGGATCAATGAGTTCACAACGAAGCTCCTCTACAGTGTTGGCGGCACAGAGGACTAAAGCTCTAATTCCAACATCGTCAATCAACTTCTGGTAGCAGTAAATTTAGTTCGTTCCACCTCCAAAATATCGGCAACACTCCGGTTTAGGGCGTCGATGTGCTACAAGACAGAACTTCCGATTAGCAACCGCGACGGTAAGGTAGAGAATCTGGCAGATTAAACATTGAGACTTGGAGCATCGAAAATGCAGAAACACTGAGATTTGGAGTGCCAAAACAGCAATAGTGTTGAGACTTGGAGCATCGATGAAGTAAAAGAAAAATCCCCCGATCGGCGACTGTGACGACAAGACAGAAAATCTAACGAATTAAACAAGAAAAAGCACTTCAGTTAAACGTCGATACACTGGCTATTGGTGGCAATTTCATACTGAACTAGCAGTGGGGATGATCAGCGACCACTTTACTCATTAAAAGATCGCTCAGTGAACTAGATCTTCATAGTAGATAAACAAATAGTTAGCAAGGGGTTGAAGCCCTAATCTGGAAAAACTATCACTTTCAATTATTTTTTGGTGTAAACAGATCGGATTTTCAGGATCTATAATTTTTGTAGAAGGCTATAAATCCCATGATTAATTTATTAATAAGGGTTCGAATCCGGGGATTTATAAGCCCATTCCAGTATCAAGCATCTCATTTGGTTTATTCTAAATATAAACTCTTTTGTTGTGATTTGTTCAGCCATCTCTTTCTTTACTGTGTTTATTTCCTGAATGTGCATTTAGGTCATTTTTAGATTTATTAAAAAGATGATAGCTGTCATCCTATTGGTTATTTAGTGATATTTGATTTATAAATACCATCCTTAGCAGGATTTAGCAATTTATATGCATATGTTATGTGTGTAAGTCTGCCATCCTGGTGAGTTCTCCACCCCTGCACCTTTTTGTTAAACTACTGAACAAGTTGTAACTAAAATCCTTGTAACTGAGTGAGCTTCGTGCGTGTCTTGAGAGTGGGAGGTTATATAGGTTACCCAAATTGATCCATATCATAAAACCCTAAAAAAATAGTTTAAGTTACCAAGCATCCTCGATCTACAACCTAGAGGAGTTTCCTAGAGTGATAACAAAGTGGCGACGTTGCTAGGGAGAGGAGATTGAAGCTCAGCTTCCCTAGGAGATGACGTAGATCCATGCTTTGATGATAAACAAAGCTTGGACATTATTACAGTTGTAATCATCTATTTGGAGACTCCATTGATATAAGGTGGCTTGAAGAAGACCAAGTACCAAGGCAAACCCAAAGGGGCCACTAGCAACACCCATTTCAAATTCAGAAGAAATCTTGAGGAAAGCTAGGGATTTACTAAGACAGACCAGCAATGCTGCACAAAATGCTACATCAGGTATTTCAACAAATATTTCTGCTGTTATTTCCTCTTCTGAAACTTTTAATTCCCAGAAATTTTTAGATACATCAAAAAAGTATAGGGCTTGGGCATCTTCAAGCACTGCAGCTTGTGAAGATCCAATCCCTGCTGACTCCACTAGGATAAGTATACCACCGCCTTCTCAGCAAATATCATCATCAGTGCTGCCTTCCACATCCCTCTCCATACCCATTTCCAATATGGACACCCCTCAATTGTCCAAGATGGAAAGGATCCTGGTATCTAGGTATGCACCCCTAATTTTGCCAAATCCTCTCGCAGCCATGCCTACTGGGGATTACCTCAAGTATATGCCTAAGTTTATCAGGGAAGGGGATTTCACTACTGAAGAACATCTAGAGGATTTTTATAGCTATGCTGAAAATATAAATATAGAACACGAATATGTATGGACTAGATTTTTTGTGCAAAGCCTAGATGGCCAGGCTAGGAAGTGGTTTAAGGAACTGCCTGCTAGGTCAGTGGCAGGCATAGAGGCCCTAGATGACATCTTCCTAAAGCATTGGGGAAAAAGGAGAGACCACCTCTACTATATCACAGAATTCAGCAACCTGAGAAGAGAAAATGGTGAGTCTATCTCCAACTTTACCAAAATATTCAACAACATGTATAGCAAGATCCCCACAAAGACTAAGCCAACCGGTACCTCAGCCATGATAACTTATGAAAATGCCTTTGACTCTGACTTCTGCCTACTTCTGAGAGAAAGGAGGTCTTCCTCCTTATCACTCATGCAGGATGCTTCCCTAGAGGTAGAGTCAAACATTCTGGCATCTCAGAAGGTCAAAGGGAAGGTAGACAGGAGAAAGCAACCAACAGACTATAGTGGGGCTTCTGCATCAGAGAACAAGATTGAAAAAATGACCAAACTTTTAGATAACCGAACTACTGAAATGTCTAAATTGAAGGACCAAGGACATTTTCCAGTGAGGGGTAAGGGGCTAAGTGACTTTGCTCCTTGAAACCCAAATTTTGTTCCTTATAGAAGAGGAAACCCCCCTGTTCAGATTCTCAGAAGGGAGAGAAATCAAGGGGAAGACTAGAGGATAAGAGCTCCATTTCAAAATGTTGTATTAGAAGAAGGGCCAGAATTCATTGAAGAAGAAGGAGAAGCTGAAGATAATATCCACTGCATGGAGGATGAGGTGGACTATTATTTTCTGACACTGGCAGAGTACGAAGAAGCCTTGATTGATGAACATATAAATGAAGAGCATGTCTATCAGGCTGATTCTCAGGGAGGTTACCAACTAAGGTCTAGTTTGGTTGAGCCCCTCAAGAAGAATGATGCATCTGTCAAGCTGCCTGCTACACCAGCTAGAGAGGTTGTTGTTTTACCAAAGAAAGTGGATGTCCCATCCAAAGCATTGCATAAACCAGCACCTTCAACCACACCTGATCAAGTCCAACTCAAACCTACAGCTCATGAGGTAAGGTTTCCAGATAGGCTGCATTATTCCTTCAACCTTGAGTCTGAAATTCAAAAATTGAAAATCCCTTTCCCTTTAATTGAGTTGATGAAAAATGATGCATTTAAAACCTCCATTCTGAATTCCCTTCAGCCCAAGGTGCACATTGACACTGGATTTGTGAACCTACAAGATGACAAGCTTGTTGTAACCCTGGGCCCCATGATCGAAGACCTAAAGGACTCTTTCCCACCATTATATATATCCTTGAACATCCATGATAAAATCCTCCATAACTGTCTGCTGGATTCAGAAGCCTCTCATAACTTAATAACAAAGGGTGCGATGGATGAGATCGGCCTCAGCATTACCAAGCCCTACCATGATTTATTCTCCTTTTACTCTAGGAAGGTCAAGTGCTTGGGCCTCATCAAAGACCTTGCTGTAAACTTAACTCAGCTGCCTTCGAAAAGCGTAATGATGGACATCGTAGTGGCTGATATTCCTCCAAAATTCAGCCTTTTGTTGTCCTGGTCATGGAGCAAAATATTGGGTGGCACCCTTCAGATGGATGTCACGCACGCCACCATTTCCATGTTTGGAGGGGAGACTAAGAGACTATACAGGGAAAATCAGCTAGCATACATCATAAGCAAGGAGATCCGTTCAGTGAATCACCTGATCTATGCCGTGGACACGGATTTTGGATCCTACATTTTGCAAATAGATGATAATCAACAGACATCAGTTCAGCACATTGATCCCATGCGTATGCAGTCCAAAGAAGTCACAACAATGATCTGGACCATGTATTTCGATGGCGATATCGCTCAAATCTCAGCAAGCACGGGTATTGTGTTGATCTCCCCATCTAAGGAAAACATTCACTTGTCTTACAAGCTCAATTTCAAGACCACTAACAACGTAGCAGAATATGAATCCTTGCTGCTAGGAGTTAAAGCGGCCAAGGAGATGGGAATCATGTGCATGAATATTTTTGGGGACGTAGACCTTATCATACAGCAGGTAAACAACACCTTTCAGATGAAAAATATCAGACTGAAGGCCTACAGGGACGAGGTATGGAAACTCAAAGACTCATTTATGTTTTTTGAACTGTCATATATTCCTAGGGATTTGAATCACCTGGCTGATTCCCTGGCCGTCTCTGCAAGTCTGTTTGTTCCTCCTTTACCCCCTAGGCTCAGCTATGATGTTCAGGTCAAGTACAGACCCTCTCTGCCAGACAATGTAAAATTTTGGAGGGTGTTTGAAAATGATGGGGAGCTTAGTAAATTCCTTCAGTTAGTGGATGAATTCTCTAACATACACATAGATCAAGAAAACCTTAACCTGGAGGAATCCAAGCAGCTCAAGTTAAAAGATAAAGTGACTGAGCACAATATTGTCCAATTTCCCAACAACTACATACTCGGAGGTCTAGTACCACTAGAAGAACTGTTTGATCACAATGACATCCCATTCAAGCCTTCCAAAAGGGAGCTAGATCCTGCTGTCCAAGAGCACAACATTGGCAGCTAGAGCCATCCAAAACTGATAACTATATCCACTGGGCTAACTACTGAACATAAGTCTGAATATTGCAGCTTGATAAAAGAGTTTGGTGATGTCTTTGCATGGGAGTATAGTGACCTAAAAACGTATGACACCAACATCATCCAACACAGGATTCCTTTGGAGAAGGACACCATTCCTTTCAAACAGAAGTTGAGACCCACCAGCCCTCTTCTATTTCCAGTGATTGAGAAAGAGAACAACAACGTCCTCCTCAAAGCCAAGATCATAATCCCCATCAGGTATTCCCAGTGGATTACAAATATAGTAGTGGTAAGAAAGAAAAATTGAGAAATCAGGTTGTGTGTGGATTTTAGAAACCTAAACAAATGTTCCAAAAAAGACAACTATCCACTGCCCAAGATGGAACAGCTACTGCAGAGAGTCTCGGGGGCTAGGGTCATGTCCTTCCTTGATGGCTTCTCTGGATACAACCAAGTGGCTGTGCACCCAGATGAACAAGAGAAGACTACCTTTACCACCCCCTGGGGCACCTTCATGTATGCTAAAATTCCATTTGGGCTAATGAATGTTGGGGATACTTTTCAGAGAGCTATGGACCTAGATTTTGTAGGGCTAAAAGATAAATATGTGCTGATATATTTGGATGACTTAATAGTTTACTCTTACAGCCATCATGACCACTTGCGACATTTGAGAAAGGTATTTCTGAAGTGCAGAAGGTATGGAATATCACTGAACCCCAAGAAGTCCCAGTTTGCACTAAATGAAGGAAAGCTCCTAGGCCACATAGTCTTAGCTGAAGGTGTAAATATCAATCTGGTGAGAGTGGAGGCAATTCAGCAGCTGTCAATACCAAGGTCAAAAAGAGACATTCAGTCCTTTTTAGGCAAGATAAACTTTGTCAGGAGATTCATTCCAAATTTCTCCGAGCTGGTAAAACACATAACAACCATGCTAAAAAAGGATGCAAAAATCAAGTGGACCGAGCAGGAAAGAAATTCTTTTGAATACATTAAGAAAGCCATCATGGAGGCCCCAACCTTGATTAGTCCCAACTACACCAAGGGTTTTTACATTTTCTCTTTTGCATCTTATGACACGGTGGCAGTTGTGCTATTACAAAAGAATGATGAAGGTCTTGATCATCCAACTGCTTTCTTCAGCAAAACCTTGAGAGATCATGCTGAGCTGAAGTATGACCCAATTGAGAAGCATGCTTATTCCCTCATAAAATCTTTGAAGAACTTCAGAATCTACATTCTCCATGCAAATTTCATTGTGTATGTCCCTTCAGCTGCTGTGAAGGATGTTTTGACTCATCTTGACATTGATGGGAAGAGAGCTAAGTGGATTTCCAAACTCATTGAGTTTGATGTAAAGGTGAAACCCACCAAGCTGGTAAAGGGATTAGGTATGGCCAAAATCATGGCCAAAGAAAACTGTGAACTGATGGGAATAAATTTCACATGTGTCAAATCTGCAAAGGTGCAGACTATGGTAGCAACTGAAACAGAAGTAAATCAAGATTAGGATAACAGTCCACCAATAGCCGAGAACATATCTTTGTGTGAGTGGTACTCATGTATTATTCAATTTCTGCTTAAATTAGAAGTTTCTCCTAATCTCACTCCTAACCAAGCATGAGCCCTTAAGTTGAAATCTGTTAAGTTTTGCATAATTGACAAACTACTGTACTGGAGGGATCAATCTAGGATTTTGTTAAGGTGTCTAGATAAAGAGGAAGTAGAGCAGGTTATGCATCACTTTCATTCCAATACATGTGGAGGCCACCACTACTAGAAAACCACAGCCCACAAGATCTTAAAAGTAGGATACTATTGGCCAACCCTCTTTGTGGATGTATGCACTTTTGTGAGGGCCTATGACCAATGTTAAAGATTTATAGGGAAGCAGCAGCTCAAGTCCTTGCCCCTTAGGCTTGTTACAGTGAATGGGCCTTTCCAACAATGGAGTCTGGATTTCATAGGTGAAATAAATCCATATTCCAGTGGACATCATAAATTGATCTTAGTAGCCACTGACTACTTTACCAAATGGATAGAAGCAGTACCCACCAAAAATGCTACTCACCAAGTCATCATGATATTTTTATATGAGAACATCTTCAGCAGGTTTGGTTTCCCAGTAAGGTTAGTGACTGATAATGCACCAGCTTTTAAGGCTGGGGCATTAGTTAAAATGTGTGAATCAATGGGTATCCAACTGGTGCACTCCACATCCTATTAACCCCAAGGTAATGGCCTGGCTGAGTCATCCAACAAAAGCTTAGTCAGAATCATCATGAAACTGCTAGAGACAAATAAGAAAAGCTGGGATTCAAAACTTAAGTTTGCTTTATGGGCTGATAGGGTAACAGACAAAAGATCTATATGGAATTCTCCATTCAAGTTAGTTTTTGGCACTGAGGCCATATTTCCTATCCAGCTCATCCTTCTAGTGGCAAATTTCTTTCAGGAAGAGGAAGATGAACCAAATGATATGATGAGAAGGATGATAGATTTGGTGGAGTTACAACAGATCAGGGAGCAAGTTGTAGGAAAATCAGAGGCTCATCAATAGAGGATAAAGGGCATTTTTTACAAAAGATCAAAGGTAGACAACTTCCAGGTCGGAGATTGGGTCCTCCTCAAGTGGGATGCTGTCAGACAGGACAAGGGGAAACATGGAAAATTTCACTCTTTATGGATTGGCCCTTTTGTTATAGACCAGGAATATAAGAATAACACCTTCAAATTGCAAAATCTAGAAGGCGAAGAGGTATTCGATGGCCTAGTAAATGGGCGGTTCCTAAAACTCTATTTTATTTGAGGCTCTGAGGCCTTATGATTGTAAATTAGTAGATAGTAGGCTGTTTTGCTTTCAGAATAAGACTCCATGCCCAATGGAACAATAAAGAATAGTGTTGAGTTACTTAGTTTCTTTTAGGGAAATGCATTTTGGTCCCGGGTTCTTGGGACCTCACTAGGAAGTTCCCATCCCCGAGTAGGAGCCAGGTGTTATCTCCCAACATAATTTATTTTCGTATGAAGAATTTAATTCACGCAATGAGGAATATGAATGTCACTAACAGTTTTGAAAAGCCTCTATTTTTTATGCAAATTTCACAAAGTTGTAGCTTCGGTGGCTTGGGAGAGGATCAGAACATCTCATTAGCCACCAAAAGATGGAAGATAAATAACAGGTGGAAGACCCCTTCGGCGGTAAGGCATATTGCTAAACTTTTTACTGCCATCAAAACATTCTTAAACAGTGATGGGAGAATATAGTGACTAAAAGTTCTGAAACTATGAAGAATATAGTGACTAAAAGTTTCGCAACCGCAGAGAATATAGTGGCTAAAAGTTCTGCCACTACGGAGAAGATAGTGGCTAAAATTTCCACCACTGCAGAGAATATAGTGGGATTAAAAGCTTCGATGGTAAGAATTTTTGAGTTTCGATCGTCGATGTTGCGGATTCTTAGTTCACTGCGGAGCCGCAACGACAGAAGAAAGACAGACTATGGGTTTCGCGAGCAGATGAAAAATTCATCATTGAAACTTGAAAGCAATAACTATTGGCGAGTTAGTCCACTAAAGAACAGAAATGACGAAAGAAAAACAGACTACGGCTTCCGCGATCAGATGGGAACTTCGGCGATCGGAGGTTCTAAGGACTAACGATCAGCGAAATAGTCCACTAGGGAGCCGCAATGGTGGAAGAAAAATATACTAAGGCTTCTACTAAATGAAAAAGCTTTGGATAGCGCGAGAAAATAAGATCATCGGTGATCAGAAGACATACAGACTACATATCGGTGAGTTCACAATGAAGCTCCTCCGTAGTGTTAGCGGCACAGAGGACTAAAGCTCTGATTCCAACATCATCAATCAACTTCCAGCAGCGGTGAATTTAATTCATTCCAACTCTGAAACAGTGGCAGTGCTCCGGTCTAGGGTGCCGATGTGCTAGAAGGCAGAACTTCCGATCAGTGACCGCGACGGTAAGGTAGAGAATCTAGCAGATTAAACATTCAGACTTGGAACACCGAAACTGCAGAAACATTGAGAGGGTTTGACTCTGGGGATTTATAAGCCCATTCTAGTATCAAGCATCTCATCTGGTTTATTCTAAATATAAACTCTTTTGTTGTGATTTGTTCAGACATCTCTTTCTTTAATGTGTTTATTGCCTGAATGTGTATTTAAGTCATTTTTAGATTTATTAAAAAGCCAATAGTTGTCATCCTATTGGTTATTTAGTGATATTTGATTTCTAAATACCATCCTAAACAGGATTTAGCCATTTATATGCATGTGTTATGTGTGTAAGTCTACTAGCCTAGTGAGTTCTCCATCCCTGCACCTTTTTGTCAAACTACTGAACAAGTTGTAACTAAAATCCTTGTAACTGAGTGAGCTTCATGCATGTCTTGAGAGTGAGAGGTTATATAGGTTATCTAGCTTGATCCATATCAGAAAACCCTAAAAAAATAGTTTAAGTTACCAGGCATCCTCGAGCTACAACCTAGAGGAGTTTCCTGGAGTGATAACACATCTGTCTTATCAGCTTGACTTTAAAACCGCTAACAATATAGCAGAATATGAAGCCTTGCTGCTAGGTGCCAAGGAAATGGGGATCATGTGAACATTAGAGGAAATTTCAACTCAAAATGGGCCTCCTAAGGAAAATTAATAAAATAATAGTTAAAATAATAAAATAATATTTATTAATTTTGGAGGAAGAAAAGAAAAAACTACTTTTTTGTTCGTATTTTCGACATATCTCCTTGTGTTTTTACTCAAATTTCGATCAGAAGAGATCGTTGGATGCGTAATTAAATTCCGCATCCAACGAGTACCCACTTGGAATAATTTTGATGGGCCCCTCTACCCCAAAACCAAGAAATACCTGAAAAAATGTGATGATGATGTCATCATCACATTTTTCAGGTATTTCTTGTTTTTGGGGTAGAGGGGCCCGTCAAAAGTATGCCGAGTGGGTACTTGTTGGATGTGGAATTTAGTTTTGCATCCAACGAGCTCTCTTGATCAAAATTTGAGTAAAAACACAAGGAGATATGTCGAAAATACGAACAAAAAAGTAGTTTTTTTTATGATACCCATCCCCAAATTTATATTAAAAAATTGTTTAAGAGGTGCTACCTTTTTGAATTTTAAAGAATTTTTATTAGCTAATACATGATGACATGGAATTTGTATTATTTTTGGAAGGCCCATTTTAAATTGAAATTTTTTTCTAATGTGAGAATCTTTGGAGATGCGGACCTTATTATATAACAGGTCAACAACACCTTTCAAGCAAAAAATGTCAGACTAAAGGCCTACAGGGACGGTGTATGGAAACTCAGAGACTCCTTTATGTTTTTTGAACTGTCATATATACCTAGGGCTTTGAATCACCTGGATGATTCCCTGGCTATCTATGCAAGTATGTTATTTCCTCCTTTACCTCCTAAGCTCAGCTATGATGTTCAGAACAAGTACATACCTTCCCTGCCAGATAATGTAAAATTTTGGAAGGTGTTTGAGAATGATGATGAGATTAGTAAATTCCTTCAACTAGTAGATGAATTCTCTGATATACATATAGATCAGGAAAACCTAAACATGGAAGAATCCCAACAACTCAAGTTGAAAGATAAAGTAGCTGATCAAAATATTGTCCAATTACCCAACAATTATATACCTCGATGTCTGGTACCCCTGGAAGAGATTTTTGATTATAATGATATCCCTTTCAAGCCTGCCAAAAAAGAGCAATACCCTACTATCCAAGAGCAAAACATAGGTAGCCAAAGCCATCCAAAAATTATAAATCTGTCCACTGAGTTGACTGCAGATCAGAAGTCCAAATTTTGCATCGTGATAAAATAATTTGCTGATATCTTTCCCTAGGAGTACAGTGACTTGAAAACCTATGACACCAATATCATCCAACATAGGATTCCTTTGGCAAAGGACACCATCCCTTTCAAACAAAAGCTGAGATCCATCAGTCCTCTCCTACTACCTGTAATTGAAAAAAGAAATCCATAAGCTCCTCAAAGCCAGAATCATAATCCCCCTCAAGTATTCCAAGTGGAATGCAAACTTAGTGGTGGTAAGGAATAAGATCGGGGAGATCAAGTTGTGTGTGGATTTTAGAAACATGAACAAATGCTCCAAAAAAGACAACTATCCACTACCCAAGATGGAACACCTATTGCAAAGAGTCTCAGGGGCTAGTGTCATGTCATTTTTGGATGGCTTCTATGGATACAACCAAGTTGTTGTGCACCCTAATGACCAAGAGAAGACTGCTTTTACCACCCCCAGGGGCACTTTCATGTATGCTAAAATGCCATTTGGGCTGATGAGTGTTGGGGCCACTTTTCAGAGAGCCATGGACTTAGATTTTATAGGATTGAAAGATAAATTTGTGCTTATATACCTGGATAACCTAATTGTTTACTCTCACAGCCATCATGACCATTTGCAGTGACTTGAGGAGGGTATTTCTGAAGTGCAGGAGGTTTGGGATATCACTCAACGCTAAGAAGTCCCAATTTGCACTCAGTGATGGGAAACTCCTAGGTCACATAGTCTCAGCTGAAGGTGTGAATATTGATCTAGTTAGGGTTGAAGCAATCCAAAAGTTGTCCATACCTAGGTCAAAAAGGGATATTCAGTCCTTTTTGGGTAAGATAAATTTTGTTAGGAGGTTCATCCCTAATTTCTCTGAGATGGTAAAGCACATAACAGCTATGTTGAAAAAGGATGCAGAAATAAAATGGACTGACCAGGAAAGAAGCTCTTTTGAAGACATCAAGAAGGCTATCATGGAAGCCCCAACCCTGATTAGTCTGGACTATACCAAGAGTTTTTATATCTTCTCCTTTGCATCCTATGACACAATGGCAACTGTGTTGTTACAAAAATATGATTAGGGTCTCAATCATCCAATTTCATTCTTCAACAAGACATTGAGGGATGCTGAGTTGAAGTATGATCCCATTGAGAAACAAGCTTATGCTCTCATCAAGTCATTGAAGACCTTTAGGATTTACATTCTACATGCAAAAGTCCTTGCCTATGTCCCTTCAGCTATTGTGAATGATGTTTTGACTCAGCCGAACATTGATGGAAAGAGAGCTAAATGGATTGCCAAGCTTATTGAGTTTGATATAGAGGTGAAGCCCACTAAGCTAGTAAAAGGACTAGGTCTGGCCAAACTCATGGCTAAAGAAAACTGTGAACTAATGGGGATAAAATTCACTTGTGTCAACTCAGCATAATTGCAAACTGTACTAGCAGCAGAAGTAGTTCAGGATCAGAATGACATTCAACAAGTGGCTGAAAACTTGTCTTCATGTGAGTGGTACTCATGTATTATTCATTTTCTGCAAAAATTAGAATTTCCTCCTGGTCTTACTCGTAATCAAGCACAAGCTCTTAAACTAAAGTCTGTTAAATTTTGCATAGTTGATCAACTGTTGTACTGGAAAGATCTGTCTAGGGTTTTGTTGAGGTGTCTAGATAAATAAGAATCAGATCAGGTAATGCATTACTTTCATTCCAGCACATGTGGGGGCCATCATTACTAGAATACCACAGCCCACAAGATTATGAGGGCAAGGTAATATTGGGCAATCCTTTTTGCTGATGTGTGTACTTTTGTGAGGTCCTGTGACCAGTGCCAAATATTTATAGGGAAGAAGCAGCTCAAATCCTTGCCCCTTAGGCCTATTGTAGGGAATGGGTCTTTCCAGCAATGGGGTCTGGATTTCATAGGTGAAATAAATCCATCTTCTAGTGGGTAGCATAAATGGATCCTAGTAGCCACAGACTACTTTACCAAGTGCATAGAGGCAGTACCCACCAGGAATGCAACTCATCAGGTCAACATGAAGTTTTTATATGAGAATATCTTTATCAAGTTTGGCTTCCCAGTAAGGTTAGTGATTGATAATGCACCAGCTTTTAAATCTGAGGCATTGGTTAAAATGTGTGAGTCAATGGGCATTCAGCTGGTGCATTCCACATCCCATTATCCTCAAGGAAATAGCTTGGTTGAGTTTATCCAACAAAATCTTAGTCAGGATCATCAGAAAACTATTGCAGACAAATCAGAAAAGCTAGGATTCTAAGCTAAAGTTTTCTTTATGGGATGATAGGGTAACAGACAAAAGATCTATAGGGACTTCTCCATTCAAATTAGTTTATGGTACTGAGGCCATTTTTTCCATTCAACTAATTCTAGCAGTGGAAAAATTCTTTCAGGAGGAGGAAGATGAACCAAATGATATGGTAAGGAGGATGATGGATTTGGTGGAGTTGCAGCAAGTCAGGGAATAAGTGATAGGAAAATCAGAATCCCATCAACAGAAGATTAAGGTCATGTTTGACAAAATGGAAAAAGTGGACAACTTTCAGGTTGGAGATTGGGTCCTTAAGTGGGATACTGTTAGGAAGGACAATGGAAAACATGGAAAGTTTGACTCTCTATGGATTGGTCCTTTTGTGATAGCTCGGGTACAGAAGAACAACACCTTCAAATTGCATAATTTGGAAGGGGAAGAGGTGTTTGATGGCCCAGTGAATGGACATTTTCTAAAACTTTACTTTATTTGAGGCTCTGAGGTCTTGTTATTGTATATTATTAGTTAGTAGGTTGTTTTTGCTTACAAAATAAACTCCATGCCCAATGGAACAGTAAATGATAGTGTTAAGTTTTTAGTTGTTTTCAAGGAAAGGAATTTTTGTTTAGGGTTCTTGGGACCTCACAGGGAGGTTCCCATCACCAAGTAGGAGCCAAATGTTATCTACCAAAATAAATTTATTTTGATAGGATGAAGAATTCAAGTCATGTTATGAAATATTTAAAGATGACTAACAAATTGAGGGTCTCTGGTTTTGCTATGGTTGAAGAAATTGGAAGTTTTAGCTTTTGGTGGCTTAAGCGGGATTCCTAACAACTCATTAGCCACCGAAAAGCTTTGTTTCGGCAGCTAACAGTTTAACACGAGATAAAGGTTAACCACCGAAAGCAGGCCCAATCGATTAAATGGTAAAATCACTTTCAGTGGCTTAGGCGATACTTCAAACAACTCATTAGCCACCGAAAAGTGTTGGTTTCGGAAGCTTAGTGAACAGTCGAAGAAGAGCATTAACCACCGAAAGAAAGTAAAAGGAATTAGGGAAAAAGCAGTTTTGGTGGCTTAGGTGAAATCTCTGATGGTTCATTAGCCACCGAAAGGCCAGTCTTTCGACAGTTAAAAGGGATATCCAAAGATACCACTATCCGCTGAAAGGAAAGTTTTACAGCACCATTTGGAAAACGGTTTTGGTGACTTGGGTGAATAGGTCAGCATTTCATTAGCCACCAAAATCCTTGTTTTCGATAGCTAGCAGACAAATTCCTGAGGTCCCTTAACCGTCGAAAAGGTAAAAAGAAGAAGCGGTTAGAAACCTATCAAATCAGAGCCCATCACCAAAACAAACCATCATCAAAGGGCATGATTAACCACCAAAAAGATAGGAGGCTACATCAAGGCGTAAGGAAATGAGTGAGGAGGCCATTTTTAAATTGATAAGGACCGATGTGATTTGAAACCCTCCTTTTCCCTCCATCTATCCAAAGAACTGTAGATGATCCCCACTGTGTATCCAGGTTGATTTTAACATTATTGCTAGGCAAGGGGTCTCAAAAAGAACAACTAAATCCATCACCCTCTAACCTAAGCATCAATCATGTAGTTGAAAGCCCTCATAATTAGTGCCTATTCTTCAGTACACTCCACCTTCGACTTTAGGATTTCTCACCACCAGAAAACCATCTCTAAGAGGCATCCTTCTAAAAACACTATAACACAGAACTTGAATTGATTGTTGCAGGTACCCGGGAGTGACATTTAGCAAATGAAGAAGGGAGGACCTACTCTCAGGCAAGAGTTGGGAGACATAAGCTACCTGGAGACACATCCAGAAGTTTGTCAGTTTTTCAAGGATGCTGGCTGCTATAGGTTTTGTGAGAAGATTCGAGGTTCACACCAGCAGGTGGCTGATGCATTTGCTCTCTCTTTCGATGGCTCTAAGGCAGTCATAGGTAAAGAATGATTTGTGATAGATGAAACCCTAATTAGTGAAGTGACTAAACTCCCTAGCATAGGAGAGAAGTGGTTTAAAACCACCATTCCAAAGGATATAGAGTTCAGATCTTATCTGAATCCTTAACATAGAGGGGTGGTGTGGAAGAAAAGTGTACTATCCTCCTAGCTAGAAGAGAGGTGGAAGCAATTTCTGAAGGCCATTGTGGTCTACATAACTTGTGAAGGGAGATACAACAGGGCCATGATTTACCATTTTAAATTGATGAACCACTTCACAGGGAAAATCCCATTGAATTTACCTTTCTACCCACACAGGAGCTTAGCAAAAATGGCACACCAGGTGAAGGCTCAGCCAACCAAGATTGTTGGCAGACTGTCTCATCATGGTCTTGGGCCAACTCCTAATCCAAGAATTGCTGAAGAGGAGAAATATGGCATGGGATTATTTCTTATTTTGGAATGGTTTTGAAACAGGCCTATAGCTAGAAGAAAAGGATAATTCTCCTTCTAAAATGTCTAGCACACCAAGAAGAGGGAGAAGGAAGAGAAGAGCTATATCCCCAACACCAGCAGAACAACCTCCTTCCTCTTCCAAAGCCAAGAAGGTTAAAAGAAACTTGGATTTCAGTGAAAAGGGACAGGAAGTTACAACACACAGTGGGAACATCTTGAACCTACCCTACTCATATTCAAAAGAGGAAAGAGATGAAGGTGCAGACCTAGCATTGTAAGTTTTAGAAAAGATTCACGAACTCCCATCACCTACACCAAAAGAGCAAGACAAACCAGCAGAGAAGTATTCCTCTAGCAAGCCTAAGACTCAAAGGATAAATCAGTTGCTGAGGCAAGTGTATGAGATGGAAATTTTATAAAGGGAGATAAAGAAAAACAATGCTACATTGACCAGGAGGAACAAGCTACTGCACAACTCTTACCTAGAGATGAGAGAAAGCTATGCTTTCCTAGAAAGACTAAACAAAAGATACCTAAAAGACAACACAAGGCTGTATAGAATGATTAGGCTTTAGAGACTGTAGATGAAGGAGGCCAAGCAAAACCCTAGCACTCACCTCACATTGGAAGCCCTAGCTGAAGTTGCAGTAAGCCTTCAGCCTCCAGAATCAAGATAGGATGTTGTTAACCTTCCTAACATAGAGCCTATTGAATAAGAAAGATAAGCAGACAAACTTGAAAGAAAAATTTTGGAGGTGGCCTAAGAATTTTTTAAGAACAGGGCTTTCGGTGGCTTAGGCAGATGTTGAGGTAGTTCATTAGCCACCGAAAGCACCACTTTCGATAGCTAAAAATTTCGATATTTTGGCCTCTTGACCACTGAAAGCAGAAAGAGGCATAGGATCTAATTTTGACACGAAGGACCCGTTTTGGACGAACATGAATAGCTCAGGGACGAAGTATAAAGATGGAGGACACTAAAGAAAACATCAGGGAAGGTATGCTTCAGTTTTGCTATGACATAAAGGAAGAAAAGGTCACCAACACTTAATTGTCTAAGTAAAACAGTGACTTATCCAGCAGAGGACCAGTGACAATTATTTCCAGTACTTACTTTAGTTATCAAAAGGTTCAAACAATGAACGAATTCTACAGTTAGTTATACTAGTAGTTAAATTAGGGTTTTTTGACCTAATTCTGCAAAAACAATTATTTTGTCTATTTTTAGTAAATCAGATCCAATTTTTTAGGATCTGAATATTTTTGTAAAGGCTATAAAGCCTAAGACTTATTTTATTGAAAGGGTTCGACTTCAGGGACTTGTATACTATTTCTATTGCCAAGCTTCTCATATTTCTCATGACCTAATATAAGCTCTTTTGTTATCATATGCTCAGCTTCCATTTCTGTCTATTCCGTGCTTATGCTTGAATGTGTTTTTATGTTTTTATTTAGGTTAATTGATGTGTGATAGCTGTCATCCTATTGGCATATTAATGATTTGAATTATAAGTGCTTTCCTTGTCATGATTATCCATTTATATATATATGTTTGTGTGTGTGTGTTTTATGTATGAATCTGCCAACATGATAAGTTCTCCATCTCTGCACCATATTGTAAACCTATGAATAGTGGTAATTAGAATCCTTATCCCTAATTGAGTTTCATGCATCTCTTGAGAGTGTGAGGTCCTATAGGTCACCTGACTTGATCCACTTAGAAAACCATAAAAACATTTAAGTTACAAGGCATCCTCGAGTTGCAACCCAGAGGAGTTTCCTGGAGTGATAACAAAATGTTCACAAGAAGAAGCTCGAATAGCAGCTCGAGAAGAAAAGATGGTAAGTGAAGATTCAGCTCTCACATTACACTCCAAGAAAGGCAGAAGGGAAAATTATCATCACCGAGGTAAGCATTCTCATCAGAAAAAAAAAAAATTGTAAGAAGGGATCCATCCAAACTTAGATGTTATACATGCGATGAAAGAGGACACTTTGCTAGAAGTTGTCCCATGAATAAGAGTGGATCCAAGAAGAAGAAGAAATCCAAAAGAATACATCATGCTCACACTGCTGAGGATGATGATCATCCCAGGAAGAAAGTAAAACAAGAAAGTGAAGACTCTTCAAGTGATGAAGAATATGTTCTGATCTCCACTCTCACGGGAACTGTCACTCATGGAAGCAAATATTGGATTATTGACAGTGGGGCTTCCAAACACATGACAAAATTCAAGGAATCTTTTGATAAACTATCTGAACATAATTCATTCCATAAGGTGAAACTTGGGGATGACTACCAATATCCCATAAAAGGTAGTGGTGAATCCTCCTACAAGCTAGAATCTGGAAAGTCTATGAAAATGAAGGATGTCTTGTTTGTACCAGGACTAAAGAAGAATCTTCTCTCCATATTGGAACTAGATGAAAAAGGCATGAGGGTTGCATTTGTAGATGGCCAAGTCCTCATGTGGCCAAGAGGAAAGACTATTGACGATGCAATAGTAATTGCAGAACAAGAAGGAGGATTATACAAATTGAAGGGCCATCCGGAATAAGATTTGGTTCATGACATAGTAGAACCAAATGAGATTTGGCATAGAAGGCTTGCACATGTGCACTACAAAGCACTACCACTTACAAGCAAAGTTGTTGAAGTTCTTCCATAAATTCAAGCAAAACATGAAGGAGTCTGCAAAGGATGTGTGAAAGGAAATAACACAAAGAAGAAATTTCCAAGTAGCGAAAGCAAAGCAAAAGGAATCTTGGAAATCATTCACTCCGATGTATAAGGTCTAATGTCATCCATTTCTTTAAGCGGGTATTTATACTATATCTCTTTTATTGATGATTTTTCTAGGAAGACATGGATATACTTTATGAAGAACAAATATGAAGTTTTCAGCAAGTTCAAGGAATTCAAAGCATTGATCGAGAACACCACAGAAAAGAATATCAAGACTCTTCGATCAATGGCGAAGAATTCACATCAAATAAATTCAAAGAGTTATGCAAAGATTCAGGGATTAAGAGGGAGTTATCCACTCCATATAATCCACAATGGAATGGGGTTGCAAAAAGGAAGAATAGAACTATCATGGAAGCTACAAAATCAATGCTTCATGATCAAGATATTCCCATGCATCTATGGGCAGAAGCTGCCACAACAGTGGTGTATGTATAGAACTGTACTCCACACAGAGTACTCGAGAACAAGACACCTAAAGAAGTATTTTCCGGCAAGAAACCATAAGTCATCCATCTAATAATATTCAGTTGTCCAGTGTACATACACATTTTGAAAGAAAAGATGACAAAGTTAGATCCTTCAAGAAATAAGGGTATATTTGTGGGATACTCTGAAAGCTCGAAGGCTTACAGAATATACTTCCTAGGATTCAAGAAGATCGACATCAACAGGGATGTAACATTTGACAAAGAATCAGCTTACAACAAATCCAGAAAGAGACCCGCTGAAGATCCTAAAGAATCAAAAGCACCCAAAATTCATGACACGACCATGAACGAAGAAACTCAAGAAGAAGATTGATAATTTGAAGAACCTCAAGAACCTGTAGATCCACCTCAGGAGAAGAATCCTCACAAGAGGAAACCTGCTTGGGTACGAGAAGCTATCTAAGGTGCGGAAAGATATAGGGCTCCAGAAGAGAATCATAGAGAAAGAAAGATGACCAAGTCCTACTCTGAGTATGTAGCTTTATTATGTGACTTTATCAATAAAGAACCTTCCAACTATGAAGACGCGACAGAATGGAAAGAATGGAAGGATGCTATGATCGAAGAGTATCAATTGATCATGAAGAATGATGTTTAGGATGTTGTCCCAAGACCAGAAGGGAAGTCTACTGTAACTTCCAAATGGATCTACAAGATCAAGCATGCTGCAGATGGCAGCATAGAAAAATATAAAGTAAGATTTGTGGCTCGTGGCTTCTCATAGAAAGAAGGAATAGATTATGAAGAAACCTTTGCACCTGTAGCCAGATACACTTACATCATATCAGTACCTACTCTGGCTGTAGTGATGAAATGGAAGAGACACCAAATGGATTTCAAGACTGCTTTCTTGAATGGTGTAGTGGAAGAGGAAGTGTATGTAGAGCAGCCACTCGATTTTGAGACATATGACAGGGAGTCTCATGTGTGTATATTGAAGAAATCCCTATACAGTTTGAAACAGGCACCCAAGACATGGTACGACAGAATTGATGGATTTCTATCCAATTTGGGATTTACCAAAAATAAATTAGATTCCAACCTTTACTACAATTTTGAAGATGGAAACCCAGTGATGCTACTACTATATGTAGATGATCTGTTTGTAACAGGTATGGATCAGTTGATTGCTGATACGAAGAGGAAGCTTACTGCTGAGTTCAAAATGAAGGACTTGGGTATGATGCACTATTTTCTAGGCATGGAGGTCTAGAAGAATGCGGATGGAATCTCCCTCGTACAAGGGAAGTATGTAGTAGAGATCCTAAAGAGGTTCAAGATGATGGACTACAAGGCCATGACCACACCTATGGCATCAAACTTGAAGCTATTGAGTGATGCTTCATCAGAAGCAGTTGATGCTATGATGTATCGTCAAATGATTGGGTCCCTGATGTACCTAACGAACACAAGACCAGATATTTGCTTTGCTATGAACAGCTTGAGCTAGTTCCTGACAAATCCAAGACATATTCACTTGATTGTTGCAAAGCATATTTTGAGGTACCTGAGGGGTACAGTTGATTATGGGCTCAAGTATGAGCTGAATCAGAAGATTAACCTGGAGGGTCATGTTGATTTAGATTGGGCATGCAGTACCATTGATAGGAAGAGCACTTCAGGGTTTTGCTTCAGTATGGGGTCAGGTGTGATCTCTTGGTTTAGTGGGAAGAAATCCTGTGTGGCACTAAGTACAACTGAAGTAGAGTATGTATTAGCTTGTTCAGCTAGTTGTGAGGTAGCATGGATGAGGAAGCTACTGTATAACTTATTTGATCTCCGGTTGGATGCTACTTGTATATATTGTGACAACTAGAGTTGTGTGAAGTTGTCGGAGAACCCGGTGTTCCATGAAAATTCAAAGCATATCGAGATCAAGTATCACTATATCAAGGATATGGTGCAGAAGGGAGCAGTGAAGCTCCAGTATGTTGCGACAGACGAACAGATATATGATGTGTTGACGAAGCCATTAGCTAGAGTGAAGTTTGAGTACTTCAGGGAGAATCTTGGTGTTCTCTAGATCGAGGTTCCCTCCAAAGGGAAGTGATGAGTCCGTGAGCCATTCTGACATGGTGAGAGGGTTGGTTCCTTCCATGGTCAGATGTAAGGGCTGAGCCATTCTATCATGGTGAGAGGATTGGTTCCTTCCATGTCAGATGTGAGTGCTGAGCCATTCTGATGTGATTGTAGGATTGGTTCCTACATGATCATATATAAGCGCTGAATGGCATTCTTGGAATGGAGGCACCTGGTCAGTTACTAAGAAAGCTCAGTCTAGGACTGAGGGCCATTCTAATGTGACTGTAGGATTGGTTCCTACATGATCAGATGTAAGTGCAGATCCATTCTGAGGCAATTGTAGGATTGGTTCCTTCAATGATCAGATGTAAGTGCAAATCCATTTTGAGGCGATTGTAGGATTGGTTCCTTCAATTATCAGATGTAAGTGCAGAGCCATTCTAAGGTGATTGTAGGATTGGTTCCTACAATTATCATATGTAAGTGTTGAGCCCTTTTAGCATGGATGATTGATTCCTTGTAGGGTCGAATGTAAGTGCTGAGCCTTTTTGACATTGGTTGTTAGATGTGAGTGCTGGGCCTTTCTGACAGGGATGTGGGATGTGTTCCCACATGGTCAGATGTGAGTGTTGGGTGTGCCTTTCTGATATTATTATAGGATTGGTTCCTACATGATCAGAAATTTCAAATATAAGTGTTGAGTGGGCCATTCTGACTTAGGATCATATATAAGTGGTGGAAAAGACCTAGATGGAGACTAGGCCTACAACCAGCATGAAAAAGGGTTGGCTCTGTAGAAATTCCATTGACAAGAAGAATCAAGAGATAGCACCTATAATAATTATCCAGCAGAGATGTTCTAGAACTAGTGATGGTGATCCAGATCGAGTGATGATCCAGATCCAGTGATGATGATCCAGATCAAGTGATGATCCAGATCCAATGATGATAATCCAGATCAAGTGATGATCGAGATCCAGAAGAAGATGACTTCAATATGAAGATAACTTGAAGATGATGAGGACTCGATGATGATCCAGATGATACAGAGAAGAAGACTTGCACTGATAAATTGTGTCGAGAGAATACCTTCCTAGTTAAGAGGGAGTGTTGATGTAATTGTAACTTCAGAATGTATTCACTTGTATTTCTTATGTATTGTACCCCGATGTTTATTCTGGGAAGTGTTTGTAATGTAATTGAGTCATGACATGCCCCAATGTTCCAATTGGGAGTTTCTATAATGTAAACAAGTCATGTCAAGTCAATGTGGGTAACCCTCCTATTATTCAAGGGTTAAAGTCCCCGCAGTTCTAGGGCCCTAGGGTTGTTAGACTCACATAGTGAAGTTGGACCTAGTGAGTCATTGTCAAGTTGGGAATTAGTATAAATAGAGAGTGAGCCTCTCTATTTATCACTCACTCACTCACACTCAGTTGTAGCACATAGCTGAGGGAGAAGAAGTTGTTGGGGCTAGAAAGAAAGAGGCTACTACTGTTGGGAGATCATCTTACTCTTTTGGGTTTTACTTTTGGTGCTGATTCTATCTCTGAGGAAGTTGTGGGGTTTTCTCCATTTATGGTTTCCCCGAGAAAAAACACTGTGTTCATTGTCTCTTGTGTTTGATTATTGTGCTTGTTATTCTCTCAGTTAAATATCCTAATATAATGCTAGCTTAATGTTAAAAATCTAACGGAAATAAGTGGAATGGGGTGTAGACGGTGGCGGTCTTCATGGATGTGCGGTAGGCCCATAGGGCGGAAAAGAAAATATGATTCTAGTTGGTTTTATGGTTTCCCACCATCCACTAGAGCATGGTTTTAATGATTTTGTTGACCACTTCAACTTTTCCATTTACCAGAGGGTAGTAGGAGGACGAGTATTGATGTTCGAACTTCAACATGGTTGAAAGCTCTATCCAAACAATGTCTTCAAATGGCTACCGTGGTTTGAAACTATCTATTGGGGAACACCAAAACATGTAATGACGTGGTTAAATAAAAAACGTGTTGTCGTGTCATCTTTAAATTTGAACGTAGGAATAGCCACGGCCCACTTAGTGAAATAATCGATAGCCACAATAATGTATTTATGGCTTCCGAATGAGGTAGGACTCATTGTCATGAAATCAATCACACACTTGCAGAAGTGACCAATGGTGACTATGGGATGTAGTGGCACGGGGGGAGTCCTTTCTTTTAGGGAAAAGAGTTGACAATTGTGGAATTGTTTGACTACCTCGATGCTGTAATGTCCTCTTCTGCTTAGGCATTGAGGACCAACGCGCAAACGTATGTGATTCCTATAGGTTCGAGCGGGTACTGACAGTCAAGGAATAAACCGAAGACTGATGCCATATATAGAAGATCTAGGGCATCAATATTATACCACCATTCGGTTGAAGAGGGCCACTAGAGCCAAAGGCCACCTCCATGCATGACATCCGGGCATTATTTAATCATGCATGCACCCAATTAAGTCTCCATGTGCATGCATGCAAGTAAACTGTAAATTATAAGATAAAGTGACCTAATTAGATCAAAAGTTAGGGTTTTCATAGTTGAGAGTTATAAAAGAAAGATAAAGTGAATGGAGAAATAACTTATGTGATAATTGATTTGTGGAGTCGAATTGGAGAGCTCGACGAGCTAAGTTGGGGTTGAGCGCATGCTCAGCTAACTAGTGTATTTCGGCAGTGAAATCTATCTGCCCTAGTTCATCATCAGGTTGGATCATCTAGGTTTAGCACTAGTTCATCACCAGGTTACATTCAGCAGTTATTTCAAGAGGTTGATTATTCATCTAGCTATAGGGTTTCACCGTCACACCATGTCACCGTGATTAGAGACAAAGCAATCCATTTTCCTACCTACAGGTTTAAGAACTTCCGCATGTTGTTTCCATCATCATCAGAGGGGTATTATAACCCTAGTGCACATCATCCGGGCTTCCAGCAGTAGCTTATTTATTATTCTGGAGCTTATATAGTTTGAGAGGAGGGCGCATTCACCTGCAGAGGATGATTTGGTGTATTTCCTTATTCCTCCAGTGAAATCCTTGCATGTTGGGACCATTATATTCACCATCAGCTGATCTATATACTAGTATGTACATGCATTGATTTCTCCTATTTTATAGCATCTCAGTATTTTTCTAGGGCACATATTTGCATGCAACTGCATGCATGCAAAGTTCGGGGTTTGATTTCCTATTTGATTAAGGAGTAAGTCTATTAGCCATATACAATATACACATAAACAGGAAAATATCAGTTTCGAATATTACAGTGGTATCAGAGCTATTTTCCTTGCCAGCGGTGGACATGAAAAAATTATAAATGAATCCAGGAGACCCATACAACATTACTCATAGGAGACAGAGGTATAGAGACAGAGAAGAGGAGTTAGAGGACATATATTTGGGGAACATAGAGTATCAGTTTGAAAAAGTCAAAGAAACAATGGCCGATGATGATGAAATAGCTTTCAATAGTCTCATATCAGCCATAAAATAACTCACCACTGGGCAAAAAGAAATGATGAGAACCTTCAGGAAAATGACTGAGAAGAATGTGCCCACCCCACACAGTCCCTTATTTCCCAACAGTGATAGGGTATCCACCAACAGTAGTAGGGAGAACTTACATACCAACATGCAGAGCCATCCCCATATATACGAGCCTTTCTGACCTACCATGCCTCAATTCTCAGATAGTCCAGCTGTAGTGCCTTTAGCACAAGCAAAACCAGAAGAACCCATGAGTACCTATCTTAGAGAATATAGGGCTTTAGGAGAGGACTTCCATTCAGCCATGAACTTCACTGACTTCTTCCACTTTAAAAGTAAGAACAAGCCCAAAGCTTACAATAGGCCATTCACCCAGAACTATGAGTTACATCGCACCGTAGGGAAACTTACTATCCCTACCTTTGAGGGAACCCAGGGTGGCCCAGCTAGGAATTGGGTGCAGAAGTTGGATACATACTTCCAGCTCAACCCCATGATTGAGACAGATTCCATTAAATTGGCTACTTTGCATTTGGACAGAGAAGCACATGAGTGGTGGTACCACAGGTTAGTGACACTGGGTCACAACACCATCACCTCATACACAGATTTTACATAGAGGCTCATTGAGCGGTTTGATCGAAATGATCCAGAGGTACACTTTAGGGAGTTGACACAACTCAAGTAGATAGGGAGTGCAGATGCTTTTATTTTTAAGTTTCATAGGATAGCAGTCATGGTCACAGATATATCAGAGAGAAGGTTGATTATGTTGTTCACTGAGGCTCTCATTGAACCCTTACGGGGATGGGTCAAGTCTTATAGGCCCACCACCCTAGAAGATGCCATTAGACAGACTAGATACTTGCAGGATGCAGTGCCCAAAAATAGGTTTCCTCCCAGGAACAATGTTCCTATTAAAGATAAAGAAAGGAAACCACGACCCAAGAAGGAATGGATGGACAATGATACCCGACGGGACCTTAGAAGAAAAAATTTATGTTTCACTTGCCATGAACCATGGATGTCAAGTCACAGATGTTCAGGAAAAGGAAAGGCCTACTACATAGAGGCTTATTCTGACAATGAGGAGGATGAGGATTACCAAGATCAAGAGCAGGGAGAGATAATAGAGATAGTTGTTGAGGGACAGGCCTCAAGAGGTACCATTGCTACCATGACAGGGGTTCCTAGATTCCACACTCTTCAGATCAGAGGTGCCGTACAGGGCCATAGAGTGGGAGTACTGATAGATGGTGGGGCATCCCATAACTTCATTGATGTTGCATGGGTTAAAGAGAGAGACATTCAGACTGAGAGCTTTGATGGGTTTTCAGTAGCAGCAACAGGTCACACCATGGAGTGTAGTTAGAGGATTCCTAAATTAAAGGTAACGCTTTGGAATTATACAGTGATAGAGACATTCTATGTGGTAGATGTACCTGACATGAATGTGGTACTAGGATTTCAATGGCTATACTCCATATGGAAGTATTCCACAAATTACCAGACCATGGAGATGGAGTTTACAAGAGCAGAAGGATAGAAGGTGGTATTGAGAGGGATGAATACATATCCTCCCATAGTAGTGACATCACACAGGATGGAGCCAGTACTCCGGTAGGGAGATATTGAGTGGGTTGCAGAGTGTATGGTTACCTTCAGGAAACCACCAAATGAGGCCACACAACATCTAGTAGATATAGAGGCCTTACTACAAAAGCACAAGGTCGTATTCAGAGACCTTCCAGCAAGTTGAGCTCTAGATAGGGGATTTGAGCACATTATTGAGTTAGAAGAGGGGACCCAAGCATTTATTGCCACTCCTTACAGACATCCCAAGAGGTATAAAGATGAAATCAATAGTACAATCAAGGAACTACTTAAGCTGGGATACATCAAACCTAGCTCTAGTCCCTTTGCATCTTCAGTAGTGCTAGTGAAGAAAAAGGATGGAACCTTACGCATGTGCATTGATTATACGACACTCAATAAGAATACTGTAAAGAACAGGTATCCCATCCCTAGGATTGATGAGTTAATGGATGAACTACGGGGGGGAAATTAATTTTTCAAAATTGATCTTCGCTTAAGGTACCATCAGATTCGGGTCATGGAACAGGATGTTCGAAAGACCAATTTTCGTTGCCACTATGGACATCATGAGTTTCTAGTGATGCCATTTGGGCTCACTAATGCACCAGTTACTTTCCAATCATGCATGAACCATATCTTCAAGACACAGTTGCGTAAATATATTATGGTATTCTTTGACGACATATTGATATATAGTCGAACTTGGGAAGAACATTTGATACATCTTGATGAAGTACTTGGTATTCTACAGGAGCAATCACTATATGCCAAAATGTCCAAGAGTGAGTTCAGCATGCAGGAGATGTTGTACTTAGGACATGTAATAGGGGCCAACGGGGTCTAGGTGCACTTAGAGAAGATTTGGGCAATTTTGGATTGGCCTACGCCTAAAAATGTGATAGAACTGACGGGCTTTTTGGGCATTTGCACCTACTACAGGAGGTATGTCAGCGGATTCTCACAGATGACTGCACCCCTCACAGATCTTACCAAGAAGGGAGCATTTAGTTGGTCGGAGGTAGCACAACAAACATTCAAAAAAATGAAGGAGGTAATGAGTTCATGCCCAATATTGGCTTTAACATACTTTTCTCAATCCTTTGTGTTAGAATGTGATGCTTCAGGAGAGGGAATTGGGGAAGTTTTGATGCAAAACAACCACCCCGTTGCATTTGAGAGTAGGAAGCTAAAATACTATGAGCACCACTATTCAATATATGAAAAAGAGATGTTAGCTATCCTCCATGCGCTAACCAAGTTCAGGAAGTACTTAGTAGGTTCCAGGTTCAGGGTTAAGACAGATCACAACATCCTGAAATACTTCCTAGAGCAGAAAGAGCTAAACGAGAGACAACAGAAATGGGTAAGTAAAATTTAGGCTTATGACTTTGAGATTGAGTACGTAAAGGGGAAGAGCAATATAGTGGCCGATGCACTTTCTAGACGACCAGCTACTTTATCCCTTATGAGCATCTCATCAGATTGGAGGTCTCATCTTTTGGTTGAGTACTCCAATGATAAGTTTGCTTGCGAGCTATTGAATGGATAGATTCAGGATGATAGGTACAGGGTCATTGATGATATCATATACTACAAAAACAGAATCTTCTTAGTTCCAAAGTCTCCCCTCAAGAAGAAAATATTACAGGCATTGCACGATTCACGATTAGCAGGGCATCAGGGGTTTCTCAAGACCTACAGACAAATTAGAGAAATGTTCTGATGGAAGGGCCTCAAGAAAGATGTGATACAACATGTGAGGGAGTGTAGTTTGTGCCAACAAAACAAAATAGAGCACATCCACTCAGCTGGTTTACTACATCCCTTACCGATTCCCGAGCAGAAATGGGAGAGCATTTATATGGACTTCATTACTGGGCTGCCCAAGGTCCAAAGCAGAGACTGCTTGTACATAGTAGTGGACAGAGTGACTAAGTTTGCTCACTTCTTTGCCATATCATTAGATTATTCAGTAGCATAGGTAGCAGAACTATTTTTCAGACAGGTATTTAGACTCCATGGGTTACCCAAGACCATTGTCAGTGACAGGGACAGCAAATTCATATGAGCCTTTCGGCAAGAGCTTTTCTAGTTAGAGGGGACCGAGTTAGCCATGAGCACAAGTTATCATCTATAGAGTGATGGGCAGATGGAGATTGTTAATAAATGTATTGAGGGATACTTGAGAAATTACGTATCAGGTCAGCAAAGGACATGGATCAAATGGTTACACTTGGGTGAACATTGTTACAACACCACCTACCATATGACCATTAGGATGACCCCTTTCTGATCCCTATATGGGTATGATGCTTCCACTTTTGCAGACCGAATATTTGGTGATACCAAGCCCCCCAAGGCCAAGGAGTGGATTCAGGAGGGTCAAGATATCCTCAATATACTCAGAGAGAACATACAGGCTACTCAAAATCAACAGAAGATATATGGAGACAGGCACAGAGTTGAGCGCAGATTTGAGGTGGGAGACTTCATTTATTTACACCTCCAGCCTTACTGACAGTAATCTCTTAAAAAGAAAGGAGCAGAAAAACTCCAACCTCGTTTCTATGGTCCATACAAGATAATTCAGAAGGTCAGAGAGGTAGCATATGAGCTAGAACTACCCCTAGAGAGAAAGATTCACAACGTATTTCATTTCTCCAATCTCAAGAAGGTGGTTGGTCAACAGATTGTTACATCTTCCAAGCTGCCTCCCTTTAATGACGAGGGGAAAATGGTTCTAATTTCGGAGCACATCCTAGAGGTGTGAGAGCGGAAACTGAGGAACATAATCATCAGACATTACCTAGTTCAGTGGAAAGATCTGCCTATAGAGGAGGCTACTTGGGTGGCAGAACAAGTATTATAGCACCCAGCTTTACAGTTGCTTGAGGACAAGCAAATTCGAGCAGGGAGGACTGTAATGTCCTCTTCTGCTCAGGCATTGAGGACCAACCCACTAACCTATGTAATTCTTATAGGTTCAAGCCGATACTAACAGTCAAGGAATCAACTGAATACTAATGCCATCTATAGAAGATCTAGGGCATCAATATTATATCACCATTGGGTCGAAGAGGGCCACTAGGGCCAAAGGCCACCTGCATGCATGACATCCAGGAATTATTTAATGATGCATGCACCTGATTAAGTCTCCATGCGCATGCATGCAAGTCAACTGCAAATTAGAAGATAAAGTGACCTAATTAGGTCAAAAGTTAGGTTTTTTGCAGTTGAGAGTTATAAAATAAAGATAAAGTGAATGGAGAAGTCACTTATGTGATAATTGATTTGTGGAGTCGAATTGGAGAGCTCAGTGAGTTAAGTTGGGGTTGAGCGCATGCTCAGCTAACTGGTGTATTTTGGCAGTGAAATCTATCTACCCTAGTTCATCATCAGGTTGGAACATCCAAGTTCAACACTAGTTCATCATCAAGTTACATTCAGCAGTTATTCCGGGAGGTTGATTATTCATCCATCCAGAGGGTTTCACCGTTAAACCGTGTCATCGTGATTAGAGACAAAGCAATTCGTTTTCCTACCTACAGGGTTCAGAATTTGTGCATGTTGCTTCCATCATCATCAGAGGGGTATTATAACCCTAGTGCACATCATCCGGGCTTCCAGCAGCAACTTATTTATTATTCTGGAGATTATATAGTTTGAGAGGAGGGTGCATTCACCTGTAGAGGATGATTTGGTGTATCTCCTTATTCCTCCGGCAGAATCCTTTCATGATGGGACCAGTCTCTTCACCATCAGCTGATCTATATACTAGTATGTACATGCATTGATTTCTCCTATTTTATAGCATCTCTGTACTTTTCTAGGGCACATATTTGCATGCAACTGCATGCATGCAAAGTTCGGGGTTTTCTTTCCTATTTGATTAAGGAGTAAGTCTATTATCCATCTACAGTATACACATAAACAGGAAAATATTAGTTTGGGATATTACAGATGCAATTAGAAAAAATGGAAGGCTAAAAATAGCTAGCATGTAGAATCTTTTGAGCAGTCACCAAACCAGAGAGGTGGCCACCGCAAGCTCCACTATGACAGTCATTGAGGACTTGTTCAATCTCATCATGGGTGAGGCAACGATGTAGTATGGTATCGACCCCCCCAAGGTACAGAACATCCCTAGTGAGGAGATGGTGAACATCTTGGTGTTGGATGCACCGAATTTCTTTGCGGCTTAGGTGGGCCTCAAATTTTTGTTTTCACAGGTACAGAGAATGCCCCCACACCATGGGTCTTCTGTGGAGATGACAAACAGGTGTTCATCCACTAGGTCTATTGTGATTGGTGGTGACGCAGACGATAGAGGGAGGTCTGTCATAAGTGCTACTAACGCTAAATCCTTGGTACTCTTAGGTGTGACAAATTCCAATTCAAATTATTGAAGGACAATGATCCACTTGGTAGCATGACCTTACAAGAAGCGGAAACTCAAGAGGTATCTAATGGGATTGGAATCAGCCATGACTTTGGTGTGGTTCATCAGGATGTAATAGTGCATCTTTTGCATGAAAAATATGATGACAAGGGCCATCTTCTCTTCATGCGAATAATGCAAAGGAGGAATGGTCAGCTTCTGGATAACATAATAAATAACATGCTCTTGATGAGCATTGTCCTCTTGGACCAAAACTCCGGCGATGGCATGTTCTGATGCCGACACATAGAGAATGAAATCATTGTTGAAGTCAGGTGGAGACAACAATGGGGTGGAGGCCAAATCTTGTTTTAACGTGTTGAAAGCATCTTTTGCCTGCTGATCTCAAACAAAATGGATGTTGATACAGAGCAGTCACAAGAAACCATGAACTTTCGTTGCATATTCTGGGATGAAACGACGAAGGGAATTGGCCTTGTCTTGGAGGATTTGCAACTGGCACAAAGTATGTGGTGAGGGGAGGTATAGAATGGCTTGAACCTTGATAGGGTCAATTGCAATCCCTTTGTGGGAAACGATGAACCCAAGTAAGCCACTAGCTGGGACACAAAATACACACTTGAGAGGGTTCAAGTGGATTTTGTACTTGTGGAATCGTAAGAAAAAATGTCGCAAGTCATCTATATGTTGCGCATGCTTCCATGAGTGATCCGTAAGGTCATCCAAGTAGACCAATATGATGTGGATGAGGTTATAAAAGAAGAAAGTAATGGCTAGTTGGAAAGTAGCTCTATCATTTTTGAGACCAAAGGGCATCACTCAATATGAAAATTTTCCCCAGGGAATTATGAACACGGTCTTGTATTGGTCTTCCTTCCGGATCTGAATTTGGTTATATTTGGAGAAACCGTCCACGAACAAAAATACATCATGTCCAGTGCAAGCGTTAATGATTTGGTCAATGAAAGGAGTAGGGAAGTTGTCCTTGGGACCTGTGAAATTCAAATCATGAAAATCTGTACAGATGCAGATGGTACCTTGTTTTTTATTAGAGGGAATAGGATTAGAAACCCAAGTAGTATACGCAATGGGGTATATAAAACCTGTTGTGTGCATTTTTTCAATCTCAGCTTTAACAACAACGACTTTTGGAGGGTGAATGGGAAATTGCTTTTGGTGAACATGTGCCACATCAGGCCAATTGTCTATGTGATGTTCAAAAATGGATGGATCCAAATTGGGCATCGCGATGTAGGACCGAGCAAAGATGTCATGAAATTCCTAAAAAATAAATTTGTAAGAAGAGACTTCCTTGGGGGAGCAAGACGCTCCAATGGTGATCTCTTCAACAACCTCAGGGTTGGTTGAGATGTTGACCTTGATGGTGGGGGAAATGTTGGCCATGTTTCCTTCTTCCAAAGCATTAGGTGTAGGGATGGGGTTTTTGAACTAGTCAACCTTACCACGGATGAATTCCTTGGCTTTGACTGAATATTGATATGATGATGACAAATTTTCCTCAGGGATGAAGAACGAGTGATGGTGCATATCATCCCACAGGTATTCGAGAGCTGACATTGATTCAAGGATCTCCTCATCATTACTGAAACAATTGCTGGATAGATTCGACGAATCATCTATGGTTGTGGATGCGGAAGGGCTGGCGGAGCTGGGAATCATGTAGATGGTTGTGGTGTTTGAGGATGAAGTTGGGGGGTGAATTTTCTCAATAACCGAAGGTCACGAAGAATAGACTGATACTCGTCCAAGTCAGTGAAATGGTGCGAATAATGGCCATACAATCCGTAAATTGTGCATGCATAGTTTGTCCTTGGAGATTTGTTCTTGGTTGCTAGAGGATTTGAGACGACTACTAGAATCCTTTTAGCTGTGTCCATGGCGTCTATGTGCATGCACAGGATAAGTATCTCTAGGACGTTTGGAGTCGTATGACCATGGACATCAAAAAAAGAGAAAGGTGGAGTTAGATGAGGATCAGCTGCGTCTTTGGTGGTTTTTCCCATAGCCTTCTTTAGGGGAGGCGGGGTTGTTGTCAGAATGGAAGTATTTTGTTATGGGCCAGGAAGAGTGCACGAATCCACTTTGATTGGTTGAACAGGAGTCAACACAACTTGAGGCATCGGAGGTGGGGTAGGTGGTTCCAGGTACCACATAGGAATCTCCAACGTGAAATTAGGTAAATTCAAAATATCCATGACAGGATTACTTGCGATGTTGGATGGTGGGAAAAGGAAGGGAATTGTATAGATTGGGAATGAGCCCCGATAATTCCCTGGTGATTGCTACTGGGGCTGCGACTGTTGTTGTGGTGTGGGAGGAATGGTACTAGATGAAAGGACACACTAATATATTGTTTCATTCGGCACTGATGGAGGAGGTAAAGATAGGAAATTGGCTGTCATAGTGTGTCAGCAAACAATCCTGAGCCCACTGCTGATAAGGAAGGGATGGCTATGTTGTCAATGGTAGTATCGATGATTGGGATTACATGGTCCGGTGTGGTCGGCCCCTGCAGATCATAATAAGTCAATTGTTCAACTGTCATGATATTCCCATGATGGGGAAACATCATAAGGTGAAAGATGGTGGATTCCATAGCTCTCATGGAATACATGTAACTACGTCCAAGAAGGAGGTTGTAATCGAGTTGGGAGTTAACAACTTCTATGTTAATCAAAACCATTTTACCGGCTAAGGAAATAGGAACATTCGGGAGAAGGCCCTAAGCCTTTATAGAGAAACCATCATAGGCGTGAAGGGAAGTAGTGGATGATTGGAGGGTGGGGTGGCCTACTTTTTTCCAAACAAAAGTTGAAACCACATAGGTGGATGCCCCTTCATCGATAATGCATCGATGAACAACCAAATTGTGAATTGAGACTGGAATCTAGAAGGCAATGGTGGATGGAATTCTTGGTTCTTTGTGATCTAGATCAAACGTGATTAATCTTGAATCAGCCAGATCCATGGAACCTAGTTCTCATAACAATGCTTTCCGCTGTGTCAGACACATTTTGAGCACTTCTAGAGAAGACATGGTCCTAGGTGATTGGGCCAAGTCATCAATGATGCTATAATTTAAGGCCCTCTCAAGCAGTCGCGTTGTTGTCAATAGGTCGTATAGGGAACCATGGACCTATGGCTTCCCAATCCGTGGGGGGTGTAGGTATGTGGAGGGGCATGTTGGAAGTGTTAGAAGTTGATGTCATTGATGGGTCAGCAGTCTCCGTGGTGGACGTGTATTGGTTGCGCCTAGTATGGAGGTTCACCTCTTCAGTTGATAGTGTCATTAGGTGATGGATACAAGTTTATATAGGTGGAGCCGTGATGGGTGCTGCAGGAGCAGGTAGGGGAAAGGGTGCGGTTGCAACCAATCCTTGGAGCGGTAATGGGTTTTGGAGCACCATAGGCAGAGGGCCTGGTGGTGCTGGGTTAGGATGATCCTATGTTGCCGCATTAGTGTCCCATTGAGCTTTGTTTTGGAGAAAATTTTTGATGCGGTCCATATGAGGGAATTCATGAGTATAGTGACCATATACATTGCATAATTTACACGGATGATTAGTCTGTAATGGAGTGTTTTGTCCCGATCGATTAGGTTGTTAGGGTTTTAGAGACAGGGGGTTAGCACCATTGTTGTTAGGAGGATTAGGTTGTTGGTCACCTCCTTGCGGTTAGTTGTTACCCTAGTTCCTTTCTTGGTTTTTCTTACCATGCCCTTGTTTCGTTGTTGGGGGCGGGTTCGTTGGGAAGATTCTACTGAGCAAAAACTTGTCCCATGGAAGTCAGAGGAGATGGAGGGGATACAAATCTGGTCATTGGGCCCAAATACGATTGTGTTGGCCAAGTTGGTGCATGAGCATGCAAATTTGGTGCGGGTTGTGCATAAGAGGATGTGGCTCTTGACTAAGTTGTCATTCTTGAGTAATTGGGTATCTGGTTTGGTTGGGAAACACTTAGGGTGTTTCTTGGGTGTGGTGGCAGCATAGGGGGTGCTGCATAGTACTGTGAGTTCTGGGAGACACAACCGATGACACCATCCACAACATGGGATTCCCTCGGTGCATATCAGTGAGAGGTGTCAGCACAGGGAGTGTCTGGTATGATGGTGTATAGGTATCCATACTGAGCATAGATTAATACGAATTGTTGGGCCTTCAATATGGCCTCTTCCTCATATTAGGGACGTTCAGAGGCAACATTCTTGGATATGGGTGGTAGCAAGATCTTCAAGAACCAATCGAGGAATATTTTGTCATCAAGATGGATTTGAATATGCTACATTGTTTCCACCACTCATGGATGTGGTCAGTAATGTGCGTAGCGGTATTCTAACAGAAAGATAACAAGATCTCCACACCTTCGTTGTATAGAACAAAGAGTTGGAACTATTGGAGGAACATGAAGGCCAACGAAGTTAAATTAGAGTAAGAGGCTTGAGGTAGTTAGATATACCATTTTTCTGCAGCACCTATGAGTGTGCATTGGAATAATCTCAGTTAGATTGCATCGTCTACAATGTTGTTTAACGAGCACCATAGATGAAACAAAATAATGTGGTTTTGGGGGCACTCGCCCGCCTTTCCCTCAAACTTGGGAATGTATGAAGGAATTTTGGTTGGCATGGGAGGCCAATGGGGTTGATGACTGATTGGGTCATTTGTTAACTGAGCCAAATATGACAAGTTAAGATGAGCCATGAATGGTAGGTTGGAGCCGAGGTTGGCTCAGGGGATACTGACAATGACGTTGGGGTTGGTAGAAGTAGGATGTACCTACATGGTTGGGGGTACCTGAGGTTGACTTCCCACAACGGGGATAGTTCGGATGATCGTGGAAGGGATATTGCCCCTAGGTATATATGGTGGTATAGTTGGAATCATGGGAGCTGGAGTGGGGCCACCACTAACAGGTAGCATACCTACAGCAGCAAGCACATTGGTGTTGGGACCAATGGTAGGGATATTGGTAATGATGTGAGGCAGGGACATGGGTCCACTGCCACTCAGCCCTCCAAATAAGGGATCGATATTTGTGCCAACAATAGGGCTAGACAGTGCAGTGAAAATATTTGGCTTGAATTGATAGGAATCCGAGTTGGAATCAGAGGTCGTGTGTCCTTCTAAAGGTAAAGAAGGTTGTCGAGGAGGGCCTCGATGGTGACGGTCTAAAGACCCAAACTGAGGGGGGTTCCCCCTAAGTCGTGAAGAGGAACATGGTGGATCAATGGTGGCTTGTGGTAGTAACTAGTAATGAATTTTTTTACCTCAGTTTAAATCAGCTTCCTATTGGTTCACAGGTAGTCACTCGGCCACCAAGACTTCCAGAAGACAACACTTTGGATTTTTCCTCACAAGGGTGTATCTAGTCAATCAGAAGGGGTGATTTCCCTTTTCGTTTAGAAATTCCTCTCGTTCGCCAGCTACTTTGGGGTTCCTATGGTACTCCTCACAATGATTTTTAGGGAAAATCCCAAGCAGTTCCCAGAGTTGTTTCAGTTGAGACTTATGTCCCAAACCAAAAGATTATTAATTAATTTGGTTAATTTTATGGTTTTGCTCGGGGTCATGAACCGAGTTTTGTTTGATTATGTGGTGTGAGTATGTGAAATTTTGTATGACATTGTTAATTTTCCTTTCAATTATGCAATAATAAAATAACACTAGTTTCCCTACAAGGAACAATAAAAGGGCTTGAACCAAAACAAATTTTGAAAGGTAAAAATAAATTAAAACAAAGTGCAAGACAAACTGTAATAATATGTGACTAACTATAATTTTTTGCAAACTAGTAATGTGACTACCCCAACTTTGTATCCTTCAAATCCAATAGGGAGTGTTGGGATATCATCCAAGTGGATATACAAGTCACAACCCAAGTTCTCGTTGCTCAACAAGGAGGATGCAAATACCGTGAAACCCACAACTGTCTCCACTCCCCGTAGCTTCCATGGCCACTTATTTTTAATGGAAGAGAACAATATAAAAAATGGATGCCTATTACTAAGCTTACTCAACCACCCATCGTATCTTAGAATACCACAGAGGGTGATGACTGAGTAGAGGAGGACGGGATAAATAAGAATGTTAATTTCCATCTTTAATAATGAAATAAAAAATTTAAATTGCAGAAATTAATTCAGAAACAGACAGTTCGCATGTAATAGTTCAGAAAGAAATGAATGGGTCACTCAGACAGACAAAACATAATTAAAATGTCTCAGAAATAGAAAGATTGCTTCTAATTGTTGGACAGCAGTGACTGGGTTGCAAAAACAGGCCACACAGTAGCAACCGGGTCGCTTCTGTTGCAAAAACAGTCATGATTGTTCCCTAGGAGGCAAGACATGCCTTTTAGTGTTAAAGTCGCAACCTAGGTCAGGGGTTTCGTCCCGAAAGTAGCGACGGGGTTGCGGGTTTCATCCTAAAAGCCCTGACTGGGGCCGAAACTGGAAAATTTTTAAAAATAAAGCTGATAGTGGCCAACAGGGTCAGGCACTAGTGCCGTACAGACCTGGATCGGCCTCGTGGGGGTCCAAACAGGGATGCATGTGAAGAAAAACAAGAAAAATACCTGCAAAAAAATGGATCCAGTGGGATCAACCAGTATGGTCTCCAAAATTGTAGCTGGGTTTTCAACCTAGCTACATGCAAAAGCACCTCCCTTCTATCTATGGGACAAAAGGGTAGAATTCAATGGAAAAGAGCTAGCTGCAAATAAAATATTATCAACACAGTAAACAATAAGAAAAGACTACTAAACTAAACAAACAAAAATGAGACTGTTATACCTTCTGTTTTCCTTGAAAGTGGGCCATTGTGCCCGAGCTTGGAATCATACCGCCTCTCCACAAGCTTGTTAGTATGGAGGGTGCCTCAACATACAGGATGGGAGGAGGTGGGGCAATGGAATGATTGGCAAAGATGGTGAGTATTTTGAGAATGATGTCTTCTCAACGTAGTCACGGAAATAAAATAATGACAAAAGGAATAAGTGAATCTTGTGATGGAGACCTCCACACTACTTTATAGTTTTTTCTTGTCCTTTTCTCTATTTTAGGGTTTTGGACCCTAATTAGGGTTTTGAGGCCTATTTAGGGTTTTAATCCCCTTTTTTATGTTTTTTATCTCTTTTGGGGTTTTTATCCCCTTTTTGAGCTTGTTATCTCTTTTGTGATCTTTTTATCCCTTTCTATCGGTGTTTTAGGCCCTTTTTGATATTTTTGAGCTTTTTGAGAGATAATAAGGTTAAAACATAGTTGTGGAGGTCAAAAATGAGGGAAAAAAGGTAGGAAATAGATGTATCTATGAGTTTTAGTCCATATAGATCTAGTTGAGCAATTTTTTGCATTAACATTTCTGGATTGAATCGATTAGTACTCTATCAGTCAAGAAATAATTTGTAACATGTCCCAAAGTTGTAGTGAAATTTATGGCTTCTAAGTCAGTTGGATCAAATGAAAACTGCCAATTAACCATTTGAGGCTTTATACTTTAGAATTAAAGGCCTCACATAAACAATTTATTGTTATGAATTTAAATTCTATTATCCAATGCATTAACCAGATGGTTTGTCTTCGATACAGAGAGACTATCAAAATGAAGCTGATGTGATCCATTGAAATATGAGAGTAATATAGGTGGAACCATATACTACATCTCTATTTTATTATTCTCATTTGGTATGGCCTATATGATATAGATGGGGTCTCGAAAAAACTCATCAATGCATTAAAAATAGAAGTGGGTTTACACAACACTTAGATTCATGTCCTTTGCATAAATCAATTGTTTTCTTTGTTGTCTCTAGACTCTTATAGAAAGCTTGCGTATTATGGACCATTTTCCCTAGATTCAAATTTAGCATTATTTTTTATCAAAATAAAATCCATCTAAAGAAAAATTCCATAGTGCTTTTTGAAGTCGTCTGCGAAATTGAAACCTTCAAATGATAACCTATAACATTGAATGCAACACACCCCATTGGATGATGACTAGTGATCCATCATACCCCTACCATGTTTTCATGCCTAGCACATCGAACTAGATGGGATCCAGAGAGATCAAATTTAATGCAAAATGACGGTTCAATGAAGGGCACAGTAAATACCCCCTTAAGGAAAGTCCAAGTGAGGTGACGAGGAAGGGTAGTGAGCACTGAGAACCCCCTTCCTTTATTTGGGTTCATCCTTAATGGGTGTAAAAATGAACTCCCCCATCCAACACCTATATTCATCAACCAAGGAATGCCCACACTATACTTAACAATCATGGAATGAAACATTGGGTTCAAGTGGTCCTCTCCACCATGCTTTAGAATCATTCTTCTCTTAGGTAAAAGGGCTCCAAAATTTGGCATATCATTTGTGAGTAATTTAAAGGGGGATGTCGAAGTGGGAGACTCTATTGTAACATTGTAACTATGAGGTAATCCTGGATATTTTTGGGTTTAAGGAGGACTCTCCATGCTGCAGCAGTCTGATAATCAACAACAAGTATTCCATGATGCTAATGGTTTCCTTGGGAAACTATAAACATACCAAGTCTCGTTATAGGCCCTCGTTAGGTTTTGGGGGCTTGGATACCCGACCACTAGTGCCTATTAAAGGCCTTGGTATGCTTAGTTATCCTCCTAGTGCTTTCTAAAATCCCTGGGGGTTTTTATACCAAAACCACAACAAGCTTAGTCAGCAATTGGGGGCCTGCAACATTGAATCTAAATTTTGTACTATGTGCATTGGCTCTAGTGACATACAAGAAGTGATCTCCCATCCATTCATTATACCATTAGATTCTGCAAATCATAATTATATATGGTTGAGTAATTGCATTGTGGGTGAAGTAATGTGCATCCACAATATACATCAAAAGAACCAAGGTGCATTTTGGAATGCATGTGGCGTCATAAGAGGGGTATCATGTCAATATACTAGGTAGAAATATAAAGTGGTATAAAAAATGTAAATGAAAAAATGGATACATACAATATATAGTGAAAATATGGGTTTTTTTTAATTGGGAAGGCATATTGGGAGGGGGTTAAAAAATGATTTTGGGAGGTATTTTCCAATATTTACTAAAATTAGAGGTATTGTTTCATATGTCACGAATGAACGTGCTATGTTAGAGATTCATTAAGTGAAGCCCCTGTGATTTTTATTACAAGAAGATTATTGTGGTGATTTCAATATTTGTAACCACGGAGATGGTAACTCATTTCCTATAGTATTCTCTTTGGTTGAAAGTCAGGGTCTAAGGCCATACCACACAGGGCCTACACAAGGAATCTTTAGCCACCTAGGAGTGGGATATAGTCAACACATTGACTATCCTAGACATAAAGAGGCATATTATAGGGTCTATAACCTTAGTTTTTATTCCCAAATCATGATAAAGGCCTTGAAAACCATCCCTGATATGCAAAACCTAGCAAGATTCAGTTTACAAGGCCTTTGTAGTGATTTTGGATTATTTGCATGGTCCATAAGATGTAAAATCCTATTTTGGTCCCTAATATTCCAATGTTCCTCCTCTCACCATTTCCATGACCCCAAGAACCATCCCCAATGCTTAAAATTACCTTGAAATGATACTTATACAACTCTTATATGTGAAATATTCCTTTTGAAGGATTGTGTGGTGATTTTGAATCATGTTCGTAGTCCATAACTCATAAAATCTTCTTTTAGTCCCTAATATGGTGGTGTTTTTCCTAATACCATCTACAAGGTTCCAAGAACCATTGACATGGCCACAAGAACCATCCACATTGCATAAAAACTCAAAATAATTCCCATATGGCACATGTGTGCCAAATATTCATTTGTGTGGGTTAAGTGATGTTGTGAGAACCATAATTGATGAACAAAACCTCATAATGATTCCCATACAACACATGTACACCAAATATTCCCTTTATAGAGCATGTGTAGTACATTGGATCATGTTCATGGTGTATTAGGCATAAAAGGTTATTTTGCGCCCTAATATTCTAATGTTCCTCCTTTGACGATATACAGGGCCCTCAGAACCATCATTCCTACATAAAACCTTGCAATTAAAATCTATAATTAAATTCTATGGTTCTTGGGGCCCTACTTAAATTCTAATAATCCATAAAAAAGACTTGCTTAAATTATAAAGAAATTCACAAAAAAATTAAAATTTGTTTGCTACGAGATTAGCTTACTTAAAATGATTTCAAAACCATAACCTTAACTATCTATCATATCCCACCTTGGAAGATACCCTTTTTCTCTTGGAAGGTTGAATATGTTGATGCACTAGAGTACATTAGTCTTATGTTAGACACCTTTTACTGGCCCATGACTATCATAAAGCCAACATACAAAGATAAAAGGTAAAGTTGTTGTACAGTATAATTTTAACTGGTTGCTAAAGTGAGGGTTGTGATATTCCTTCCATTTAATAAAGTTAGTGCACAATAAGGACATTCTTGATTAGTATTAAACTGATGGAAATGATATTCTTCTCATTCGATAAATTTGTTGTGCAATAAGGATCTAATTCGTTGGTAATGTTAGGTTGATTCCACTCCCCCATTGGAGTTCAATTTCCCATGGTATATGTTAGAAACTTGTGGGATTCCATAGGAACATAAGAAAACTTAGTATTAGGATGGAAAAATTCCTTATCTCTATTACCAACAACTTTCAATACTTATGCAAATGGGGTTAATTAGTTATGAATGCTCATGTTCACTCAACATCCCTTTCTTCTTCCTTAATAAGACATGTTATGTCGATACATCTATGAATATTAGGCATATTATTATTGGTTAGGTTATGGTTTTGTGGTTGATGGGTGTAGATCCCCTTGTGTGGGGGAGGAAAAGTGTTTTATATATTAGATTTGGTTTCCTTTTTTCATTATACAATGTTAACACAAACTCAACAAACCAAACTAAACTAAATTAAATTAAGTGGAGTGTAAAACCTTTATTTTTTAATGAGGAAAGATGTTTGATATGTTGTAAATAGTTACCTCATCATCATAAGAGACACATCCACCAAACCAAAATTCAAATTAATTCAAATGAATTTTAATAAAATACTTTAACTCCTATATTATTAATTCATATAAGTTTCTATAGATTCCCACATCTTCTTTTTCAATAAGATGGCATAGAGTATTTGGTGTAGCTTTAGTATTGTTACAGTTGATAGCTTAGCTGAGTATAAGCTATGGTAGATCCTATATTTCAGAGTCTAAGCCTGAAATTGTTACAATGTCCAACATCAAAAGATTCCCTAAATAATATATGCAGTTGAGCTCTAGTCTGAAATAAGATATTATCAAGAGATGGATAACAAGAATAAGGATGTTGATCCAAGCAATTGGTTAAAAATAGATAGTATTTGCTATGTTTTAAGGATGGGTTTGCTATATCTAGCCACTATGCAATCATATCATATCTATTCCATATCAATAATAAGTATCAATGGGTGATACATAGAAATTGCTCTATGGTTCACCATTATAGAGGATATATCCCACATGTTCTAGGTTTACTTTAACACTCGCTTGGAGCTTTCTAAAATTATGATGGATCCACTAACATCCTATTGTTTCACCCATGAATTTTGATTGAACCATATGGAAGCAACCATGGTTTATTCCATGGTAGTGACAGGTAGGTTTGAAGCCACCAAAATATTTTTTGAGCAAAGAAAACAAAGTTGAGATATGATTTGTGAAGCCACTGTGATAATATCAGTTTGTGAATCCCAGACTCCTTTTCTTATTATAAGCCATGATTCTCTGATTATGCTCACAAGTATGCAAAATATTTCCAATCCACCAAATTTCATATGCATATCAATAACTTAGTCATCGAATTTCTGGACATTTAGTCCATTTTCTAGCATATCGGCTCATGGTTTATCTCATGTGTTACATAATACTAGTTTTGGTGCATCAATGGGGTTTTTCCATAATCCACATTTGTCACAGAGATCCTTCATTCATAGGATTCATAACCATGTGGAGTCGCCTAGAAAAAAATTATTTTCACAAGGAAGTAAGCTATCAATATTAAATTCTCCCATGGGTTATTCTAGTTGCATTGCAGACCATGATAATCATTTAGAAACCCACACATTTGTTTGACAAATATGTTGGTCATGATTTGGATCTTTTATGGAGTTCCATATTTCCTTAGAAGGGAGACCAAGTAATTGAAGGAGAAATATCAACTTTTCATACATATTTATGGTCCCATAGCTTAAATATTATTTTCAACTAAGGTTGCTAAGTAATTGAAGCATTATTAGCTTTTATAAAAAAATGTGGTCCTGCATAGATGCCAAATTCACTGGTCTTGCATAAACACAAAATCAACTAAATGGATGCTTCTTCATACTGAATCGATGTTGACATGTTGTTAGAGATTATTAGAATTATAAAATATTTATGATTAGTTCATGATTAATCACATACGGAGCTCCGGTCGGTTTTGGCCCTTTGTTTCTCACAATAACAGTGATTTTCTGTTTTGTTTAGACCCAGTTAGCTGATTTTCTGTTTTTTTTAGACCCAGTGACTAACCTTTTGAAGTCTTATTTTATCAAAATATTTCATTGGGATGTACATGAATAAAATGGAAAATGTATTTATAATTTTATTCTTGTTAAAGTATTTACATTTCTATGTTGTTTTCCATGCAAATGTGTGTATAAAATATGTGAAGCTTTTAATGGATCTAGTATATGTGGTGTATGCAATGGTCAAGGTTTCATACTCAAGAATCTATCTGAACAAGCTGCTACAAAGGATAGACAAACTAAAAAGAATGCAAAAACTTGATACACAATTGAGTAAGATGTAATTAATGATAATTCCAGTACTTACTAATTTTCTTAACACAAGGAACTAATATAACTATCTGCTCCATCTGCTCCACGGGATTGCAAAGAAATGCAATTACTATCCAAAATGTTCAGGTCCGAGAGGTTGTTTCGTTTGTGATGGCTGTGGGACAATTAAATATATTAATGTGTTAGTACTGTGATATTTTCATCTGCATTCATCATAAAATGAATAATATTTTTAATTTTACATCTTATATCTTGTGCTATATTTATTTATTAATTTTATCTTGAATGTGGCTTCATTGTCATCATTAAGCACCTGAAAATATTCATTACTAGACTATATTTTTCATATTTAATAATTCGTCTTCCTTACTGGTCATTTCCATCATTAAACCTTAAAAACCTTCATTACTATATCATCTCAACTCTAATTGATGTGTCAAAATAGTATCTAATTGATTTAAGGACTCCTTTGAGAAGGTATCTACTTTCTAATTTCATACCTTGAGGATATGATTGCTAATTAGACTAATTGTACACATTACTAGAGGATCTAAGATTAGATACATCAATTAGATACAAAAAAGAGCATCTTCAACTAGTTGGTGTTGCCCAAATGTTGGAAGAATGCTTGAACAACAAAATCAAACTTTCAAAGTAACATATGGTAGAAGAATATGAAATCTTCACACTATCATATCTTCAAGTGATAGTTCTAGACAAGGAAAACACAATTAAGGACAAAGACATCCTAGCTACTGGAGTAGCAAACAAGCAACATCAACATTCAACAATAACAAGTGAACATTTGTATATACACCCCCACATCATCATGCCTACAAATATAAAAAATTCAAGAAAAAAAACAAATGCCTCACATGTATATATATCTGAAGACAACGAATATACAAATTTTTCTCATGTACATAACATGTGAGGAATTTTTTTCTTCTTGCTTGAATTTTCAAAATTTTAGGCAAATATATATATATATATATTGTGTTGCTACCAGGAATATTTCAATTAGTGCAGACATAGTTTGTTCCCCTAGCATGCATGAGGCAAATCTAGAACAAAAAACCATAGTGATGCATCCTTCTCCTAGATAATTCAATTACTTGAATGTTTAATCTTTCCTTACCTCAATGATGGAGGTTGTGTTATGTAAGCAAGTCCCATAAATAACATAAAAAGAGAAAAAATAGACTATAAGAGAGTAATCATGCCTTAACAATGAATAAAAGAGATAAATATTAATCCTCTTTGAGGGAGGAACCTCCTTACACAATGTACTGAGTACACAAGACAAGATAAGATACTATGATGACTAAACTGAGAATATCTCCTTCCTATATATAGGATATTAATGTGTATTGTACAATAACATCTAATAGACCCAAGCCAACATAAACCATATGCAATGCACCAAAATATAGGGATTAATGTGCCACACTATATGGGGTAATGTGTCATCATTAAGGGCTTAACATGCCCCTCCCCTTCAAAAAGTGGTATCCTCAATGCTAAAGTAGTTCTAGATGTTTTTGTATAAAGGAATCATCTTCCCATGTTGAATCTTTCACAGGGAAGTTCTTCCATTTAATGAGATACTCTGGAATTCATCGATTTCAAAGTTGTCTAGTTCTTATTTTATTAATTTCTTCAGGCTCCAAGATTATTTGTCCTTCACCATCAAGTTCTAGTAATATTGTTTGAACTAGTAGCTTGTCACCAATTACCTTCTTTAAACAAGAAACATGGAAAACTGGATGGACTCGTGAAGATGCAAGTAGTTCCAATTTGTAGGCCATACTACCAATTTTTTGTAACACCTTGTAGGGACCGTAGTATTTAGGTGATAATTTATTATCCTTATTGGTGTTATTCATGGGCATATGTTTGTATGGTTGTAGTCTTAAAAACACCCAATCCCCCAAATTAAAGCTTCATTCACTACAGTGTTGACTTGCTTGTTGTAAGTTTTAAACCTATGTAGAGAAGCAAAGCATACAGAGTATTTTAAGCAAAACAGATATCACAACACATCATTCACACATAAACACAAAGATTTACCCTAGAAACCCTTAACCAAGAAAAACCAGAAAACCTTGGAGCCACACCTCCTATATTATTTTCTTTTCCTTATGAATCCTCACATGCAAAGAATAAAACATATACCCAACATTCTCCCACTTGTTGTTTCCTTTGCATAGCAATGAGTCATGTACTCATAAATTCACAGGTTCATGGAATCAATTCCCATATATTATCTACACCAAGAGAGCTTCTATGTACTAATAGACTTTGTTAATGAGTCTACAACATTTTTCACGGTGTCAACCTTCTCCAACAGCACCTTTTTGTGTTCAACCATATCTCTCAAAAAGTGATATTGCACATCAATATGCTTTGTCTTAGCATGATAAGCAGGGTTCTTTGCCAGAAAGATTGCACTTTGGATATCACAATATAACCTTACACATTTCTGTACAAACCCAATACTTGAACACAATCTTTGCAACCACACAACTTCTTTGCTTGCATGAGTGGCTACCATGTATTCAACTTCTGTAGTTGAGAGTGCAACTATAGCTTGTCTCTTGCTCATCCAACTGATATCTCCTCCAAATAGTTTAAACACATACCCACTTGTAGATCTTCTATGATCAAGGTCTCCAACCCAGTCTACATCACCAAATCCATGTACATTTATTACTCTGTCTGGTCCAAGTCTTCCTTGGTAGTAGATTGCATAATCTGTGGTGCCACGCAAATATCTGAAGACCCTCTTTACAGCTGTCCAATGCTTATTTCTTGGTTTTGCATATATCTACTCAAAACTCCCACTACATGAGCAATGTCTGGTCTTTTACAAACCATTACATACATCAAACTACCAATTTCACTGGCATATGGAACCCGTGACATGTCTTCTTCTTCTTCCTGTGTCTTGGGACACTGCTCTACAGATAACTTTACACCTACATGAATAGGAACCTTGACCGGATTACTTTCCTACATGTTAAATATCAGTATTACTGTCTCAACATATTTTCTTTGATTTAAACTAATCATTTTGTTTGCACGATCTCTTCTTATCTCCATTCCCAGAATGAAGTTTGAAGCACTGAGATCTTTCATATCAAACTTGGAGGACAATTGAGACTTCACCTCCTTTATAACATCTTTGTTGTTTCCAATCAACAACATGTCATCAACATACAGAACTATGTTAATGAAGTGATCACCAACTCGTTTGGAATATACACAGTGATTAGCTTTGCTTCTCACAAACCCCAATCCAAGTATGTATGTGTCAAACTTTTGGTACCACATCCTTGGAGATTGCTTTAGACCATAAATGGAGTTCTTTAGTTTACATACCAACTCATTCTTTCCCTTTACTATGAATCCTTCTAGTTGTTTCATGTATATTTCTCATTCTAGATCCCCATGTAAGAACATTGTCTTCACATCCATCTACTCTACTTCGAGATTAAAAGAAGCAACAATAGAAAGATAAAATATAATAGAAGTTAATTTTGCAACTGGAGAAAATATTTCACCAAAATAAATCCCCTCTACCTGGGAATATCCCTTTTCTACCAAGTGAGCTTTATACTTATCCACTTTACCTTCTGCATTCGACTTCTTTTTAAATAGCCATTTTCTCCCAACGGCTTTTCTCCCAGCTGGTAACTGGACTAGATTCCAAGCTTCATTTTTTTCCAAGGAATCCATTTCTTCATCCATGGCCTTTTTCCAAAGATCACTATCCTCTGAATTAACAACTTCCTTCACATTTCTAGGATCATCATCAGTAATAGACATAGCAAAATGAGAGCAAAAATCAGGAGAGGAATACCTTTCTAGTTGCCTTATTTCTCGAGATGATCTCCTCAAAACTGGAGTATGAGGTTCTTCTTCTTCTGATTCCGCTTCTTCCATTGAGTCAGATTCTTCACCTTCTAACTTAAACTCTATTTTCTCTGGCTCCTTTTCCATTGGATTAACTTCATGTCTAGGGACTTGTTGGCCGGATTTTCTTACCTAGGCCAACTAAGGAGATTATGCTTACACAAGTTGCTTAGAACAGATCCCGATGTGTTTGGAATAGCAAAACCTCGCAGGTTATGGTTTCCTGCTACCAGCTGAATTTATCCTCTTAAGGGGAATATAAAAATTCAGCAACATGTTTCCTAAATTAAACTACTATCTAAAACTAAATTCTAAGGTCAATTTCTAAGTCTAAATCATCCTAACTCTGCTTTCTTAAGGAAAGTCTTCCGTTTTGTTGATGTTTTAGATTTCTTGCCTAAATCATAAAACAAGCTAAATCTAAATAAAACCTATTTAATAGCTGCTAGAATTTAAACTAAGCTAAAACTTTATAATTAGAACTAAATTAATCTATCTCATATGAGAGACTTTATAATTAAAACTAAATTAATCTATCTTAGCTGAGAGCCAATGTAACTAATTAAATTTAACTATCTATTGATGATGTATAAATCTGAAAAGAAACAATTTCAAGTCAATGAGAAAACTCAATAGAATTGAAACTATAACACAGTCAGATTTTATAATATTTATGAGATAAGAATAATGAAATAATAAAATAACTTCACTATTCGAACATCATACTTTATCAAAAGATAATTAAAATTCAACACTTTTATATTTGAATGATATTGATCACTAACCAAGTATATATTAAAACATTTGTTAAAACACAAAATGTTTTAACCAATTAGTTAGTGAATGACAATATTACTATCATTTATTTATCAAGCAAAACTTAAATAAATGAAAGATATAATACTTTAAACATCAAATATAAAAGTGAGCTATTAGAGTAAGCTTTATAGATTAATTCAAAAATCATAACCAAGTATGATAATGTATCATTAAACTGAAAAAAGTCAAATACTAAATTTATATAAATATATGTTTCAAAAACAATAATCAGAAACGATACCAGTTTCATGAAACAGTGCTTCTGAGAAATCCAAAAAAGAGATAGCTCCTTTCGAAAAACCCACAAGTGTAAAATTTAAAATTTCAGTATAAGTCTTTTACATACAAACTCCATCTTCATGGCAGCAATGTCTCCATTTCTACTTCAAACCTCAAGATTACAAAATAAAATAAAAAACAGAATATAGAAGGATACAGCTTCCTCTATTCTGCAGAGACTCGTCCCCTCTTTAGCAATATCTGCTCTAGTTTAAATAGGCAAATACAAACAAACAGAGAGTTGAGAGATGACCTGACTCTCCTTGTTGGCTGCAACTTGAAAAAACGTGTTCAAAGAACCCCAAAAATCTCCCAAATTCTTCACTCTTTTTAGTAAATTCCACACGAGTCTAGTAGATGGGTATCTTCTGGAAAAAACCCATGTTTGGGATTGTGTTATTTCATCCTAGTTTGCCCGCAGGTCGCTGCAGAAAATCCTCTCCTGAATGATGACGGGAATTCGACAATCTTCTATTTCTTCATGTAATAATCAAATTAAAACCTGCCTCTACGTTGATTCTTGATTGAGTTTCATAAGATGATATCCAATTTTACCCCGTTCATTTTCCAAACTTCATTTTCATATTCAATCCATTAATTCTTCATTTTCTTTTCCATGAAACCTTTTGATAATTTGAATGTCAATTGCAGTTCAATTTCGATGAGATATGCCTGCAAAATTACATCAATAAATGTTCATCTATAAAGGTGGAATGTTAATAATTTTTTTAGTAACGTAATTTGCAAAACAGTGAAAAGATGAAAATAATTTCCTTTTATCGCTTGCAGAAATGTCGTCATCTTCTTAACACTTTGACTGTTGTCACTCTTCTTAAAATTTTCTTGATGATCTAGCTTCAATATCTGGTTAGCTTGAATAATTTGTAGAAGATCCATTCATTCAGGCACATATGAACTATTATAAACAAATGTAGAATGATTCCCATGATCAGATACGAATGACTATCTGAGGAGATACACCTCTCTTTATAACGTCAAATCTGCAACCAAAATACATGAAGAAAATAAGAATATACCAAAACCAGAATAAAATCGAAGGTAAAATCTGCAATTAAAGGAAGATCAGATGAAATCTTCCCCATCAATTTCATGGTAAATTGTGAATTTTGTCTAAATGGCGGGATGAACCATTATGCTTGGCGATCCTTTATCATTTCTACAATCTCGATGAATAAACAAACACGTGGGATATTCTTTAATGAATCAGTTTCATATTCAAACTGGAACACTATCTCTTATCCAACCATTCGTTTTAGTTAACACATGTTCTCTTTCTCTTCGTTACAAATAAGATCTCTCGGAATGTGTTTTGATGCTAACTTAATCTTTAATTTCTCATCGTTTTCTTCAAATCTTGCTACTTAATCGACATAAAGTATGCATTATTTTTGTGGGCACCTATTCTATTTTAATAACATTCAATGATCTATTAAACTCCAAATCATAGTCATTTTTGCTTATCAAAGAATCTTAAACGATTTCAATGATCTTCTTATCATGCCAATGATTCGGAATTTGATTCTTATGTATATCTTTTGACCAAGATCCGAACTAATTTATAATATCGACGGGCCTTCATACATTAATACTAAAAGATTGAATGCATTTAAAAATGCATCAAATAATTGTATGCTTTTTGTCTTTTTGTTGGTTCAAAATCACTGCAAAAGACCCAAAAAAAAAAGTTAATAAATGATTAATAAGATATGATGTGTTTTACTTTAACTTATGTTCATTCCCTAATGACGAGTGAACAAAATACATTTGAGAATATGTACAAAGTTTTTTTTTTAATAAAAATAAATAAATAACAACGAGAATTCTAAAATTTTGTATCTCACTCAAGATAAACAAACCAAAGTTTAACTAACTTTTAAACGTTGTTTTATTCCATTGATTTCCATTTTGTAGTGATGAGTTGTCTACTTTTCAAATTACCACGTAACTTTTAGAAAATATGAATAATAAAAGGTGAGATTTTTGGAAATTATTATTGTTTATCTTTAATGAAATTGAATTTATAATAATGATGAAAGAACTTTACCAAAATCACTTTTTATTAAGTGAAAAACAGGTTTTGTGTATATATTTGTGATTTTTTGGTTCTTTAGTATAGAGTTTCAAAACATCTATTCAATTTTTAATTAAAGTATGTTTCATATTTCCAAAATCTTAATCTTAAATAATGAGTTAAAATTTATGAATCAAAAATAATGTTTTTCACTCAATATAAGAAGAGAATATGTGTAAGTTGTTAGTTGTTATTATATATCATTAATAATGATAAAGAAATAGACATTAATGATAAATAAAAACAACTTAGACCAAGAAGATAAAATGAATGAAAACACTCAATGCTAAAAAAATGATCTTCTTATGCATTTAAGATATCGAGTCATCCGAAATGAGAACCGAGGATATGCAAATGTTGTTCAACCACTAGAAAACTGAGAGAGTTACACAACAAAGATCATCCAAACAACCAAATCATGAAAATCAATCCAAAGAACCATCATCGTAAAAAGTGAAAGATCGAAGGAAATCCATGAATCTGCATCAGAGCGAGGAAGATAGAATGAACAAAACCAAAGCTAGAATATCTACAAAATTTACATGCACTCCCTTTTATTTTGCAAAAAAAAAAGTGGAGTTGTTGGGGTGCCAACATGAATTCTTTGACCTCTCAAAACACAACATCTCGACTGTAAACAGTCTTCTTAGTTATAGGATTCCAAAGCTTATACCCTTTCATACCATATGTATAGCCAATAAAGATACACTTATCAGCTTTGTTATCCAACTTGCTCCTTTTCTCCTTTGGAACGTGTACATAAGCATCACAACCAAAAACTTTTAGATTCTTAATAGAGGGTTTCTTACCGGTCCATACCTCTTGTATAATTTTATCAATCAATGCTAATGTGGGTGACCGGTTTACGAAGTAACATGTTGTCTCCACTACTTTTTCCCAGAATTCTTGTCCTATCCCAACACTGCTTAGCATGCTCCTTTCCCTTTCCATCAACGTCCTATTCATCCTCTCAGCAACTCCATTCTATTGAGGTGTGTATGGAGTAGTATTTTTCCTTTCTATACCACACTTCTTACAAAATTCCTCGAATTCATTCCCACAGAACTCTCCACCATTATTTGTCCTCAAAACCTTTATTTTCTTTTCTGACTGATTTTCTACAAGAGCCTTAAATTCTTTAAACTTGGAAAATACTTATGATTTCTTTCGAAGGAAATAAATCCATATGTTCCTTGAGAAATCATCTATAAATGAAACATAATACACAGATTTTCCTAATGATGGAACAGGAACAGGTCCAAACACATCACTATGTATTAATTCTAGAAATCCCTTTGCTCCTGTAGCACCAGATGCAAATCTTACTCGATTTTGTTTTCCATATATGCAATGTTCACAGAAATCAAATCGAGAGTGCAATCAGTCATACCTTCAACCATAACTTTACCTTGTAATGCTCGAAGTCCCTTTTCTCCAATATGCCCCAATATTTGATGCCATAGCATTGTCTTTCCTCATGATGCAGTCAGGGTTTTGTCATCTTTACCTCCTTCATCCAGCACAACAGAATTGTTACATTCATCAATGATGGTTTTTCCCAATAGTTTGTACAGAGTTCCATACCGAACTCCCCTCATCAATACCATTGATCCTCGAACCATTTTGCAACCTCCATCTCCACACACATTCTTTACACCTGCAACATCCATATTTCTGACAGATATCAAGTTTCTTGCTAGATTTGGAATGTGTTGCACTCCAAAAAGATTTCTAATACTTCCATCCTTCAGTTTTAGCTTGACTCTACCACGTCCAATGATACTGCCTGGTGAATCATCTCCCAAGTACACATCTCCTCCTTTTTACTTTTCATATTCACAAAACCACTTCCTATGTGGGGTCATATGACATGACACACCTGAGTTAATCAACGATATATCATGTTCTAAAGGATTACTCATGGAAGTTAGGTACACATCCCCTCCTTCTTCTAAGGAGTTCTCCGCCTCTGTGGAAGAGGTATCCTCATATACCTTTTCTTTCTCAACATTCTTAGATCTGCAAGCCTTTTTATAGAACCCAGCTTTATCGCATTTCCAACACTTCCTTATTCCTTTTCCCGGGGATTTAGATCTACCCTTAGATTTAGATCTCCCCCAGGATCCTTTATTTTTGTTTCTCTCCTGGGGGTGACCTCTCACAGACAAGAAATCCATGCTATGATTATCCATGGTTTTCCACCTCATCTCTTCTGATAGTAGGGATGATACAATTTCATCAAATTTTAAGGTCGCCTGGCTAGCACTACCTATTGCAACAATTATATTGTCCTAGGAATCCAGCAAAGAACATAATAATGTAATACATTTATATTATTCAGCCATTTTAATACCAACATGGGTTATCTGACTTAACAGAGTATTGTAGACATTCAAATGCTCTGTTACAATGTCATTCTCCTCCATTCTGAGGTGAAACAACTTCTTTTGCAGAAACAACTTGTTCACAAGGGATTTTGATTCATACAAACTCCCTAGTTTTTCCCATATATTTACTACACTATCTTCACTAGATACGTTCAACAACACAGAGTCTGATAAGCACAATCGTATTGTACTCCTCACCCTTCTTTCTAATTTATCCCAATCATCTTGTGACGTTGTAGTGGGTTTCATACCCGGATCCATAGCAATCCACTGTTCCCATTCTACCAAAAGATCCTCCATTTTGAGCTTCATAAATTCAAAAATATGGCCGTTAAATTTCTCGATCTCAATTCTTGAAGTGCTCGCCATTCTCTTTCAATGCACAAATCAACACTGCAAAGATCCCACTAAACCCAGGTTTATCATAGGCCTGAGATCTATCAACCATGTCGAACCCTTAGCAGTAAAGGAATCCCCCTGATGCCAAAATCGAATACCAGAGGTAAGTTTTAAACCTGTGCAGAGAAGCAAAAGCATACATATTCTTTTAATAAAAATAGAGATCACAACACATCATTCACACATAAACACAGATATTTACCATGGAAACCCTTAACTGGGAAAAACCAGAAAACCTTGGATCCACACCTCCTATATTCTCTTATTTTCATTATGAATCTTCACAATACAAATATAGGTATTTTGCAACATCCAAATACCCTAATCCATTAACCTGGATTAGAAAAAGACTCCAATCCCTTAACCGGGATTAAGTTACATATTTTTAGACAAATTATAAAAATAGCCACAAAAAGTTATAAATAGCCATAAAATCTATAAATAGACAAAAAAATTGCTCACTGCGCTCGCATCAGAAACAGGGCCTACAGCCTATTTCCATCGAAGGTGATTTTGGGATCGCCGAGTTGTAGCGCTAACATGCAGGGCCTCCCCTCCATACGCACATGCAAAGAATATAACATATACCCAACACTTGTTGTTTCATTCGATTTTGTGCTAGATTCGGGTTTTTATTTAAGAGTTGAAGAACTTGTTGTTGATGCTTCATGTGGTCTTAAACTATTTGAACCTTAAAGGATTCTCTTATTGAATATTTGATGCATGGTGGATGATAGCCATAAAGTTCCACAAATGGGGTCATTTTTTATGATGTATTGAAGGCAGTGTTATACCACCATTCTTCCAAGGGTAACCACTTGAACCATTGTGTTTGTTTATCAACTACAAAACATCGAAAATACCCTTCCAAACACTTGTTTACTATCTGTGTGTCCATAAGATTGAGGGTGATAAGATGAACTATGAGCCAGTTGAGTACCCAAACAAGAAAATAATTCGGTCCAAAAATTTCAAGTGAAAATGGGATTCCTCTCACTTACTATAATATTTAGAGTACCATGTAGTTTTTGTACTGTCTCCATAAAAGAATTGGTGACCATGCTTGCTTTGAAGGGGTGAGATAGTGCACAGAAGTGTGCATATTTAGTAATTCTATCAACAACCACCATGATGACACTCTTTGCTTCATAATTTGGTAAGCCTGTGCTAAAATCGATAGAGACCTTTGTCCACATTTGGCTTGGAGTGGAAAGTGATTGTAGGAGACCAGGGGTCTTAATTGTTTCAACTTTATTTTGTTGGAATGTTGGAATAATCAACGCATAGTTACCTATCTTAGACATTAATTTAATCATTTTTGTCTTAATACCTAGTTTTCTAGATTCCACTCTATGCTAGTTGCCTTCTACATGTCCTAGAATTCAACACATGCTAAAACTGAGTCATGGAGCACTTGGGAAACATCTTGGAAACCCATTTTAGCATGTCTTCTTTATTCCAGATTCTCCAAAGTGCATATCTACTTTTTCTGTGAAGCTGCCTTGTTTTATTTTTTATTTAAGGCAAAGGCCCGAAAGCTAGACTAGTGGTAACTGCCTTGTTTTTTTCCCACATCATCCTCCCTCCTTTTCTCCAAATAAAAGAATGTATGTGTTGTCTTTACATCCCTCTTTATCTTTCCCACTTGACTTAGCCAATTCGTGAGCATCTACCTAAATTTGGAAACTGCTTTATGCACCTATGGGGGATTTGACTAGTTTTGGTAAGCTTGCTTTTTTACTATTTTGAATGGAATATTTATGCATTCAAATATCTCATGTAATTGTATATTACAGCAGCCTATTACTTCACAATTTTGGCTATTGTACACTTACTCAATACAGATTAGTGTTATGCTCCAATTTCAATCTCCTTTGATGTTAATTTTGCATGTTTGATTAGAAATTTTGTGTGTAATTGTTCTATCTCTTGGTTTCAATTTCCACATGGTATCAAAGCCTTTGTATATAAATTTATCTCCTTCCATATTTCTATTGCAGGTTCGACATATTGACTCAGAGCATATTCTGTTGACTAAAGGACACAATTTCTGAGCTATGGACCAATCTCAGAAGATCATCTTAAATCCATTCAATTTATTTGAGTGGAAAGATGAGATGGAGATATTTTTGAGAGATAAAGGTATCTACAAGTTTACTATGGCAACTGAGCCAGATCCCAATGCAGCTGCAGAGAAAATCAAATGGCACAACAGGAGGGATGAGGCCTATGGTCTTTTGTGTCTAAGCATTTCAAGAGACATCGTCTTCCATCTTGATGGATTGACATCACCTAATGAAGTGTTGGAGAAGCTTGTATATATTTTTGGTAAGACAGATGAGATGAGAGTACATCAAATCGATAATGAGATGATATCCTTGAGTCCCAATAGCTTTGAATCCTTTTTCCATGTTTAAAGGCCTTGTTTTACAACTAAAACAATGTGGGATCAAAAAGAAGGAAGAGAAACTAGTTTTGACCATACTCTCTAAGCTTGGCCCTGACTATTCAGTGTTTCTTTTGACCTTCCATGCCACCAAGTTGACAGCTCGAGCCTGGAAGATGCCTAAGCTTGCAGATTTCATGGAATCCCTCACACAGGAACAAGATAAGTTGGTGATGACGAGCACCATCAAACCTTCTAAAGACCAAGCTTTGGTTGTTGGAGATTCAAGGGTGGATTCAAAAAGAAAGAAAAAATCTAAAAATCCACCTGAGTAAAAGAGAGACAAGAACAAGTCTCAAGAGGAGCCCCAAGGTTCCAAGAAGAACTCCCAAAAGAAGAAGAACAAAGGAGAAATGAGCAAGTGCGCATACTACAGTAAGGGCTATCATCCTAAGAACTCTTATATGAAGAAGCAAATTGACATGTTGACCCAACTCCTGGAGAAGAATAACGTCTCCCTTCCTGATTGCTCAAAGAGGAGGGAAGGAGGATCAAATTCAGAGGACAGAGAGAGAGTACATGCCTTGGTTGCTAGCACATCAAGCTCACCTAGCTTCATCATAGAGTCTGGAGCTTCTAGGCATATGGTTTCGACAAAAGAGGCATTCTCCTCTCTTTACATGTCGAAAGGTCCACCAATAGTTTTGGGAGATGACTCTTTCACTAACAGTTTGGAGAAGGGAAGGATTGATCTTGACCATGGTAAGTTCAATAATGTGTTGTATGTTCCAGGTCTTGCCTCTAATATCTTGTCATTGTATTAGATGACTCACACTGGGTCTCCATAGAAGGTCATCTTCTCCCCTGATGATGTTGAAATCATAGAGATTTCGAATGGTAAATTCATAGCAAAAGGTGTTGTTGATCACACTTCGAAGGTATACATGTTTTCCCATTTTCTACCCTACTCAAACCCCTCTGCTCTTCTGATTCATGCTAATTAGGCAAGAAATCTTTGGCATGAAATATTTGACCATCTTAACTACAAGTATCTTTATGATTTGAGTGAAAAATATATTGTCATAGGGTTACCAAAGATCAATTTTTCTAAGGGAATCTTTGAAGGTTGTATCCTAGGAAAACACCCAGAGCACAAATATGAGAGAGCTATTCATGAGAAAATCTCTACACCTCTTGAATTTATCCACAGTGAAATTTTTGGTCCATTCCCTCATATTCTCATGAGTCAATCCAAATATGCACTGACCTTCATAGATTACTTTTCCAAGTATTGTTGGGTTCACTTCCTAAAGCATAAGTCTGAATTTTTTGACCTCTTCAAAGTCTTTAAAGCTTTGGTTGAAAACTAGTCTGGGAAGAAACTCAAGATCCTCAGATTTGACAATGGTGGTGAGTATGTCAAGTCTAACTTCATTCAGTATCATAAATATTCAGGTATTCAGATGCAACATTTGATCCCTTACACACCACAAAAAAATGGTGTTGCTGAGAGAAAGAGCAGATCACTGAAGGAGATGGAAACCTGCATGATGGAGGCTAAGGCTTTGCCACCAAAGTTTTGGGCCAAGGCTATAAACTATGCATCCTACATCCAAAATAGGATTCCTCATAAGAAGCTTGATGGTATGACTCATTTTGAAGCTTGGAGTGGGAACAAGCTAGATGTGACCCATTTCAGGATTTTTGGCTCAAAGGCTTGGGCTAGAATTCCAACTCAAAAGAGAAAGGCTTTGCAGCCCCAAAGCCAAGAGTGCCTATTTGTTGGGTCTTCTAAAGATTCAAAAGGGTACAAGCTGATAAACTTGAGCACTAACAAATATTTCATTGAAATAAGTGTTCAATTCCAAGAAAAGCCTTTAGCAGCAGTTGAAGTTGGAGAGTCCTCTTCACCACCAGAAACATTGATTGTAAGTGAAGAGACTAATGAGTTTGCTGATTCTGATATGTTTGATAATGATGATTTAATTGCAGATACTAACAGTCCTACAAGACCAAAATGGGCAGAAAATACCATTCATGTATCTGGGGAACTAGCTAGAAATCCTAATGACACTAGGAGGACTAGATCTCAATTTGAGAGTGACCTATGTGTGAAAGATCCCCTATTTCCTGAGAAGTGCTATCTGATGGTTGAATCAGACACATAGACGTATGAATATGCAGCACATGATCCAATATGGCAAACATCCATGAAAGAAGAATTCAGCTCGCTCCAAAAGAACAACACTTGGGAATTGGTTGATATCCCCCCAGGGAGGAAGCTAGTTCAATGTAAGTGGGTTTTCAAGACTAAGTTTGCTTCTGATGGTTCACCTTTGAAATATAAGGCAAGATTGGTATCCAATTTCTACTCACAAATACATGGTATTGACTACAATGAAACCTTTGCACCAATGGCAAAGATGGACTCTATAAGGATAGCTTTAGCCATTGTAGCTTCGAAGTAGTGGGAGGTACATCACATGGATGTGAAGTGTGCTTTCCTAAATGGAGATATCACTGAGGAGATTTACATGCAGCAACCTGAAGGTTTTGTTTCTAATCCATATTTAGTGTGCAGGTTAAAGAAATCAGTGTATGGGATCAAGAAAGCCCCCAGGGCTTGGTATGCCAAGATTGATGGATTTTTGCTATCACTGAGTTTTGTTCGATGCAAGTATGATCATAATGTCTATTTGAAGCTGATTCATGGTTCTTTGATGATTATTTTCTTATATGTGGATGACCTTTTGATTACAGGAAGTTCAAAGAAAGAGATTTCCTCCTTGAAGGATGCAATGAACCATGCATTTTCTATGACAGATTTGGGATTATTGAGCCAATTCTTGGGTCTCAAAATTGCTCAATCCCAACATGGAATCAAAGTAAATCAGTCCAAGTATGCCTTATATTTTATAAACAAGTTCAACATGAAATATTGCAAGCTAAGCAAGACTCCTTTCCTTTCAGGAGTTAAGCTTGAAGAAGCAGGTTCTTCTCCTATGGTAAATAATACACTGTATCGGCAGTTGATTGGGTGTTTGCTTTATCTTACACACACTCGAATTGACTTATCTTATGCAGTTAGTGTGCCTTTGAGATACATGGATCAGCCTCATGAGATCCACTGGAGGGCAGCCAAAAGGATCCTAAACTTTGTTCAAGGAACAAGAACTCATGGGATCTTCTACAAAGCAAAATCTAATATTGATTTTATTGGGTTTACTGACAATGATTGGGAAGATGACAACACAAATCGAAAGTATACGTCAGGATATGTGTTCATGCTTGCAGAAGGGATAATCAGCTGGTCAAGCAAGAAGTAGAGTGCCATAGCACTCTCATCTACAGAAGCAGAGTATAGAGGAGTTGTAAATGTAGCAACTCAATGTTTGTGGTTGCAGGGAATACTTGGAGAATGTGGATTTGAATCAAAGTTTTCAACTATTATCTACTATGATAATCAGAGAACCATTCAAATCTACAATGATCCAGTTCATAAACAATGAACCAAGCACATTGAGATCCATATGCACTACATCAAACAGCTTGTGCATGATGTTACCATTCATCTACTCTTCTGTGCATCTTCAGAACAAGTAGCAGACATCTTCACCAATTTTTTTTTTGAGAATACATTCAGCAATCTCAAATCACTTCTCGGGATTTCTCATCATGTTGTGAAGCATGATTGATGACAATATTTCCAAATTTTGTTTTCATGTCCATGTTTAAGGGAGGATTTTCCCACTGGGTTTTTGCCTCTTTCCTTGGTTGTATGGACAAGCAGTATGTAAAGGGTGACTAAGCCTTGTTGCTAGGACCTATATTTTTCTGATATTTACTCATAAATTCAGGATTAGGGGGGGTGTTAGAATAATCAACCCATAGTTACCTATCTTAGACATTAATTTAATCATTTTTGTCTTATTACCTAGTTTCCTAGATTTCACTCTATGCTAGTTGCCTTCTACATGTCCTAGAAGTCAACACATGCTAAAACTGAGTCATGGACCGCTTGGGAAACATCCTAGAAACCCATTTTAGCATGTATTCTTTATTCCATATTCTCCAAAGTGCATATCTGCTTTTTCTATAAAGTTGCCTTGTTTTATTTATGATTTAAGGAAAAGGGAAAGCTAGACTGGTGGTAACTGCCTTGTTTTTTCCCACATCATCCTCCATCCTTTTCTCCAAATAAAAGCATGTATTATTTTTCTTTCCATCCCTCTTTATCTTTCCCACTTGACTTATCCAATTCATGAGCATCTACCTAGATTTGGAAACGACTTTATGCACTTATGGGGGATTTGACTAGTTTTGGTAAGCTTGCTTTTTTACTATTTCGAATGGCATCTTTATGAATTCAAATCTATCATGTAATTATATATTACAGCAGCCTATTACTTCACAAGGTTTCCTATTGTACACTTACTCAATACAGATTAGTGTTATGCTCCAATTTCAGTCTCCTTTGGTGTTAATTTTTCATGTTTGATTAGCAATTTTGTGAGTGTAATTGTTCTATCTCTTGGGTTCAATTTCCACATAGAAATCCAAACATTATGTCACAATTTTTTGAAAATAAATTTTAAGACCATCCCAAAAAAATATTTGCTTACCCTATGGTAGGTTTTTAAGAAACCCGAGTTCCCTCCTATCGGTGAGGAGTGGAAATCAAAAAGTACCTTTTTCTTGAGCTGGGAGATCTTACCAAGATATAAGAAATCCTTGTACCATATCAATTCATCTTTCCACCTAAATTTATTATAGGCACTAGGACCTTGTTGCAGCTTTTGAATAAATGCCCATATTTTTTTGTCATTTTTTCATTTGTCGATTGCTTCGACTATCCAATGTGGTTAGATGATAGAAATAGCATATACTAATGCTTCGACATCCTCATCTTTCCTGGAGAGCGCATATGCAACAAAAATTTTCTTCCCCTTTTTGTAGATGGTTTCAAATTCATATCCCAATATCTTTGTCACCCTTTTTTGTTTCTCTTCTGAATATATCCTTTGTTCCAAGAAGTATTTAAGGATATCATGATCAGTTTTAACCTTGAAATGTATCCATATAAGGTAGGGGATCCATTTCTTTAAGGCATGTAGTATTCCCATCATTTCCTTCTCATAAATGGGATTTTTTAAGTTCTTTCCTTTATTTGGATGACTTTTGAAGGAAAGAGGGTTTCCTTCTTGCAGTAGTACACCTCCAATTCCATTTGCTGAAGCATGGCATTCCACAATAAAGGTTTTTGTGAAGACTGGTGTCACAAAAATAGGAACTTTACACATGGGCTCTTTGATTTGTTGAAAACCTTGAGTTGTCTCTAGAGTCCAAGAAAATGCATATTTATTCAATAACGTTGTTAGAGGAGCTTCTATTCTTCCATAGTTTCGAACAAACTTGTGGTATTACCCTGTCAAACCTAATAATCCTCAAAGATTCTTCAGGGTTTGGGGAATCAGCTAGTCCATCATGGATTTAATTTTTTTAGGGTCTACCTTGACACCTTCATGAGATACAATATGACCCAAATACTCTACCTCCTTTATCCCAAAGAAAAATCTTGAGGGTTTTGCATACAGTTTTTTCTCCTTTAGTTGTTATAGTACCCTGTCAACATGTTGAACGTGTCCTTTCCAAGACTTTCTATACATTAGTATATCATCAAAGAATACCAGAACAAATTTTCTAAGGAAAGGATAGAAAATAGAATTCATCAAACCTTGAAAGGTGGAAGGCCAATTTTTTAGACCAAATGGAATGACCAAAAATTCATAGTGACCTTCATGAGTTTTGAATGTTGTTTTGGGGATGTCTTCATCCTTCATTCGAATATGGTGATACCCAGAAACGAAGATCCAACTTTGTGAAGACAACTTCTCATTTAATTCCTCTAACAATTCATCAATGACAGGAATGGGAAACTTATCTTTAATGGTGATATTGTTTATATCTCTATAATTAGGACACATGCACCATGATCCATCTGTCTTGGTTACCATTACCACTGGTGCAGAATAAGAACTTTGGCTAGGCCTAATTATGCCAGCCTCTAACATTTTAGCAACTATACGCTCAATTTCACTATTTTGGCTATAGGGATATCGGTAAGGTTTGATGTTAGGAGGAACACTGCCTGGAATTAAGTGGAGAGCATTGTCAAAGTCATGAATAGGTTGAAGACCTTTGGGAATATCTTCAAACACCATGGAATTCTTATTAATGGCCCTTTGGAGATCTAGGGAGATAGGTAACTTTGAGGTTTGAACATATAATGAGCATAATTGTGCAACTACACCTTGATGTACCTTTTTTAACAAATTTTTCATACCATTAGATCTTATCACCTTGATTGGTTTTCCTATGATGCCATTTAACTCATATTATTTTCCTTCCCATGAAAATTTCATGGAAAGTTTTCGAAAATTAAAATCCATTGTCCCAATGATTGTAACCATTGGACGCCTATGACAACATCAGCACCACCCAATGGGATAGAAATCGTTAGACTATTCAATACATATTCCCCCATAACTAGATTGATATTATGGAATTTCCCTGAGCAATTTATAGTTCCTCCAGCTACAATAATTACTTGAAACTCTAGTATTGGATATACAAATCAATTAAGAAATTTGGATAATTTACAGTGAATGAAATTATGATTACTACCAGAATCAATCAACATTGTTACCTTCTTATTTTTGATGTATACTTATATCTTGAGAGTTTTAGGAGTGCTAATTCCATCCAATACATGACAAGATATGGTGGGAGTAATTTATTCTAAAGTAGCCTCTTCTATTTCTTTTGAAGTCACTTCTTCTTGATATGCTTCCTCTTCTTTTGGTTCTTCCTCTTCACAATCTATGTAGAATAATTTCTTATCATTGTCTTATGTCCCTTACTATACTTGATGTCACAATTAAATCATAATCCTTTTTCTATGCTTTCATCTAGTTGTTGGGGTGTCAACCTTTGTGGTGGTTTAAAATAAGGAACATTATTTTCTCTATATGTGTTGAAGAAGGATTTTCTAGTGGTCATTGCCATATTTTTACTTTCAACCTTCCTTTCCATCATGAAAACCTTATTTAGGGATGATGGTTCCAAGAGACGTGCCTCATGTTTAATGTTATCTTTCAAGGTTCCAATAAAGAGATCTAACAAACTATCTTCTGAAATATTCGTCACTCTAAGACTTAGCCGCTGAAATTGCTTGATGTTCTATGTAATTGAACCTTTTGGCCTAAGATTTACCAACCAACTGAAGAAGATGTTGTTATTTCTATCCCCAAAATGTGCAATCCGTTCTTCTGTTAATATAGACCAAGAGATAATAGAGTCCTTTTTACGGTCACAAATCCATTGGTAACATACAAATTGATGAAGTTCTAAATACAAGGTTTCAATAGTTACCTTTGCATAGTGGGAACCTGGTGTAGATAAAAGAATTACTCCATCTGAAAAATACACGTTATTGGATCCTTGCCATCAAAATTTCTCATGTCAATTTTGGGGATAAAGTAGTTTCTTAGACCTGAATTGAACCCATGATGTAGTAGTGAATCCTCAAATTTTGAGGACTCCAACTTCCTACTCTCCAATTGTTTTTCAGTTTTCTCCAGACCTGACTAGAATAAGTCATTTTTTTCTCCTTGTCCTCTTCTTGAGTAGATAAATTAGGAATAAAGTTATGTTTTATGTCCTTCATCAATTCCTTCAAGTCTTGAAGATCTTATTTTATATCCATCCCTTTGAGATCCTCTTTACTAGCCATCCTTTATAGATCTTCTTTACTATCCATCCCTTTGGTATCCTCTTTACTAGCCATCTTCTTTTCTAATTTAGATAATGTTCACATTTCATTTAATCATATCTTCCAACTTGGACACTCTAAAAGATATGTCTTCCATTTCATTGTATGTCAGGGATGAATCCTCTATCGGTTTTAGTGGAGTGTGATTATTTTCACTTCCTTTTGGTGGAATTTTTAACAATAAATATATCACACCCTAGGGTTTACCACAAATAGATCCTTCTACTAAAAGCTATTCAAATGCAAAATAGCGTACCTTTTTCAAATCTTGATTGGAATATTTTTTAGGGACGACTTGTAACTAAGGTACAATTTTTAATTTGGTTTGTGGTACCCTTATTATTCCTCTTTCCAATTCCACAAGTTTGACCTAATTTGGATGTGCCAAAAAACAGTTATTAAAAATCTCCCAAAGCTTCTTATTTTTGGCCTGTCCAGAAGAGCGAACTTGTATTATATTCTGCGTGTCCAATATTTTGTTTCTATAGCTGAAAATTATACTGTAGATACCTTGTGTTGTCTTATTTCATATGCAACTAGTCTCACTCAATTTGGATCTCGGATGCCTCAGATATTACCTTTTTCCCAAGAACACTTGTTTTAGACTAGGTTTTGGACTAGTCAAAAACCCTATATTTCTCCACAATTATCTCTGAAACTGTAATGGATTAAGATCTTAATTTTGTACTGCAAATATTTTGGCATGTTTTAGAAGTGATTTTTTAACCTTGATCTCTGAATCCATGTAGAAAAAATGTTGTATCAAAAGTTCCAAGATGACTCGTTTTGCAGAAGCCAGTCCCGAGGAAAGAGCTTTGATACCAAATGTTATGTAACCAAGTCCCAGAAATAGCATAAAAAGAGCATAAATAGACAATAAAAGATTAATCCACGGCTTAAAAGTGAATAAAATAGATAAATATCAATCCTCTTTGAAGGAGGAACCTCCTTACACAATGCACTGAGTACACAAGACAAGATAAGATACTATGATGACTAAAATGAGAATACCTCCTTCCTATATATAGGAGATAAAGTTGCAATAACAACTAATATACCCAAGACAACATAAACCATATGTAATGCACCACAATATAGGGAGTAATGCACCACACCATATGGGGTAATGTATCATCATTAAGGGCTTAACATGTTGTCCTTTCCGGATCCTTTGCGGTTGAATGTACCTGGAAAGAGTATGAAGAACAAGACAAAAGGGTGAAAGAAACAAGACAATCCAAATACCTATACTAATAGTAAATAAAAAAAGTAATAAGCAATTGATATCAACTCAAATAGTTTATGGAAAAGGAGAACATGTTTGTATTCATAATAAAAAGAGTAAGAAGCTACAACTAAAGCCTTGAAGTTGAAGCTTAAATCTCACAATACTTTCAACATCACTCTTACACACACTCTACAATATTTTACAAGCCTCACTCACAATGACACTCTCTTGCCTCCTACACCAGCTATGATTCCAACAACATGAAGATGCTCTCTTGATCTCCCCCTCACATGGTCCATGTATCTTTCTTTTATAGGCCAAAGGAAGCCCAAAGGGGTTGAGATATTTTGGGAGGAAGGTAGGGAATGATCCCTATGGGATAGGTGTTAATATTATTAATCCTCCCTTGATCATACTATCTATTAGATTAATTGTTCCTAACTTAGGAACCTTAATTAAATATTTGGGTCCACTAGTACAATTGGGTCCACTTGGCCCAATGGGGCCACATGTACCAGTCAATGGAGTGTGGGGAACACTGCTAGAGGTTAAATGACACTTACTTCATGTGCATGCATCAATTTGGGCACCTCCTAGACCAATCCCTACATTTTAGGAGCCACTGGGAGTCCCGGCACCAACCTACTTCAGTTAGTTGGAGTTAGTACTAGTTAGTCTTAGTTAGCCCCTAGTTACTTTTAGTTAGTTCACAATCAATTAACTAGTGCATGTCTTGCATGGATAATGCATGGCTACATGTGGAGTACGTAAGCACATTTTCCCACCTACCACACTCAGTTGCACTAAGTTAACTAGCTGTCACTGATTGTTTGAGTTGGTTGGACATCTGAGAGTTGATTTTGGACTCCGATATTGATTGAGACACCATGAGTTAGATATTCAATTAGATATAGTTAGATCCACATGGTAGATTTGAATTTCTCCCTAATGCATTCTAATTCTTCCTATTTTTAAACTATTGTAACACCGAATTTATTATTGTGAATGATACTGTAAATTCCTGAGCAATACTTGTCGGTTTCCTATGTGGTTTGTTTTGTTCAGTTTGTATCTTCATTCTCTATTCTTTTGCTACAAATGTTATTAGAACTATTTTCTTGAATATATAAATGGAATTCAAATTTTAATATGGTATCAAATCCTTCTCAAGCAGGTTTCATGCATGTTTCTCCCCTTCGAACATTAGAAGCAGTTGGGTTTCCATAGAATTCCCCTATGATGATTGCTAGCTCTAGATTTATTCAGAGTAGTGGAGAGGGCATAACTTACCCTGAAAACATGTTCATTCCAAGAGAAAAAGCATGATTCTAACATTTCATATGTTTTAGTGTGTTATTGTAGTGAAATTGATAGGTGCTATGTAGCTTGTGTGAAGTTTTGCAGTACTTCCAGCTGGAGCAATTATGAGTTCTCAAACTCTTGAACCACATATCCTCACAACTTCCAATTATCTTGATTGGAGTATTGATATGTAGTTGGCATTGTGCAAGCATGGCTACAACAGGATCATAGATGGATGGGAACCTGATCCTCATCATCTGGTAGAGCAAAACAATTTTTTGAGCCGTTGTGATGAAGCATCTGAGTACTTCTGTACTTATATTTCCAGAGATCTCCTCTTCAACCTAGAAGTCTTGAGGACTCCTAGATAATCCTAGAAGAATCTTGATATCTTTTTTAACAAACAATATAAGCTTCGGGGACACATTCTAGAGAATGAGTTGGTATATTTACATCCCAACAGTTTCGAGACTATTGAGAAATTCTTTACTAAATTCAAATCTCTAGTATTCCAATGCAGATAGTGTGGGATAGAGTGAAAGGATGAGTAGAATGTCCTTTCCATACTAAGTAAACTAGAACCTGAGTATTCTATATTTGTTTCCATATTTCATTCCAAGCGGGAAATATTTCCTGATTGGAAGGTTCCTTCATTAAATTCTTTTTTCGAGTCCTTAATCAAGGAGCAAGACAAGTTGATGAGAATGGGAGTCATCAAGACCTCCAAAGATCAAGCTCTCCTAGTTTTTTACTCTTCCAAAGCACAAGAAAATGGGAAATCAAATAAGAAGGATCCAAAGGTAGTTGATTCAAAGCCTAAACAAAATCAACAAACTTCTAAAGGGTCCTCTGGCTCTAAGTAGAAGAAATTTGAGAAGAAACTATGTCCCTACTGTGAAAAAGGGTACCATCTTGAAGATCATTGTATGAGGAAACAACTTGATGAGATGACTTCTCTTCTCAAGCAGCATAACATTGCTTCCCCATAAAGAGCAAAGAAGTCAGATAATGGACATGAAAGATGCCATGCTTTGAAAGCAGGACTACCTCGGTCTACAACATATTTGATTGATTTTGGAGCCTCCAATCACATGGTGGCCTTTAAGGATCTCTTCTCCTCTCTCAATATCAAAGAAGGGCTCACTATCCACATGGGATAGGATTCCAAGATTATAGCTACAAGAAGAGGCACCATCAGAGCAAAGCATGGTGTGTTTAGAGATGTCCTATATGTGCCCTCCCTTGCAGCTAATATTTTGTATGTTTAGTAGATGACTCATGCCGACTCACCAAAGCAAGTGATGTTTGGCCCTGACTTAGAAGGGATCACAAAAATATCAAATGGGGAGGTTGTAGTGAAAGGAATTTCTTACCATGCCTCCAAGAAATATATTTTCTCTCACTTCATGCCATACACAGTTCCAGCATCACCACAGCTTTCATTCGAAGTTGATGAAGGTATAAACATTCCTTCACTTCCTATTACAGTTTCAGTTTCCAATCCTGACATTTCAGATTCAAAAGAGGAGTCAACCCAGTATGATACATACATTGAGCTTACACCTCAAAGGGATTTAGATCCAAATACAGCATCTACCTCATTCCAACAGCCTAAATGGGATAAGCAGCTCATAGAAGTAGTTGGAGATGGTGTTGTGGATCCTTATGATAAAAGAAGAACGAGGTCCTAGTATCAGAAGGAGAGTGTTGCACTGTCTCACACAGATCCTATTCTTCCCGAGAAGTTTTTTATGATGCTTGGGTCAGATCACCAATCCTTCAAGGAGGATTTCCATGACCCTAGATGGCAAGCATCCATGGATGAGGAGTTTGATTTGCTACATGAAAACCAAACCTAGGAACTTGCCTCCTTACCTCCAGGAAGGAAGCTGATACAATGAAAATGGATTTATAAAACCAAAATAGCTGCTCATGGGACCAAAACCAAATACAAGGCTCGGTTGGTGGAAAAAGGGTACTCTCAAGTCCAAGGCTTGGATTACAATGAGACATTCACTCCAGTAGCTATAATAGTCTCCATTAGACTAGTATTGGCCATTGTTGCTTCCAAGAGATGGGAAGTACATCACATGGATGTGAAGAGTGCCTTACTCCATGGTGATTTGGAGGAAGAGATATATATGAAACAACCTGAGGGGTTTATTGATTATCCTTCCTTGGTATGCAAACAGAGGAAATCATTGTATGGACTCAAACAAGCCCCAAGGGCATGGTACTCCAATATGGATTCCTTCCTCATCTCTCAAAAGTTTAAAAGGTGCAAATATGATCGCAATGTCTACATGAAGAAGAAGGAGGGGTTGTTTCTTCTTGTTGTATTGTATGTGGATGACTTACTCATTACTAGTAGCTATGTTGTTGTATTGAGAAGCATCCAGTATTCTCTTAATAAAGCATTCACTATGACTAACTTGGGGCTGTTAAGACAGTTCATTGGTCTCGAAGTAAGTCAAAATAATTTGGGAATCATGATCTCACAGTCCAAGTATTCATCAGACATGCTTAAGAGATTCCACATGGAGTATTGCAAGGCAGCACCCTGTCCTTTTCTATCAGGCATCAGGCTTGAAGAAGGTAGATCCACACCTTTGGTGGACAGCAATCTCTATAGACAGCTTATTGGAAGCCTTTTGTATCTCACTCATTTGAGACCAAACATATCATATGCTATGAGTGTTGCTGCTATATACATGCAGGAGCCACATGAGCTGCACTGGAAAAAAGCAAAGAGGATCTTGCACTATGTGCAGGGTACTATTGATTATAGGATCCACTATGTTGCTGGAGCACAATTGGATCCCATAGGATTTACAGGCTCATACTGCGCAGGAGATGGAAATGATAGGAAATCCACCTCGGGTTTTGTATTCGTGATTGGATCTAGGCCAATTTGTTGGTCCAGCAAGAATAAAGTAGCACGTGCCCTCTCTTCAGCATAAGTAGAGTATCAGTGAGCTATGAATGCAACTATTCACGTAGTTTGGTTGCATGGCATCTTGACAGATTTTGGGATTCAGTATTAACCTACATTAGATCTTTATTATGACAACTAGAGTACAACCAAGATCCTCATTGATCTTATTCAGAAGCAAAGGACAAAGCACATAGAGGTTCAGATGCACTACATTCAGGAACTGGTGCATAACAAAACCATCACACTGCACTATTTTCTGACAGAGGATTAGATTGCAGATATTTTACCAATTCTTTTACAGAAAAGAGATTTGCCTTTCTCGGGTCTCTTGTGGGCATTAAGGCTTCATTCTCAGTTCCTATTTTGAGGGGGATTTTCCCAATAGGTTTTCCTACCTCATTTGTATTATGTCTCTAAGATTGTATATTAGATGACCTATGGTCTTGTTACCAGGACCCACAGTTTTCCAAGTTAGGATTCAAGGAGGGTATTAGGATTATTAATCCTCCCTTGATCATACTGTCTATTAGATTAATTTTTCCTAACTTAGGAACCTTAATTAAATATTTGGTTTCACTAGTACAATTGGGTCCACTTGGCCCAATGGGGCCACATGTACCAGTCACTAGAGTGTGGTGAACACTGTTAGAGGTTAACTGCAACTTACTACATGTGCATGCATCAGTTTGGGTGCCTCCTAGACCAATCCCTACATTTAAGGAGCCACTGGGAGTCACAGCACTAACCTACGTCAGTTAGTTGGAGTTAGTACTAGTTAGTCTTAGTTAGCACTCATTTACTTTCAGTTAGTTCACAATCAGTTAGCTAGCGAATGTCTTGCATGGATAATGCATGGTTGCATGTGGAGTAGGCACCTTTTCCCACCTACCACACTCAATTGCACTGAGTTAACTAGATTTCATTGATTGTTTGAGTTGGTTGGACATATGGGAATTGATTTTGGACTTTGATATTGATTGAAACACCATGAGTTAAATATTCAGTTAGATACAGTTAGATCCAAAAGGTAGATTTGAATTTCCCCCTAAAGCATTCGAATTATTCCTATTTGTAAACAATTGTAACACCGGATTTATTATTGTGAATGATATTGTAAGTTCCTGAGCAATACTTGTTTGTTTCCTCTGTGTTTTGTTTTGTTCAGTTTGTATCTTCATTCTCCATTCTTTTGTTGCAAACATTATTAGAACTATCTTCTTGAAGATCTAAAAGGCATTCAAATTCAAATACTGGGAGCTCGAGTGCCACCTATCCTAAGCAATTGGGATCATCCTCCATGAGGACTTTCGTTTAGAAGGTTCTTGAAACTTTTATGTTTGCCCTTTTTGCACTACTGACTCTCCCTGCAAGTGGGTCTGGTGCACCATTTCTCCTTGTGATCAAGTAACTGGCACCATCAGTGCACTCTGTCAATGTGAAAGAAGTGATAGGCTTGTTTGATGCCCTATGCCAGGAGGCAAGGTGTGTCATACTTCCTATAATTGAGGAACAAATCCCACAAAATATAGTTTGGCCAAGTGACTTTAAGGGATCAAGAATTAAGGCAGTTTTTCTGTGTAACATGTGTATTGCATATTTTATGTATTTATATGCCATTGATTCTCCAGTCGAGTTTTCCAGTCAGTATCTCTCTTTCAACTTTTATGCTTTTCTTAGAGTAGAAATATGAGTTTCTTTCACACTTGCATCATGTACTCATACCTTATGTACTTTTCAATCTCATTGACCTACACATTATCGTTATTCATTGTACATTAATAAATTATATTATCTTGTCAACATTGGCGTGTGATGTTGAGTTAGTGAAAGCAAGTAGACAATTTATTTCAAGGTTCAACTCCTACCAAGTGACATGTTTTTGTTAGTGTTTGAGAAAATATGAAGAAAATTATTTCCACTATTACAGTGCAGATAGATGGAATCAATAATCCAAAGACATAAATAAATCAAACCATAAAATACAGGATATACCCTGGGAAAACCCTCCATCGATTCATAGGGATAAAAACCCAACAAGCAATCTTAGAGTATGATTGATAATCAATAGAGAATGATTACAACACAATATAAAATTGCTTTTTCAAGGGCATAACAGGGGAGATATCAAATGGAACATTATGACGATATTTTCAAGTGCATGGCACTTTAATATCAGGACAATTAGGTAATACTAATAATGTAGTGATTATTTCATGCTTCAGCAAGTAGTTAACACTGAGAACATTGTTTTATCTTCAACCATGTGCCCTCATTGACTTGGTTTCAAGTTGGAACTCCATAATTATCTCCCACAAAGAATATATGCGCCCTCCATTAATTCATTGAGTTTAATTGTCTCTAACTAAGTTGGCAACTAAATGAAGTGACCTAAACTGAAATCAATGGAACTGCATGTAACTGAATGGAACTTAATGTAACTGAATAAAACCAAATGTAACTGAACAAAACTGAAATGTAACTGAGTAGAATTGAATAGAACTAAACAAAACTAAACATAACTAGTGCTTTTCCATCAATTTCATCTTCAACAACCACTTCATAAATTGAGTTGATTCCTTAATTAACTAAACTTGTTTGATCACAACTAAGACTCAATTGATGTCTTATTAATTCGAGTTCACTTGGAGGCATACATGGGAAATTTGAATTATCACTCTATATTTGTGGTCATATTAATTTACTCAACATGGTCCATATGTGATTTCATTGATTTTATATCATATCATACTCATAATAATCATTCCTAACCTATGATCATATGTATTACCTTAGGTCATATAGTCACATGCTAAAGTAAATCACTATGGGGGTAGCTAATCCCTAAAGGAGACTTGTAGCGCATGTTTACCATGACTAGCTATACATCACATAGTATATCCTTGAGACTTAATACAACATAAGTCATGTGAACTTAATACAACATAAGTTCTAGACTTGATACAACACAAGTCTCAGACCTTAACATAAGGTCAAGATATTAACCATAATATCCTAGTACAAGCATCTCTCTCTAATAGGACTTGATCAAGGTCCTAGCTTAATACAACACAATCTCTTTAACTTAACAAAATAAGTTAGTGAACTAAATAAGTTCTCGACTTGACACAACAAGTCTCACGGATAAGATCAGAACTTAATACAACATAAGTTTTGGACTTGACACAACAAGTCTCATGGCAGATGAATCCTAAAACTGTACATCTAACAGTTTTAGCTTGTGCTCATGCTTGTCAATCTATAGTATACACCAACACACACACAGCAACAATTGGGGCTAGGTACACACCTTAGGTCACTTGGGATGATTTTTTAATTCTCTAAGCATGCCTAGTAGTAGAAATCAACCTCCTATCCATTTTTTGGGCCGAATTGTTCCCTAAACAAAATTTTGGGCATTCACTGGGATGAAGGCATCCATCCCTAGGCATAAAAGACAAAATTATGGCCATTTTTCCAACATAAAAAAGGTCAAAATAGTGTTGAAATAAAGTCTATGTTCTTTAATTAGGAAATCTAAGCATGTTGGAGCAAACCTTAGCATGAAAACAACCCTTAATATCCATGTCTATGCATTAAAAAAGTCCCAAAGCAACAACATACACCATGCAATGAATTTTGGGTGTGAATTTGGATAATTATAGTAGTTTTGGGCTATTTTAGGTTATCTATGGGTCAATTTTAAAACTCAAAAAAGAAATACTCGACAATTGTGGGTGAATACATCTTTAAAGAAACATATTTGGGATGAATTTGAAGCCATTCTCCCAAGCAGTAACCCTAAGATAGTGATAAACAATAGTACAACCATTAATTGAGCAGGCATGGGAATTGGACTCCATCTTGATATTATGTTTTATTTAACTTTTTATTTCCATATTCAGGGAGGAGATTCCCTAGGGACTCCAATTTTACAAATATTCACATTTTCGAGTCTTATTGACCTATTTTGGTCTTTAGTGGACATTCATATAACTCTTTTATTTTTCTCTCATTCTAAGTGGGCATGTTGTAGTCTTGAAAAGGTTGAGGATGAACACTCAAATTAAAATTTTAATTCCATGGGGAAAGAATAATAGTTGTATTTTTTCCTATATAAACATGGGTATAGTCTAGCAAACATGTCCAATATCCATACAAAATGGAATTATTGATGATGGTCTCAAATATCTACAGCTTGGTTGCAACACCCCAAGATTAAAATTAAAAGCACCATCTCTTAATAATTGAAAGGGATTTATACCCATCACACATATCACTTTGCGATGAAAGGTGTATGAAAAAATAAAGATAGAAAATCCATAAGATTTTTTATGAAGTCCCTTCAACATGGAGGAGAGGATAACAAATGAATTAGCAAACAATAAATTACAAGCAATAGGTATTTAAGAAAGCACCCTACTATGCTCTTGTAACCTTCTAAAATTTATGATCCTTAAGGTCATTGAGGTAGATAAGAAAATATTGTTTTATCAATTTCCAATGAGTGACCACGAAGTTGGTTAATTAAATCAAAGGTAAAGTCAATGTGAATACAGGGGGATTGTGAAAGAAATTAGTAACACTACTCTACTAAAATAATATAAAGGGATAACTGACCAGCTAATGGAAACCCAAGACGTACTAGAGATGTAAAATCAAAACCATAAACATGTGGATCATACAATGCAAATGTAGAATCTAGATAATTCCAATAAATTAAGAGTGTCTCTAGTGTCACTATGATAAATTCTATCCCACCCCCAAGAACAAAATAGGATAGACTAAAAATATTATTAAACCATACACAAGGCCAATTGGTTCTTCTCTCCAATCTTAGGGTTCAGACTTCAAGTGTTTAGATCAGATTGGTACTTTATACTCCACATCTTTCTTTAAGGAGTGGTTATTGTGCATTCTATACAAATTTTCTCCATTGTGCCTAGGATGTTGGGGGGGGGGAGAGCTAATCAATAATACATTACTTTATATTACTTTTAGTTAAGAATACATTATTTGTATCTAGGATTTTGGATATAGTTTCCTTCTACATTTTTTTTCTAGTTCTTCTCTCCACATTTAGGGCTCATACTTCAGGTTTTTAGATTAGATTGGTACTTTATGCTCCACAACTTGCTTTAAGGATATGTTATTGTGCTCCCACATTCAATTGGATGTACTGTACTGAGAATTCATATTAACCTAATTTTTTGGTCATTTGTTAGATATTAAACTATCTTATTTTACCCTATGTTATCTCCACCAAACTAAGTCTGTTGCTCAACAAATCATACTTCTCTAATTACACCCATTTTCCTATTTTGATAAAAAAAAAATCCATTTCAATAGTGGATTCAACAATTCCCAGTGGAATCCTTGTCCAAAAAAGCTCCATGATAAGACTATATAATCTCATGCAAAGAATACATTTAGGTTTTATTTTTTACTAAGCGTGTCTCATTTGATCCAACTTGTATTCATAAACGAGCACATTAGATGATCATGACTATCATCTTTATTCCAATTTCTATGAGATGATTTCCTACCAATGAAGGTTATTTATCTAACTTTCTTGAATATGTATATCTGTAGTGGGGATTTCTCCCCTACTAAGTTCAAAAGAACCTAACTTAGATCAATAAGATCAAAGGGTAGATTTCATGGTGCAAGGGATATCTCGACCTTTACTTACAACAAGCAATAACAAAATATTTTTGCGATTTTATATTTTTTTTCTCTAACTAATAAAACAAAATAACAATCATACCTTTAAATTGGGCCAGTGCAGTCATTTAAGGAAATGGTATGTAGGCTCCCACGATCCTGGTCTCTGATCTTCTTTACCAATGGTTGTCAAATGGAAATGGATCAAGGAGGGTATGGAGAAATCTCAACATACACCATGGGATGATATGGAAAAAGTATGGGAATGATTGACAAAAAGTGCAACCAATGTTTGTGGAGATACCTTTAGAATGTATTTATAGGATGATTCGAGATTTTTTTATCCATGGTAATGACCCATGGTTTATTTTATAGTGTATGGTATTTATCCATGGTTTTTGACCCATTCTCCTTTTTAGGGTTTTTTGGTCCTTTTGGGAGTGTTAGGATTATTAATCGTCCCTTGTCCAATTTGGTCATATGTCTAAATCGGGAGTCATGTCTAAATCGGAAGTCCATCCAGTCTATTTTTAGTCACTAGCACCATTGGGTCCACTTGGCCTAATTGGGGCACATGTTTCAGTTACTAAAGTGTGNATACCACTGATTACACTTGATTTCATTAGTTTAGGATCCTTCTAGACCAGTCCCTACAATTTAGGAGCCACTAGGAGTGCCAAAACCAACCAAGGTCAGTTCAGTCTAGTTGATGACTAGTCAAGCTAAGTTAGGAGTCAGTTACATTTAGTTATATTCCTCTACATTCAGTTAGTGCTAGATTTACATGAATGCACTCAGGAGGGGTGCATTTCTCACCTACCATAATTAGTTATCCTTAGTCACACTGAATGTAACACTTGAGTTGTGTTTTAGAACTTCGATGAACTCTGGTTATGGTTTAGACAAGGTCAGTTAACTATTGAGTCCTCCGATAGTGGTTTAGACAAGGTCTTAGTTACCTATAGTCAAGTAGAGTCTAATCAATTCAAATTTCCTCATGTGGATTCAAATTGCATGTGGCTATTAAATCCATTGTACTTCATTCTAATTATCATCTAATTACTCTTTGATTAATGAAAAGCATTCACAGCTGCAAGCCATTTTTTTTGCATTACATTCTTCAATAACTGAGTAAATTGTGTGATCTATCCTATGATTTGTGTGTTTGTCCACAGATCTATGTGCTCAATTTAATATGGTATTAGAGCCTCGGCGGACAAGGCACTTCTCCTCCTCGGATATCCTACTGGATCATTTCTTAGAAAAATTGCTCCTTCAAGCTCTGCACTAAAAGCAGAAGGTTTACCACTTAATACCCCAAGTTAAGGAATTGTTGATCAAGCTTGCTTGATCAACAATGATGGGTGTGATGAAAACCTGAAATGTGCAAGCTGTCGACCTTACAGTGCCCCTTTTGTGTTTTTTGTAGGTACAACTTTGAATGGATTCATCGGTTCCTCTTCTCTATCCATTCTCAAACTATTGAGAATGGAAGAAGAAGATGATTGCATCTCTGATGAGACAAGGTCTCTATAGGGTGTCTATTAGACTCGGTAAAGAGTGTTTTAGTGAGAATGACTGTTATACCAAAATCATGCCACCATCATGTGATAACAACTTTGACATACCTACTTGCCCTGAATCCCAACTCTTGGAGTGGAAACTCATGGTTATTATCAATCTTTCATGGAAATTCCCAGCACTGCGCTTCCTTTATTGTCCAGGATCAGTTCCTTGTTCGCACCGCCTATCCCATGTTGCCCACAAGCAATGCCACCGCTTATGGCCCTTTGCCCATAAGCGTTTCTTACCAGAACTGCTCTGTCATTGAAGGAGAAACGCGGTACCCTGGGTAAAAAGGGAAAAAGAGAAGTTTCTTGAGGCTTCTAGATGATAAGCCTCATGTCCTCCCTTATCCCTACTATTGTGGTTCAGTTGAGCTCGAGATCCCTCATCCTAGGATCTTAGAGGCCACCTCACCCACTAATCTCTCAACCTACCCTATCCATTAAGCCTTATAAATATGAGCTCATATCCATGGTTGGGGGAAGAACTCTTAAGGTATTGTTATGTTGTTGGATTGATTACTTAGCCCAAGACCATTTGGGAGAGCATAGAGAGCTAGAGTTGAAGCTTTTGGGGATGAGAATGTTTGGTTTCATGAAGATGCATGTCAACACTAAGGCTTGGTTGTAAACTTCTTCATATTTCTATATTAATGCACGTTGATTTTTGTCCCACATATATTGTTGTTTGATTTCACATGTATGTTGTTAGATTACTTAGTCACTAACATAGATCAGTAGATTATATTCTAGTGGTTTCGATATGCTTGTGTGTTGAAGCTTATTGCAGATACATAGGGTAACGATCAAAGCATTACATTCCAAGTATCTACAACATCTAGGGAGATTCTTCAACCTCTGTCCTCTATTTGTTCTGGATCTAAACCATTTAGACCAATGGAACACCTTTCTGTCCGCAGGAGGTGAAATATTCCAGCTAACAAATCTGACGACTCCACTGGGGAATAGATGTATCAGTTGTTTCGATATTCCTTAGTCTGCAACTCTTGTCTGAATCCAGGCTCCTTCTTCGACTCTCTTCACTCAGATCTACTTTCTGACTTAGTCTATTTGGGTTTGAAACTTCCAGATCTGTTCAAATATGAGTCATTTCGATCTTTTATGCTCTGTTTTCATACTCAATCTAGCAGTATCCACCTTGATCTAGTCTTTTTCTGACTTGATCTGTCGTTCTCTTTGTGTTTTGGTCATCTACAGGGAACCGCACCTATGTTGTGTACGAGGAGTGGTGCCATCGCCTGAACAAAGTGAGCAGTACGCAGTGCCACCGCCTGTAACCCATTGGCGAGAAGCGGTGCTATGTTAAAAACGCTATGTCAACACCTAAGAAGCACCATGCCAGGTAGGAATCATTCCAAAACCCTTTTTCCTCATTTTTTTTGTAAAAATTTGAGTTTTGTTGCTTTCAGTTCTGCTTATCAGACTTGTGTTACAGAATCTAATGTTTGTGGCTTGATAATTTCATGGTTTAAGATTGATTTGAGTGGAAATTCAAAATCTTGATTAGGTCTTTTGATTGTTCATCCACTTGTATGCTTCTTGGTTGTGTTTGTGAAAGGATTTCTTATTTTCTGAAAGCTTAGGGTATTAGTAAGATCTCTTTCGTTTCTATTATATAGACTAAAAGAAGAACACTATATTAATGTCTAGGCTTCATTTCTAATTTGCATAGTAAACTTCTTTTTCCTTCCTTTAAAAAAGAATTTTTTTTGACTGAGACTAGGGTATCATCATTGAGCATTAAACATTGGTTTTATGATTGGCTTTACAAGCTTTCAGGATATTCATGTTCTTTTGTCTCTTATGCATTTAGAACTATCTCAATCAAAAATAAAATAAAAATGGTAGTTTTAAGTTAGATTTGCTTATGTTTTGAGAAAATTGAAAAAATAGAGTGCATTTGCATATAGGTGTGCTTCTTGTTTTTCTTTTAGGAAAATAGATTCTTCCCCTTCTCATTGCTTTCAGAAAAGAGAAATCGGTTTGGAAAATTTATTGCTTGTCTTTGATTTGGTGTTCATGATTGTTGTTTGGAAATATTTTTGGTTTTGAAACAAAAAGAAAATACTCTCTTCCCTCCCGTAAGTAGGCATACTGAATGGTAAAGTGAATGTTTTGCATTAGCATACTGCATGGTTTTATTTTTCTATCAAAACATCATGCATTCACCTAATCATCCACTTTAAAATTAACGGTAGTTATAGGTTAAAATTTACATAGCAATTGAGTGATAGGTTAGAGACATGTTCGGGTGTCGTTAAGCATAGCAGCTATCGTTATTTGTCAGCATTACATCCCAGGACTCGCGCGGTTCTTCCATGTATTGTCAGTATATCGAACGGCCTTTCACGTACCCTTGAGGTATATAGAAAGGTACTTCACGTACTCTATTGTATATTGGAAGGACCCTTGTGTACGGTTATGCATTAGACAGCATTACTACCGATTCGAGCTCCCATGTACCTTGAGTATATCGAGAGACCCCACAAGGATACCTTATCTATCTAAGAAAATCCCTTTGGTCATCTTGTTTGGAGCCATACACTGAAAACAACATTCAGGGAGATTACTACGCACCTTCTTGACAATCCTAGTGAGAGACCTGACTTTTTGAACTCCTCCTATCATTTTAAGTGTGCTTGTTTTGACCTATAGCTTGTGTAGGGAAGTTTTTTGGTGTGTTTTCTAGATTTTCAAACCCTAGGTTAGATAGGAACTATACAAACTGGCTAAGTTAAGATAGTCCATAAAATTACGGGGCTTTCCACCCAATTTTACTCCTGGTTCAGGAGAAAATCCAATGGAAGCTATCGACCAAGGAGCTACTACCACCTCCCAAGTGGGAGATAATGTGGTTGTGGAAAGTGGAGTACCATATTATTCACACTCGCCTCCCTTGGTACAACAACCTTCTCGGGGAAATACCTCGTTCCATTCTCCCACAGAAGGTCATGTTGACGATACAACCCATCCAGATTATGGTCCCAATGCTCCATTTTCGGATTGTAGCTAGGGTTTTACCCCTAGCTTGTGCAAATGAGCACCTACTAAGGAGAAGGGTCTCCTTAGTAGCAGTTCAGTAAGGGTGAAGTAAAAATGCTAAAACAGAAATGTAAACTACTTAAACATATGCATGAAACAGAAAAACAAGATGCAAAAAACGGTTTTTATATTAGTATTACCTCCAATGTGAAGGTTGGTGAAGCCCTTTACAGTGGTCCAAGAGGGTTGCTCCAAGCTCCAACTTGCTCCTTCTCTATCTCCAATGGTGGAAATGGGCCAAAAGGGGCTCTCAAGGTGAAAGTAGCTCAAGGGTGAGCTAGGGTTTCAAGAGCTATTTTGGCAGAGTAAGGGTGCTTATGATTGTGGATGTGAAATAAGGGGTCTCCATCACCTATTTATAGTTTTTCAGTGGTGGAGTGCTAGCCCATGGTTTTGGAAACCATATGATTTAGGGCAGCTGTATAGGGTTTTTTCCTCCTTTTCCTCATTATTTTATATTTTTTCTTCCATTTTTAGGGATTTTTGCTATTTTAGAGGAATTTTGGATATTTTTGGAGGAAAAAAGGCTTTCTTGATGGTTTTATGGCCTTTTGGAGGCATTTTAGGCCTTTTGGAGGCTTTTTGGTGGTTTTATGGCCTTTTGGAGCATTTTAGGCCTTTTGGACGCTTTTTAGTGGGATTTTCAGGTTTTTCAAGGAAATATGGTAGGAAAATGGACAAATGAGCCATGTAGTGGGGTAGATGAGGTAGTGAACACTTTTTGGGTGTTAACAGATTGCCCCCTGATGTGCGAGGGCAGGAGCTCATCGTATGGCCGATGGACATCATAAGTCATATATGGTTTTCCTAGGGTGTGGAGAAGAGAAGAGACAAACTGAAGCCCAGAACAACGATCCCAAACCAACTGCAAGAACTAAAAGTACGTAACCTCAATAATGGATGAGGAATCATCTGATCATATGGACGAGGCGGGCATTCCCATGCTCGTATCAGGATATAACATAATAATAACAATGGGGTCCTGACACATACATGGCCTCAAATACTGAATGAGGAAGAATCTCAATATATGGACGAGGCGGGCATACCCATGCTCATATCAAGATACATAAACATAACTGTGAGGCCCAAAAAGAGGGACCTGTAGGACACATAAAAAACCACTATGTATATCATAAGGGTCCAGAAGGGACGCAAAGCTGGGACATACTGCTGGGCTGATCATGTCTGAGCTGAAAAACGGATACACTGGAATGACAGCAGTTCTACTGAATGTGGTACCAAAGGAACTGATGAGCTGCTGGATCAGAGTGACAAGGGTCACACTCGCAATGGTACACTGAACTGGAACTGAACTGGGTACTCAAGGAAGCATGGAACTGGGTGGCTTCCGAATACAATCGCCAACGCAGCCCGGACATCCACGGGAACATATAACTGGGCATTCCGAAGTGACTCACCAATGTGCTAGAGTCAAGGGAAATCCGGAGTCTTCGACAAATAATGGAAGGGATATAAATCCTGCGCGATTCTCAACTATGCGATCCAGGTGCTGAAGTCGAGCATGTGAGAAACAACCATTCGGAGAGGCAATGATGACTCCTCCCAAAATGGTCCATAGGCACTCACCATAGATGGTGATGGGTCCAAGGTGCAGGGGCCTCTGGGTCTATCCTCTGGAATAGAGGGGCTGTCGTCGATAGAGGGAGACCTGCAACTATCAAGGCAATGATGTTTCCTTGATAGGAGCGTGAGGTGGAAAACCGAAATGTGATAGTACTGATGACATGATGGATAAACTAGGGGGAATAACTGGGCAAGTAGAGTGGGGGACTCAAACTTCCTTTGTTCAGAGTATGAGGGCGGGGAGGATCGGACAGCATATGAAACTAACTGGTGGTAAGGGGGTCATAGCTGTATTGGATCTGGAAGGGTAACTGGGCTGAGGGAGACTCAAGCTGTGGTAAAATGGCAGGAGACTGCAGAATACTCTGAACAAAGGCGACCTGATTGGGGGTGCTGCCGAGAGGATCGATCATAGCGCCAAGAGGCACGGGTGGACTTCTTCATGGGTTAGGGAACTAGAAGAAGTGTGTATATAAAATGGTACTGTCATGTGGATTTATACGAGCCCAGGACAGTTCATGCTCATGGTTGCTTTCAATTTTAAGGATTCTGAAAGCAATAAGAAGACTCGGAAGTAATGAAATGGTACTGTCGTACGGATTTTTCGAGCCCAGGACAGTTCATGCTCGTGGTTTCTTTCAATTTTAAGGAGTCTGAAAGCAATAAGAAGACTCTGAAGTGATGGAATGGTACTGTCGTGCGGATTTTACGAGCCCAGGACAGTTCATGCTCGTGGGTGCTTTCAATTTTAAGGAGTCTGAAAGCAATAAGAAGACTCTGAAGTGATGGAATGGTACTGTCGTGCGGATTTTACGAGCCCAGGATAGTTCATGCTCATGGGTTCTTTCAATTTTAAGGAGTCTGAAAGCAATAAGAAGACTCTGCAGTAAGGGATAAAAGTATACCGAACAGAATGAATGGCCAAGAAAGGAGGAAGTGTTCAATCAAGGAACATTTATGATGACCAGGAACAAGGGTGAGGGGAAACACTGGTGGGCCTCCTTGCGGGGTGAATGAATGGTGGAAAAATAACGAAACATTTGCAGTATGACAGGAGTGGAGGGCTCATGTAAAAAGTGTGGAACAATCTGATGGCGGCCGATGTGGCACGCAAATCGAGGCACCAAGGGGTCAGGACACAATGTTGAAATTGTACCAAGTGAGAGCGAGAAATGATCTCAAGCATCATCACGAGCTCGGAAAAATGAATCCGGCGATATAAAAAGTGTGAAAAAATGGAGAACGACCGAAGTGGCGCGCAAACCGAGGCGACTAGCGGTGTCTGAAAAATGTGAAAAAAATGACGTAGCAAAAAATAATGCAACGAGGTGACCATTGTGACAGTTTCATCGTGCTGATTCCAATGGTAGAAACGGTTCGGAAAACGGACTCCGTATGGGTTCAGAATGGCCAAAACAAGAAAAAAGTCAACGGACTATAAATAGTAAGTGGGCCCAACATGACAAGTGTCATTGGTACTATGTGACTTTGACTAGTGATCAGAGTGGACCAGAGCTGAGGTGCCATTTCTGGACGACCCGACCGGCCAATTTTAGATCCGGGAGAGATAGGTATTCCGTCAAACTCATACCTGCTTTGTCATTGGGTTCGGGGGGTGGGTAGTGGGTCCCAGGGTACTCTTTGTACGGTCCACGTGGGGTGGACCGCGGGTTAGGGGTTCGGAGCTGCGGTCATAGACCGCGGGTTCCTTGGGAGAACATGCGGTTGGGGACCGTGACTATGGGCCTGATAGCCGCGGTTAAGGACCGCGACTGTAGGCCTAACAGCCGCGGTCGGAAACCGCGGCAGGGAGCCCTAAAGCCGCGGTTTTGGACCGAGCTATTAGGGTTTTTCGGGGGGGATGGGGGAGGACTATTTGTTCGACATGGGGCTGATGAGTCTACTTTGCGTGATTGATAGGATGCCGTAGGTTCTGTGGAGAGAGCGGGAGATACCAGATGAGGTCATGGCCGTCGTCCGAGAGGACCGCCGGGTGCGATCGATGCTGGGGATATTCGGACTACTGAAGTTCTCCCAGGTCCCCATGATGCAGTCAGCAGTATTGCTGCTGAACCGATTGATTAGTTTCTGGGAGCCGGAAATACAGGCTTTCAGAGTGCAGGGTGAGAGGGTGGACCTCACCCTAACAGACGTATACTTCCTGACGGGGTTGCCCTGTCTGGGTAGGGTGGCGGACACGCAGCCGCGGGTATCTGCGGACATAGATATGGAGGACATGCTGGAGCGGTACTGTAGTCCAGAGGCTCGGGTGCATAGGAATGCACTTCTGGTGAGAGACCTACTGGAGCCAGCAGTGCAGGCCATGGCGGCATGCGTGGTGCGCATCTTGGGATCCCAGTCACCGAAGAAGGTGTCTGGGGGCCAGATACAGTTAGTGGAGCGCGTACTGGGCGGTGTTTATTACGCGTGGGGCCAGATGTTCCTTACCTGTGTGCAGCGGCAGCTGACAGTAGCGAAGGAATCTGGCAAGGGGTTTTGTTATGGTTCCTTCTTGTGCGCGTTTTTTATGGAGAGGGTACCCACACTGCGGCCGCAGGTGCCGATCAGAGCAGGAGGCTTGAGGGAGCCGCGGATGGTGCGGTGGGGTGAGATGATGCACCGCCGTGGGGGCGGTGATGTTGGGAGGTACTTCACACAGGATTTGTACCTGCAGTGGCTCCAGATACCATTGACACTTGATGATTATCCATATAGAGATATGGATTACACAGGAGATCCAGAGGCACCACGGCCACCGGGACAGGCATGGGGACCAGATGGTACGTATGGTTTGATTGCATTGTCAAGTTTTATATATGATAGTTGATTGATATATTTTTACTGACAAATGGGTGATCTGCAGATGTGGGCCCGAGGCCGCCGCCAGGGCATGTGGCACGGAGGGGTACTCAGGACATGTATAGCACTGTGACATGTATTTTTTGATGTATATATGGATGCACCTTTTTGTGATGTTGTCTTAGTTGTACGCACGTGGATGCGCTTTATGATACGGGATATGTTTGTGTTTCACGTGGATGCAAGTAGTCTAGGATGTTTGGGCACGTGGATGCCCCTTGTGTATTTTATGTGTTTTTATGGTTTATGTACATGGATGCAAATGTGGATGCACTGCAGTCTTTTTGGGTTTTTTTTATATATTTGGATGAGATGCTATGGGATAATGATGCATGATGGAGGTGTTATATGGTGTGATTGATATGCCAATCGAGGATGTTATTTGCCATTTGATCTGCGACACGATTGTGAGCTCTGGGGACATGTGTGAATGTGATGGATTCAAACTATCGGCTGAGTTGTTTTGTACGCAGGAATTTTCAAAATAGGCAGGGATCACGCACCTGGTAGCAGTTGTTGAGCTGGGAGACAAGTAGCTGGGAGTCCGGGAACACATGAAGGTGACATATGCCCATCTGGAGGGTAGCAGTCAGGAGACCGGTCACAGCATCATACTCCACCTGGTTATTGGTAGCGGCGCCGATACATATTCCGTCAAGGTGAATTAGTTCATTGGAAGGGGAATATAATACCCATGCTACAGAAGCCAGGTTGGGAGACCAGCGGCTTGCACCATCAGCAAAGCTAGTATAATAACGTGGAAGATGGTCCATCTGTGAGCATGCAAAAAGAATGATGAATGTAAGATTATGATAAAGAAGGTAAAAAACAAAAAAGAGAGCAAACTATACAATGCGGACCAATGAGGTCACGGTTTCAGTTATGGGTAAAAACGTTTAAGATACAACCCATTACGGGGGTTGCGTAAAGGGTGGCCTTCAAAATCGGATAAAATGTATGCCCCCTTTCCGAGGCAAGTCTGCACAATGTAAGGGCCTTGCCACATGGACTCAAACTTTCCTTTACTGGTTTTGTCGTGGGCTTGGTCATAGGCGAGGCCGAGGTCCCCTTCGTGGAAAGTTCGCGGGTGAACATGTTTGTCATAACCAGCTTTGGAGCGGTTTTTGGCAGCTTCGATGTTCTGGAGAGTGGCACGACGATCTTCATTGGCTTGTTCGAGGGATAGCAGACGTTGCTCAAAGGGGGAGGTATCGGGGAGAAGCTCAACGGCGATATGTAAGGTAGGGATCTGACACTCGATGGGGAGGACAGACTCTACACCGTGAACTAAATGAAACGGGGTAAAACCAGTGGTGGTCTTGGTGGAGGCACGGTAAGCCCATAAGGCAGGGAATAGCATATGGTGCCAATTGGACTTATGCCGGTCAACAGTGCGTTGGAGTATGGTTTTTAGGATTTTTTTAACAGCTTCTACTTGACCGTTCCCTTGAGGGTAGTAAGCAGAGGAAAATTAGTGTTCAAACTTGAGGAGGGTGGATAACTCACGCCAAATGGAATCTTTAAAGTGTGATCCATGGTCTGAGACCAACTGTTTAGGGACCTCGAATCGAGTGATAACATGGTTGAAAAAGAAACGGGCAGCAGTGTCAGCGGTACAGTTGAAGGTGGGCATGGCTTCCACCCATTTGGTGAAGTAATCGACGGCGACGATGATGTACTTATAGCTGTTCGTAGATGGGGGTCTACATTCCATAAAGTCGATGGCCCACTTACAAAAGGGACCAACGGTGACAATTGGGTGTAATGGAGCAGGTGGTGTCCGGGCCTTGGGGGCAAAAAGTTGGCAGTTATGGCAATGCTTGACCGCAGTGGTGCAGTCGGTGAAAAGTGTGGGCCAAAAGTATCCGGCGCGGACAACCTTTTGGGCAATGGCCATCCCTGAGAAATGGCCACCGCAGGAACCGCTATGACAATCATTAAGGACGTGTTCAGCTTCCTCATGTGTAAGGCAACTACGAAGAATTGTGTCGACCCCTCGCCAGTAAAGGACATCTCCTAGGAGGAGGTAGTGAGAGGCCTGGTGACGGATACGACGACGTTCATTACGAGTGACTTTGGGTCGGAATTTCTGTGTGCGTAGGTATAACAAGATATCACCGTACCACAGGTCATCAGACGAGACAGTGAACAAGTGATGGTCGGGTAACTCATCGGAGATGGGTGTGGCCGGGAGAAAAGAACGGAGATCGGTGATAAGTTGGGCAAGCGCAAGGGCTTTAGTGCTCTTAGGTGTTCGGAACGTGAGGTCATATTCTTGGAGGATAATGACCCATTTAGCCACACGACCTTGCAGGAGCCGCCGATTTAGGAGATATACCATGGGGTTAGAGTCGGCGACGACTGTGGTATGACTAAGTAAAAGGTAGTGTCGCAATTTTTGAACGAAAAAGACCACTACTAGGTCTAGTCTCTCCTCATATGGGTAACGTAGGGGAGGGCCGGACAAGGTCTGGCTAACGTAGTAAATGACATGCTCTTGGTGTGAGGTGTCTTCTTGAACCAAGACTCCGGACACAGCATGCTCGGATGCCGAGACGTAGAGGATGAAGTCCTGAGAGAAATCCGGAGGGGAGATCAAGGGGGCTTGTGTGAGAGCTTTCTTGAGGGCTTCGAACGCAGCTTCTGCTTGCTCATCCCAGACAAAGGGTATGTGGGTACGGAGCAGGCGCAAGAAACCATGAACGGTTGTGGCGTATTCAGGAATGAAGCGTTGAAGGAAATTGGATCGCCCTTGCAGACTTTGGAGTTGCCGGAGCGTGCGAGGAGAGGGAAGGTCTAAGATGGCTTGGACTTTCAGGGGATCAACAGTAATTCCTTTCTAGGAAACAATGAAACCCAACAATCGGCCTGCCGGAACGCAAAAAACACACTTTTGTGGGTTCAAGCGGATCTGATATTTGTGACAACGCAGAAAAACTTGCCGAAGGTCGTTAAGGTGGTCTGATTGTTTCCAGGAACGAGCTATAAGGTCATCAAGGTAGACGAGCAGGATGTGGACCAAATCATGAAAGCAATAGGTCATGGCCCACTGGAATGTGGCACCAGCATTTTTGAGTCCAAAAGGCATGACGCGATAGGCAAAGGTGCCCCATGGGGTAGTAAAGGAAGTTTTGTACTGGTCTTCCTTTCGGATTTGGATCTGATTGTATCCAGAAAAACCATCCATGAACGAGAGGACTTCATGCCCCGCACACGCATCGATGAGCTGGTTAATAAATGGCGTGGGGAAATTGTCTTTGGGACAGGCACAGTTTAAATCCCGGAAGTCAGTGCATACTCTAATGGTACCTTGTTTTTTGTTAACGGGAACAGGGTTTGAAACCCAGGTGGTATAGGAAATAGGATAAATGAATCCTGCCTTGCGAAGTTTCTCAATCTCTGCTTTGACAGCTGGGAGTTTTGAGGGATGAATGGGACGCTGTTTCTGACGAACGGGGGGAACATCAGGCCATGTGTCAATGTGGTGCTCTATAATGGCAGGGTCAAGACTGGGCATTTCGGTATAGGACCAGGCAAAGACATCACGGAATTCTCTGAAGAGTTTATTGTATTCCTCAATCTCTTTCTCACTGCAAGAGGCTCCTAAAGTAATGAGTTCGGGGGTGCTTCCTGGGGCCGCGATATCAATTTGGATGACAGGTGAGATGTTGGCCATGTTACCCTCCTCGAAGGCGTCAGGAGCAGGAATAGGGTCCTTGAACCAGTTGACCTTGGGGGGAAGGAAGTCTTTGGATTCAACTGCAAATTGGGTAGCAGTGTTAGAGGAGGATTCATCTGGGAGAAAGTAGGAACGATGGTGCATGTCATCCCAGGGATACTCCAGGGCAGTGAGAGCCTCGAGGATTTCCTCATCAGTATGAAAAGTTTGTGTTGTCAAATCAGTTGACGAGGGAGTAGTGGCGGAAGAGATCATATAAATGGTATTGATCTCTCCGGAAGGGGAAAATATCGGGGGGTGGATCTCCTCAATGGTGGGTGGTGCTGTCTCAAGATCCAGATTGTTTATCTCAAAAAGAGTTGCTCTATAATCGGGGAGATTGGGAAAGTGATGTGTGTAATGCCCGTAAGCACCGCATATGGAACAGGGGTGGTTAGTGCACAGGGATTTGTCGTAAGGCATAGGGGTTGGATCAAGGTGGACAACCGGGATAGTGGGGTCATCGTCAAGCATTTGCATGTGTTCCTGTACTGCCGGTAACTAAGGACATTGGTGAGTCGCATGGCCCAACTCGTCGCACAGCGAGCATTTGGGAGGAGCACAAAACACTGGTGGGTTTTTTACTGTCTTGGGAGGTGGGACAGCAGAGTAAGGTTGGGGGCCTCTGCCCCCAGTTGGTTTGGTAAGAGGAGGGGGGGGATTCGTGGAGGACGATGGGGTAGCGACACCGGGAGGTGGTTGACTAGTAGTGACAATGGGTTGCACCGGTTGCAGGATGACATCTGGTGTCGGCGGGGGAACGGGAGGCGAAAGATACCAAACAGGTAATCCTAAGGTTAACCCAGGGAGGCTGAGGGTAGCCATGACCGGGGCGCTAACTACTCCTGAGGGAGGGATGAGGAAAGGAATGGTATGGATGGGTGTAACACCAATGTGACTAGGTACCAAAGGGGGTTTAGGAAATAAAGGCGGTTGATTAGTAGGAGTTTTCATGTGATGGGATAGGGTACATAGGTCAAACACATCAGTGGCGGGTGACAGGGGTGGGATAGATTGGAAGGTCGAGGTCATTGGCACGTCTGAGTAAAATCCGGGCCCCATAGAGGAAACAAGTGAGGTGGTGGCACCCGAAATAGGTTGTTCAACCATGGGGAGAACATTTTCGAGTGCTGCGGGGGCATTGGGATCATAGTAGGTGAGTTGGTCGACCTTGACCACGAGTCCCTCATGGGGGAACATCATGGTCCGAAAAATGGAAGAAGCAACCGCCCGCATGGCGTACATGTAGCTGTGGCCAAGTAAAAGGTTATAATCAAGCTGTACATTAATAACCTCAATGTCGATGAGGACGGTTTTTCCAGCCAGCTGGACAGGGACATTAGTTAATAGGCCTTGTGGTTGAGCCAACCGGCCGTCGTAGGCTCGCAACGCAGTAGTAGACAGCTGGAGAGGGGGGGATCCCAATTTCTTCCAGATGAAGGTGGACATGACACATGTAGAGGCACCTTCATCAATAATGCATCGATGGATGACAAAATTCCGAACGGAAACAGAAACTTGGAACGCTAAAGTGGAAGGCATGCGGGGTTCGGATTGGTCCAAATCAAATGCCATTAAATTCGAATCATTTGGATCGATAGCCCCAATGGCTGAGAGTAAAGTCTTGCGCTGTGAAGGGCAGTTTTTTAAGACTTCTAACACAAACATGGCTGCGGGAGATTGGGCTAAGTCATCGACAATGTTGTAGTTTGACGCAGCCCGCGCATTGGGGTTATTGTTGATATGGCGAAGTGGGAAACGAGGTGCTTTGGGAGCGCCATCTAGTGGCGGTGGAGGTATCCATAACACCTGATCAGTGGGATGAGCATTAATGGGTTTATCGGCAGGAGGGGCTTCATAGGTGGAGCCATATTGGTTTCATCGGGTCTGGAGGTTGAGCTCATCGGAGGACATCATCAACAAGTGGTGGGTACCTGAGTCAAACATGGGTTGATCAGGAGCAGCGTAAGTGATTTGTTGTTGGGTTGGCGCGTTGGCTTGAGGGGGAGCCAACGGTTGAGTGTTCACGACGCCTTGGTTTGGTAAGGGGTTTTGCAGCACTAAAGGTGGCTACTAAGGTTGTGGGGGGTTGGGTGGTGCTTGAGGAGTCGCATGCCCTTAGCAGTGGGCATCATCAACCCAAAGTTGCCGAGCTCGCTCTAAGTGTGGGCAAGTATGTGTGTAGTGGCCATAGACCCCGCAAATAGAACAAGGATGGTTTTTTCGCAAATTGGGGTTTTTGGCCTGCTTGGGTGGGCGATCAGGCTTTTGGTTAGCAGGGGCCGCATTATTATTATCGGGGGGATTAGGGGGTTGACCAGCTTGGTCTGCAGGTTGGTTATTTCCACGATTTCGGCCCCTGCCGCGGTTTTGTTGGCCCTGGTTGCGTTGGTTGTTCTGGTTTTGCTGTGGGTTTTGTTGGGCATAAACTTGCCCTTGCGTAGCAGGTGGATTCTGAGGTTGCGCAGGTGCTGGAGCAGGTTGCGGTGGATGATATGCAGGTGGAGGCTACGCAGGGGTAGCAACTTGAAGGGGTTGCTGATAGGGCTACGGAACAGGTTGTGGGTTTGCAGAAGGGGCTGCCTATGGTGAGTAATAAGCGGGTTGGGCTTATGAAGGTGCAGGAGCTGGTGCAGCCTGCTGGTGGTAGTAGGGCTGAGGTGCGACCGGGGGGGCGTAAGCGGGAGTCGCATGACCGAAACACTGAGGTGGACATGAGGGTCCATGGGAATGGTGGTGTGCCATGGGAGCATACGAGTTGGTTATTCCAGACTGGGAGGTAGCCTACGAAAGGTCAAGGCCAGGGGTAGGACGTGCTATGGAAAGTGGTTGAGGATGAGAAGAGACATGGCCAATGATGCCGTCGGCTGTGTGGGATGCCCCCGGCGCATCATGCTGGGAGGACTCGCCGCGAGGGGCGTCAGGTATAATGGTATAGAGATAACTCGACTGGGCGTAAATGAGGTCGAATTGTTGGGCCTTAAGGATGGCCTCTTCTTCAGACTGGGGTCTTTCGGATGCCACATCCTTAGCAATGAAAGGAAGAAGGGATTTGAGGAACCAGTCTAGGAAGATACGGTCGTCTAATTTGATCTTGCATAAGCTACGGTGTCGACACCACTCATGAATGTGGTCCGTGATGTGGGTATCCATGTTTTGTCTGCATGATAGGAGGATCTCAACGCCTGTGTCATAGCAGACAGGTAACTGGAAGAACTGCAGGAAGGTTGAGGAAAGGGAAGCAAAGGTGTTATGGGTTCCATGGGGTTGCTCGATATACCATTTGGCTGCAGAGCCAGTGAAGGTGCGTTGTAAGAGACAGAGGCGAATAGAGTCATCTACTATGGAGTTGGAGGAACACCATAGATGGAAGGACATAATGTGGTTTTGTGGGTCCTCACCTGCCTTTCCCTCGAACTTGGGGATGTCAGAGGGGAGCTTGGTGGGCATGTGAGGCCACGCAGGGTCGTGTTGGATAGGGTCATTGGTCAATCTGGCTAGGTCAGGCAGGTTGAGGCTAGCCATGAATGGCAAACTGGAAGAAGGATGTGACACAGTAGTGGGTGGGACCAAGTTGGGGCCAATGCCCCCAAGTGGAGGGTTAGTGTTAGGGAGGTTGCCCCCAAGTGGGGGAACTAAGGTGGTATAGGACGGTCCTACACCACCATGGGTAGTGTGAGCCACTGATGGAGTGGGAATAGGTATTCCTGCTGCGGGAATAGGTGCCGTGAGGGGAACGGTAGATGGAGGCCCCTTGGAGGGCATACCCAAGGCAGGTGTGGTAACTGGTGTAGTGGTGGATGTGCCACCAACGATCTCTACCAAGATGGGAGTGGAAGTCATGCCAGCCATGGGGCTAGTAGGGGCAGTGTAAATGGGGTTCTCATAATCTGGCTCAGAATCGGAGGTAAAATAAGGGGCGTCACTATCTGGTGACGGAGTCCAATGCTGCTGACGAGTGGAGTCAAGTGACAAGGCTCGAGATCTATGATAAGTGGTATCAAGTGAAGATGATCTATGTCGATGACGGGTGGTGTCAAGTGAACCGTGCTGTGGGGGTTCACCCCTGAGGCGCCGAGAATGTCTCGGAGACTCAATGGTGACAAATGGTGTCAAATCTCTGTGGGTTGAGGTGGGTGAAAAAACAGCTCAAAAATCCTAATGCAACTGAGTGTGCAGAAGGAGAGCTCGAAAAATAGGGCACTCAGCCCAACAAACAACTCAAAACACCCAATGTAACAGCTGTGCTACAAAAGGTGGAGTGTCAACAGAAATGGTCAGAATACCAACAAGCAGCAGGTTTCCTAAAAATAAAAAAGGGTGGACTCACTAGACCAAAAGGAGGTAAGGGAGCATGCAAACACCTAACTAAAAGTATTCTGACTCAACTAGACATATCCTCTGCAAGGTGATGAAATACAAGTCAGACAATATGAATAGGAAATCCAAGTGGCTAAGATATCCCCCTACCGGGAGGGACACCGGGAAGTCAATCCTAGAAGAATGGCAACTAAGATACCCCGTTCATGACACGTCCAGAAAGGTGAATCTGCCATTTGGTCCTTTTACCGCAATACCCCTATACAGGGATATCCCAAGAACTGTGAAAGGTAGCCCTTCAGTTACTGAATGGAGTGCGGTATTCCACTCAAGCCTCCGGAGCCAATCTCGCGACTTCAACCCTCCTAAGGGAGAGGCCCTCTGGTAAACTGGTGGTGACCGTGCCAAAAAGTACTAGGGGATTTTGGTTCCCTAATTGGACAACAGCTATGTCTCAAGTGTAAGTAACCGAGGGGTGTTATTGGAAGCCTATCCCCCCGATCCTACCTAACTACAAAGATTCTTTTGTGTTCCCCAAGTGGGGTTAGAATATTGGTTGAGTTAAGTAGTTTTTTAAGGCTCACTTGAATTAGGTGACAGAGTGTGTGCTCGTGAGGTGATGAACCCGAAATAGAAGTGCCACACAACGGGGAAACCTTCTAACAATAATATTGAATCCACAACTTTAACATGCAAAATTTTCTGAATTAAAATGCTGAAATTTCAAACAAATTCTGTAAAATGGAACAGAAATGATGTTGCAGAAAAGGCTGTAAGGAAGTAGGGCTGCAGGGGGAACAGATGGCTGTACATATGCAGAAAATATTGCAGCAAAGGGGCTGGGTTCAAAAACAGGACCGCGGGTCTGTGGCGAAATCGGGCGGTCGGACCGCGGGTTTGAGGGAAACAGGCGCGGATAGGTCGCGGCTTTCTGGCTGACAGAGGTAGTCGGACCGCAGGAAAATGGCAGACAGACGCGGTCGGGTCGCAGCTAAGGGGCTGAAAGTTGCGCTCGAGACGCGAGAAAATGGGCGACAGGCGCAGTCAGAGCGCAGCAAACAGGCTGATTAGCCGCGGTCGGATCGCAGGTAACAGACTTGAATCCGTAGGCAGGGCGCCGGAAACAGTCTGAGAGCCACAGTCGAGTCGCGGGTAAAGGCCTAAAAGACGTGGTTGGAACGCGACTGCAGGGGGGGGAAATGCGGTTTACGGCGGCCGAAAGGGACAGCCGAAAGGAAAAAACTGGAAATAATTGCAGAAAACTTAAACAAGCAGCGGAGTCGCCAAAACTGTAGCTAGGGTTTTACCCCTAGCTTGTGCAAATGAGCACCTACTAAGGAGAAGGGTCTCCTTAGTAGCAGTTCAATAAGGGTGAAGTAAAAATGCTAAAACAGAAATGTAAACTACTTAAACATATGCATGAAACAGAAAAAAAAGATGCAAAAAATGGTTTTTATATTAGTATTACCTCCAATGTGAAGGTTGGTGAAGCCCTTTGCAGTGGTCCAAGAGGGTTGCTCCAAGCTCCAACTTGCTCCTTCTCTGTCTCCAATGGTGGAAATGGGCCAAAAGGGGCTCTCAAGGTGAAAGTAGCTCAAGGGTGAGCTAGGTTTTCAAGAGCTATTTTGGCAGAGTAAGGGTGCTTATGATTGTGGATGTGAAATAAGGGGTCTCCATCACCTATTTATAGTTTTTCGGTGGTGGAGTGCTGGCCCATGGTTTTGGAAACCATATGATTTAGGGCAGCAGTATAGGGTTTTTTCCTCCTTTTCCTCATTATTTTATATTTTTTCTTCCCTTTTTAGGGATTTTTGCTATTTTAGAGGAATTTTGGATATTTTTGGAGGAAAAAAGGCTTTCTTGATGGTTTTATGGCCTTTTGGAGGCATTTTAGGCCTTTTGGAGGCTTTTTAGTGGGATTTTCAGGTTTTTCAAGGAAATATGGTAGGAAAATGGACAAATGAGCCATGTAGTGGGGTAGATGAGGTAGTGAACACTTTTTGGGTGTTAACAGGGATACCTCTATAGGACAAGCCATTGCCTCATTTGGCACCCGTTTAAACTCTTCTGAAGATGAAGAAGAACGTAGGAAATACCATGCTACCATTATTTGTGCACAGGAGATTGATAAGCAAATAGATGAACTATTAGGACCAACACCATCATGTTCCACATATGTTCCTATGGGATATCGTTCACTTGCCAATTCTATGAGACCCATTGAACCGATTATAGATCATGCAGTAATGCCACACAACCCAAGTCAAATTACCACCCCTATCACCTCTCATGTTATGTCTATTCCTAATCCTCCCAGGTCTTATGCACCTGGGGCTCAACCTTCAATTCTCATTTCCTCAGTACCTTCTAGTGCCGGGGGGCAACCCTCGGCATGACCTATGTTATCTGATCCCATAATTGTACCTATTCAAGGGCAGACCCCTAACATAGAACCATCTATAGTTTATGTCCCTCCCACCCATACTAATGTGGTGAATCCCCCATCTAGTTCAGGTCATCCCTTGGGGGCCCAACCTGTAACCATTCAGTCTTCTGGAGGTTATGGTTATCAAATACCTATAGGTAATCATCCACCAAATCCTGCAAGAATGCCTTATGCTGGAATTCCATACCCTAGTAACACTTTTATGCCATGGGGGCAACCCAACTAGTCCTACATGCTAGCTATGGGAGGGATACCTATACATACTGCGGGAGGTACCGGAGGACCGCCTTATGGAGGTCCTCCCCCTGGGGGACCTAATGATCCTGAAGGATCTGGAAAATTTCCTCCTTATGGTCCTAGTGGTCCTAGTGGTATTGGGGCGCCTAGTGGCTTTCCTTCATATGGATCTGGAGGGTCTGGTGGCCCTCCGCCTAGTGGTCCCAGAGGCTCTGGAGGTTTACCTCCTGGTGCCTCTGGAGGGTCTGATGGTCCACCTCCTGGTGGTCCTGGTGGTCCCGGTGGTCTTGGTGGTCCCGGTGGCCCTGACGGTCCTCCTCCTGGAGGCTCTAGTGGTCCTAGCAGTCCTAATCCCAGAAATCAACCCCCTATGGGTGGATTTTTCAGTAGTTCTTCCTCACAGCAACCTATTTTTCAGTCAACTTATGGTCCTACTGGTAATTATATGCCATATAAATATTACCAGTATGTGCAACCCAACTGACAGTTACCTTTCCTAGTAACTTTGGACTTGCTCGATTTGTCCAAGTTGATTAATGACCCCATTCGACACAATCCCTCGTGGCCTCCTATTCTGGTAAAGTTACCATCGGATATCCCGAAATTTGATGGGAAGCGGGGAGATGATCCGAAGAACCATGTTATGACATTCCATTTGTTGTGTTCTTCCAACTCCCTCATGGATGACTCCGTTCGAATATGACTCTTTTAGCGAACTTTGACCGGTACGGCCACGAAGTGGTACATTGAACTCCCACAACATTCATTTGTGGATTTTGGCTCGTTGGAAACCGTGTTTCTTACACACTTTCAGCTCCCTATTCATTATGAAATGGGCACTGATGTTTTAACCTCTCTATGATAGAACACCTCCACCCACATTTCTGATCATATTCATGAGTGGAGAAGGCGGAGAAGGCTTATTAAGGCCCCCATTCTGGATCAGTTACTAGCTAATTGGTTCACTAAATCCTTTTTGCTTCCTATCGCTTGATATGTGGCTATGGGAAATGTCGTTACCGAAGAGCAGACTATTAGTCGAGCTTAGTACCTAGACTTGGTATATTCCCAGTTTGGAACTATTTATGACCTGATTCCTCAAGCTCCTCACCCCAACACTGATCTTGCCAAGCCACCAGCAGAAGTACCTGTTGATGGGATTGTTGGTTCAATCCAGTCCCCGTCCGTAGTGAAACCTACCAAGCAAAACCAAACTACTACCCCTACTCCTTCAACTCCTATGGTTTCCGCCGAGGTCAATTCTATTCAAAGTACTCAAACCTCGGGTAATAGCAAGAAGAAAGGTAAAAAATAGAAATAAAAAACCTGGAAACCAATAGGAGACTCCACGACCAACCAACACTGATAACGACAAAGGGAAAAGGAAGGAAAAATATCCCTGTCTGCTATGCGATGGGGACCATTTTTCAAAGGAGTATCCTCGTCGGGACAAATAATCCTAGTTTCTGAAGTCCAATCCCGCACCTACAGTACTTATGGATCCTTTTCCCTCTCAACAAAAACTGATAGACCACATGTCTAATTAGGGTAACTCTAGTTCATCAGAGGAAATTCGTATGATGTCCTCAGATACCATCAATCTACAAACTCGAAGTCAGAATTATGACAAACCCGCAGATAAGAAAGAAGATCAATCTTCTTCAGGGAAAGCTCCCTCTACTAGTTCTCCTAAATCCTCGTCTACTGTCCCCTTATCTATCGAGAAGCCTACTCTCGACATGATTTTGCGCCCACCTAAGAGTACTCTTCGAAAGGTTTTCTTTAATCCAAATTTTCAAGCTGCTCAATTTTATAATGTAGTTGAATATCTTGCTCAGGCACCTCATGCGATGTCTACCATAGAGGTACTCCAAAGTTTCCCTACACATCGCAAGAACTTGTTGATAGCATTAGGAGCTTTAGACCCGAATAACACTAACTTGATTCATTTCAATGTTGAGAACTACAAGCCTAGATTACCACATAAACTTGCTTTTCAGATCATTATGAAAGTAGTGGGAAAGAAATTTTTTCGAATGGTACTAGATGAAGGAGCTTCAAACTCGGTGTTGTCTCTAGCTTGTTGGAAGTCTCTCAGCTCTCCCGATCTTGTCACATCACCTACGACCCTTAAAGCCTTTGACGGACGGGGTTTCCAACCCCATGGTCTCATATCAGCCCTGGCGGTCGAGCTGGGGGGTAAAACCGTTTCCATCCAAGTAGAAGTGGTAGATGCCCCTTTAGATTACAACCTCCTTCTAGGAAGGAATTGGTTCTATGCCATGAATGTTGTTGCCTCAATAGTATTCCGAACAGTCCAATTCCCGCATCTAAGGAGAATTGTTACTATTGATCTGCTTGATTTTTGTACGCCGGATGTTACTACCTCCATGGTTAATAACATCCCCATGTTAGGCCAGTCCCCTCCACCTTACCATTCAATTGGGGTAGGCATGTTGAAGGATTCATCCCTTATGGGGATTTTTCCATCCACTCCTCCTAGCACGGATACCGTGACAGTCCATATGATCGCCACATTTGATTATGAGCCTAAGGGAAAAAATGTTGTTGAATCCACACGAAGCTATGTATGACACCATTCAAACCTTTTCCGATGATCACACTGATGACCTTCATCTAGTGGCTTCGGATCCTTACCATTTACCATACTGATTAGAACCTTCTCTTCCTGTTCTAGATTATCTCTCTGATACTTTTCCTTCCAATAAGTTCATTATGGAGATCATGAATATGGATGAGCCCATTTGGGAGGATCACCATCATAGATCCATGTTCCTCCCCAACACCAGTTCGGTTAGCCATGATTTTGCATCCTTGTTTCCTACTAATATTGTCAACATTCCCCAAAGTCCTATATTGTTGTAAGATACAGATTTTGAAGGAAACCTTTGTAACATGACTGAGACAGACCCGATTGACATATCATCCAAGCTTGATGTTATCGTGCATGTTCATGTTGGGCAGAACCACTCGGTAGATGAATCTGAAGCATATAAGGCACTTTTTAAGGAATTCTGTGATATTTTTCCTGGTCTTATGAAGAGATTTCAGGGATTGACCCATCCATTGTGGTCCATGAGATTAAAACCTATCCCACGGCTCAACCTGTCAGGAAGAAACTTAGGCAGGTCCATCCTCGGAAGGCCGCAGCTATTAAAGCTGAAATTGAGAAACTTCTCAAAGCTAGGTTTATTTATCCTATACCCTTGACGGAATGGGTATCGAACATTGTCCCTATCAATAAAATGCAGGGCACCATTAGAGTCTGCATCGACTTTAGGGATTTAAATAAATCTTGTCCCAAGGATAACTTTCCTACCCCACACATCGATCAGATTATCGACAATTGTCCTGGAAGTGTCATCTTTTCATTCATGGATGGCTTCTCTGGCTATAATCAGATTGAGATATTACCCTCCGATCAGCATAAAACGGCATTCATTTACCCATGGAGAACCTTTGCATATAAGAAGTTACCTTTCGGCTTGAAAAATGTTGGAGCCACGTTCTAGCGTGCGATGTCCTATGTGTTTCACGATATTAAACATATTATTGACCCGTACCTTGATGACCTCCCTACTCATTCACAGCGATAGGAGGACCACCCTGGTCATCTTAGAGACATATTCCTGAGATGTTGTCATTATAATATACAGCTCAATCCACATAAATGTTTTTTTGTGTTGAGACGGGACGTCTGCTAGGCTTTGTGGTGTCCAAAGATGGCATCTGGATCGATCCTTTGAAGATTGCCGCTATTTTAGATATACCAGCCCCAACTAATCTCCTTGAACTCCAAAGTTCGCAAGGGAAGGCAAACTTTCTCCACCGTTTCGTGTGCAATTTCGTAAAGAAAATGCACGGTTATATGCGTCTCCTCAAGAAGAACACTCCATTCTTCTGGGATGACCAGGCCCAACATGCCTTTGATAATCTTAAGTGTGCTCTGACTCATTCACCCATGATACACCCCCCAGATTATTCAAAGGACTTTCTCTTGTATATTGCTGCCTCCACTACTACCATCGCTATGGTTTTAGTGCAAGACAATCTCCACGGTCAGGAGCACGTGATTTATTACGCCAGTAAGAATATTATGGATTCTGAAACCCATTATTCATGTGTGGAGAAGTTGGCATTGGCTATGGTCATTGCTGTACAAAATTTTCATCACTACATTCTGCTCCGCACTACCACGGTATTGGCAGACCAGAACCCGATTTATTACATCCTGACTCATCAGGTGCTCGAGGGCAAGTACTCCCACTGGATTGTTATCCTTTAGGAGTTTGATCTAGAGTTTTCCAAGGCCACATCAAAGAAATCCTTGGTCTTTGCAGAGCTTATGTGTGATCTTCCCTGTGCTACAATGGAATCTGAGCCTAGTGATTCATTTCTAGATGAATTCAGGTTCCTGATTAGCACTACTGATCCTTGGTATGGAGATTTTTTTATTTATCTCCAAACACAATGATTTCAGCCACATTTATCTCACGATGATCACCGTCGTATCCATCACCACATGAAATACTATCTTATCCTGAATGATACCTTGTAAAGACATGGGATTGACTCTATTCTCCGGCGATGCCTCACCCATGAGGAGGTTGAACATGTGTTGAATTATTTCACTCTGGAGCATGTGGCGATCATTTATCTGGGATGGATACAACCTAGAAAATCCTTCGCGCTGGCTATTTCTAGCCTTCTGTCTTCAAAGACTGTCATGAGGCTATTAAGAAATGCCCACCTTGTCAACATTTTTATCCTAAAAAGCACACCCATCCTGCTCCGCTACACCCTGTCATTACCGTTGGCCCATTCACCAAATGGGGGATTGACTTCATGCATTGTAAGCCTACCTCAGCTAGGGGGCATGGTTACATCATCGTAGCCGTTGATTATTTCACAAAATGGGCTGAGGCGATCCCTACATATGCAGAAGATGGTAAGACTGCCACTCTATTCTTGTTCAATCATATCATTGAAAGATTTGGAGTTCCGTAGTCCATCGTCACTAATCACTAATCTCATTTCCATAATCAAATGTTGGAGGAACTGAGTGCCAAGCTAGGTTTTTGCCATGAAAACTCTACGTTGTATTATCCACAAGCTAATGTTCAAGTAGAGTCTATTAACAAAGTTTTGAAAACTATGCTTCGTCGGATGATTGGAGATCATAAATCCAACTGGAACCACATTCTTTTCTCCGCCCTTTGGGCTTATCGGACTTCTGTGAAAACAGCTACTGGTTTCATGCCATTCTAGCTTGTCGATGGACTCGAAGCTGTCTTGCCAATCCAATGTCAGATTCCATCTTTACAACTTGCCGTCGAACTTCTCCCAAACACTTCCACAGAGGAAGAAATATTTTTGTACTTGAGTAACCTTGACGGAGAGATGTTGCCTTAGCTAATGAGGCACATAAGAAACGCGTCAAGGAGTAGTATGATAAATCCATCCAGCCTTGTGTCTTTAACGAGGGTGACCTAGTATTTACTTATGACCAGAGATATGACAAACTAGGGAAGGGTAAGTTGGAGTCCATGTGGTATGGACCTTTCATTATTTCTAAGGTGTTAGAGAAAGGAGCTTATGAGCTCATTGATTATGATGGAATCCCTTTGGGGAAACCTCGCAATGGGTTGTACCTGAAAAGGTACTATGCCTAGGTTTTCTTGGATAGTATCTTATATATATGTATATTGATTGACTTTCAGTGTGATTTTATTATTTTCAAGATGGTTTTGATTTTAGTGTCCGCATCTGTTTATACCATGTTTTGTTCATGCAGATGGCTTTCTACGGCTTCACTGATGGTGCTTTCTGCCACACCTTGAATCTCGCCTCGGCTGCTTGGGTCCTCTATTCCCCAGCTGAATATTTGGTCAGTTCAGGAGCAGTTTGTATAGGTCCTGCTACTAATAACATCTCCAAGTATGAAGCAGTCATCGGTATTCTAACTGAAGTTGCCTCCCATGATGTCCATGATCTACTAGTCTTGATGGACTCACAGCTCGTGGTTTTCTATTTAAACCATGTCTACACCATTAGGAACCTGGTGCTCCTCTGCCTCTTCCGGAGAATACGTTTTCTATAAAGATCATTTGAAACCATCACCTATAGGCATATACCTAGGGAACATAATGTAGTGGCTAACTCATTAGCTAATTACATCCTAGATTGGCATATTTCCCATTCATGACATCAAATCAAACATGGTACATTGTAAATAAACATTCAAATACACATAAAACTCATAGAAAATGCATTTTCCATTTGAAACATATAAACGCCATGTAAAAAGTCTGTATATATATATATATATATACGAAAAAGTTTACAAAAATAGGTCCCGAGACCTTATCTGAAGCATGTAGGATTTCAAGCAAAATCATCATACAAAATCCTGAAGCTGTCAGCTTTCAGTACATATCTCATACACTAGTGGTGCTCATGATAGCACATCACTGCTCGAGCTACTCTACATAGTAGCCTACTGAATTGACTCGGTACTCCTATTGTGGATCTTTGATATCTCATCGGGAGGTCATCTATGTCAGCATCTGGGATATCCAAGGTCAACCTCTCTAGGTTTTCCTCTAGCTCCTCGATGATGTCATCACCCCATGGTACAAAGCAGGCTCCAACTCACCTATCCAATGGAGATGCTCCTCCAGGTCACGCTGCTCCCACATCTACATGAGAATATACAGGTCTCATCACTTAACATAAAAAATATAAAACATTAAAAAACATAAAAACATTTTCATCCATTTTAGGGTTTCTTGCTTCTCACCGATGTCACCCCACTGTCCGCCAGGTGGGAGTGGTAGGTCAGGATCTACAGTGAAGTCTGTGCATGCATAAGCATAATCCTCAACCATGAGGATTTGATCTCGTATCCATATAAAGAATGGATCACCAAACTTCACCCTTCCCCTACCCACTCCTGTGCGAGCCATGACCTGGACCCACCTCAACATACGGGGGTCTCGTGCTCTCAGAATCTGGAAGACCACCTGAGGTCTCATCTGTGGAACCCGCTTGAAGAAGAAGCAGGCTAAAATGGAACCAAATCCAGACTACTTTAGCTCTCCCTACTGACACTTATTCAACTGATCCTTGAAGATTGGAAGCATGGCTTCCGCCTAGTTGAACACCATGGGTTCCATGGCCTCTATAGCATACAACATGTGTGCCCTGGAATCCTGGTGCACACCTCGAATCCTGGTCACCCTCTGCATCGTAAATAAGACAGTCCGTAGGGCCCTATCTATCACTGCTTTGATGGGGATCTTCTTCCTCGATGTACCTTTCCCTGGTGCACAGCGACGATCTATAAGCTCTCAAGTGGTAATATCCCCTCCACGGGATCCTGTAAATGAGATGGGGGCACTGCGTCTCAAGAGAACTGTAAAGAAGTAGATGTCCTCTACTTCCACCGTAAGGATATGGTCCCCCACCTCGAAATACTGCTACTATGGATTCCACATCTGCAGTATGTGTTCTAGTAACCGCTCATGTGACACCATGCTTGGGGTCCGGAAGAAATTCAAGAGCCCACAGTCCCGTAATGCAGCGATACAACCCACATTTCTTTCAGCAGTAGCATCCTCATTGTCATGCATTCTTTCCTTCCATATCACCATGTTTTGAGCAACCTAAACCTGCCAAAAACAATAATGATATGCATTAGAATCATCCTTAAATCATTAAAAATCAAAGGAATGAATTTATTTTGCTTATACTATCAGTTTAAGTTCTCCATGGTCGGCACCGCCTGTGCAATGTTGGAGACAGGCGGTGGCACCGCCTGTCCACTATGTTATTTGCATAGTTCTCAGGTGGTACCGTGTATCCCACAAGGGATAGTCGCGGTGCCTGCTTTTAAGGTTTTAAGGCTTGCCATATGAGCCCAAAACCCCACCAAATCTCAAAATAAATGCTATGAAATGAAAGAGAAGGATTTTAGCTGTTACCTGCAATGACGATGTTGAAAACGGATGGTGGAAACTCCCGATATTAGCTGTGGAATATCTGGCTAAGAAAATGCTCCAAGTGCTCTCTGCTATAGGTAAAAAGTGAAATGATCTGATTTTTTACTATTTACACAACTTCTATGGGAATTTTTGGGTCGGACTTACTATAGTTTTGATATAAAATCATATTTTAGTCAAAGTTTATCTGTCGTAATCCCTTAATTCTAGTTATGAATGCAGTTAACACTTGTTTCTGAGTCTATTGTAGGATAAGAGAACTATAGTAAGAAGCTTTGGAAAGTTTGTTTATGGATTTTTCGCACTTTCATAAAATGGAAAAGGTCGATGAGCGTTTATTATGACACTTTGTCACGCTCGTTAAAATCTAGTAGTAAAGGTCCGAGTCCATTTCAAGTTTCTTTTCAGGCTCGTAAAAATCAACATTGTGTAAAGAAGCATCATGGAGTCCTCTTTTCACCTCTTTCTCAGGCTCCTTAAAAATGAAAAATTCGTCGAGTCCGTTTTCGATTCTTTCCAGGCTCGTAAAAAATGACATTGTGTAAAGAAACCTCATGGAGTTATCTTTAAACTCTTTTCAAGATCCATAAATATGAAAATATCGTCGAGCGATCTTGTCTTCTTCACGCTCGTTAAATTATTTGAAGAGTCGTCCATCCGACAGTAGGTTATCTCTTTTTCGGTTCAGATAGGACTATTTACAAAAAAGGAACACTCCAGCCAATGATGACTGGAAGAGTTCTCTAAGGTATGATTTTACACTTTTTTGGGCCTTAGAGACTAAATCATATGAAAAAGGACCCCATTGGAGTATTCTTCTGTATTCGTTTAGACTCTCTAAACATGAACAATACTAAGTTTTCTTTCAGTGGAATCATTAAATTAAACATTGAGAGACCCATTTTGGGAACGAACCCCTCCTCTCTCAGGTTCGTAAAATATATGAGTCTGGAATTGTCTTCCGACAAGCTATATCGAGTGTTTGTTACCCTCTTTGAACTCGTAAAAACAAAAACAGGCACTCATCAATTATGATGGGGGAAATGGGAAGGGAATCATCTTGTAAATAATGGCAGTTGTTTGTCATTACCTTTGAACATGGCACTTGTTTGCACATCATGTCAGTCAATTGGGTATTCAGCTGATCTCTGTGACAATCCACTTTCATGAGTCATGTCACTCCTTTGAATCTTTCAAAAGAATGCATTGTCCACTGTCGCATTGTGTGTCTGTCTCTTTTAGTCATGCTGCCAAGTCTTTTTGTCATGCCGACCAATGTTCAAAGAAGATTTGAAGAATTTTTACCTCTGCAGTCTACATAGTCTTTGTGCTAGTATCTTTGAGTCAGTCATATGGTTACTACATTCACATCATTCCAGAACTATGTTCTAAGTTTCGTGTCATCGATGTGGGACTCACCATGGCTCTCCTTCGACGAGACTTTTTCCTATCGACATCAGCTCATCATCCGGGAAATAGTCTTAGAAACAATATTTAGTACCTTGAGATCTATATGTATTAATGACAGATTATCTCACTCTTGACATAGGTTCACATCATTGACCTTTGATTGATATAATCGAATGGGTGTTCAACATCAAGACATCTATTCACACTCAGTATATTGTACTAGAGTACCTTGGGAATCATTGACATTAATGGTGATCTCCCTCGCACTTGTTAACGGTTCACATAATTGGTCGGTAATCAAGTGGTTTCTACCATGTTCAACTTCAGATCATTGTAATCACATGGATAGAATCGTACTTTGTGGAAGATGAGACGAAGACCCTGGGTATTTGTTTAAAGTGCTCATTGATTTTTCCCAGGTTGCGATGGAGTTTTGTATATCTAGCATGGATCCACATTTGTATGGTCATGGCTATGCTCAAATTTTTGTCTGTATGAAATAGATCTACATTGTATGTCTGGTAGCTATGTCCAAGTTTGAGTCCTCTATCACATGGATCTATGATGTATTCTAGTAGCCATGCTTGTTTATTCCTCTCATGGATCTACCTTGTATTAGTCTGCAGCCATGATTTTGGTTACTTGTGTCTATGAGTCAACATATTGATGTACTACAAATGCCTACTTGACAAAATACTCCGGTTGAGCCAACATTTTCATCTCATGGCGATGACTTGTTCTCTCAAATCTCTCATTTATCATATCCCTCTAAGACTCGTGCTTTGGGGGACATCCTGTTATACCAAAATCCTGTCACCATCATGTGATAAGAACTTTGACATTCCTACTTGCCCTAAATCCCAGTTCTTGGAGTGGAAAATCATAGTTATTATCATTCTTTCATGGAAATTCCCAGTACCACCCTTCCTCTGTTGTCCAGGAGTGGTACCTTTTTCGCACCACCTATCCCCTATTTCCCACAAGCGGTGCCACCGCTTATGGCCATTTGTCCATAAGTGTTTTTTACCAGAACCACTCTGTCATTGAAGGAGAAACGCGGTACCCTGGGTAGAAAGGGAAAAAGAGAAGTTTCTCGAGGCTTCTAGATGATAAGCCTCATGTCCTCCCTTATCCCTACTATTGTGGGTCAGTTGAGCTCGAGATCCCTCATCCTAGGATCTTAGAGGCCACCTCACCCACTAATCTCTCAACCTACCCTATCCATTAAGCCTTATAAATATGAGCTCATAGCCATGGTTGGGGGGAGAACTCTTAAGGTATTGTTATGTTGTTGGATTGATTACTTGGTCCAAGACCATAGAGAGCTAGAGTCGAAGCTTTTGGGGATGAGAATGTTTTGTTTCATGGAGATGCATGTCAACACTAAGGCTTGGTTGTAAACTTCTTCATATTTCTATATTAATGCAAGTTGATTTCTGTCCCACATATATTGTTGTTTGATTTCACATGTATGTTGTTAGATTCCTTAGTTACTAACATAGATCAGTAGATTATATTCTGGCGGTTTTGATATGTTTGTGTGTTGAATCTTATTGCAGGTACACAGGGTAACGATCGAAGCATTACATTCTAGGTATCTACGGAGTCTAGGGAGAGTCTTCAACCTCTGTCCTCTATTTGTTCTGGATCTGAACCATTCATACCACTGGAACACCTTGCTGTCCGCAGGAGGTGAAATATTCCATCTAACAATGACTGGCTGAATAAATGTGATGGAGCTTTTGGAGCAATAGCAATGGGTCTTTCTTCTAGCTTGTGTTACCTCAGTAGATCTATTGAAGACCCGAAGGAACTCTGGACAAGATTGGATAGAACCTTTGGAGTGATTGATGAGGATCATAATATCACTTTGGAGAGAATAGACAGCACCATAAGCACTCTTGATACAAAATTCTCAGCCTCCACTCTCTCTTATGAAGTTTTTCAAAATGAAGAAGACGCAGAATCTTCTACACAGTCAATTCGAATTGAAGACAGTCTCCATGTAGTGACTCCTTCTACTGATGCTCCGGCAGTTTGTGATATCTCTGATATCTCATCTCCCCATATTTCTGAAACAGAATAAGACATTCAAATCTCTGATATTGAAGAAAAATATTGTTGCACTTCCATGCAAACATTCACCGGTGATTTTCCTTTGAATTCTGTGAAAAATTTACCAATAATTGCTTCCGAAAGTGAAGAGAAATTTAATTTTTCTCCCTCTAATGTTGCTGGTGGTGTGCAAATATGTGATACCTTGGATATTTTGGAAGAAATATCAGATTACCAGAGTGATCCATTCACTCCCCATGATCTATATCTTCCATCAAATTCCTGTAGGATTGCATGCACCAAAATCCAGAATTTTGAAGAAGAAGAAAGTTGTGCATCCATCGTCTCGGTTAACTATTTATTTGAATCTGATATTAACCTTATTGGATATGATATGATATTATTTAGATCTGATATGATATTTCTTGGTTTAATATATCAAATTCATAATCTTTTAGTACTGCTTGTAGCTATTCTCATCAATGGTGTGAAGAAACAAGTACCGCAAGTCTCCTACAAAACTGTTGTTGGGGATTTGATTCCTTTTCACAGTTTTGGATATGTTTTGAACCTATTTAGATATGATTTACTTTCTAATATAATATTATTTTGTTCATATTTTAAAATCCAAGAGATTTCAGTCATACTTGTAGCTACTCTCACCAATTCCGGTGTGAAAAATCAAGTACCGCACTTTCTCTTCAAAACAGTTGATGGGGATTTGGTGTTAGTTTCCTCATATGAGGTTGCTGATATTTTATTATGTGATTCATTAGATATTTTAGAAGCTATATGAGACTATGGAGCTCAATAATTCGCTCTCAACAGTCCCAATGCTTCTCTACCATTGATCACATGCTCATCTCCTCATAGAACTGGTAAAGAGGAATATTTTTTGCATCTGCCTGGACACTTGCTCCTAACACTTGGAGCTGTTCTTACCACTCATGGTTTGCTGTCCATGGCTGAAACATATCAGTTTCTTGAGTGTTCCTTGCATGTTCTGAATCCTCAAGAACCTTTTCTCACTTATCAGTTGACTTCAGTTGCTCTACATGGGTCCAGTCTTCATCCGGCAGCTATCTATATTTCTGATTTAGTTGAGCATATCATTCTTCTTCCAAAGAGGAAGATTCCTCCAGACATAATTATGGAGAGGTTCACATGCCAGGACTCAAGATACCTGTGCACAGAAGAACTAGATTGATCCTGATTCTACCTGCTTAATTAGAGGGGGGGATTTTTTCCCATGTGTTTTTGTTCCCAACACCTTGTTTTTTAGCAGTTACTTTACTTTACTTGATGTATTGGGTGACCTATGGTCTTAGTTACCAGGGCCCAAAGATTGTCCAAGTTATCATTCAGGGAGGTGTTAGGATTGTTAATCCTCCCTTGTCCAATTTGGTCATATGTCTAAACCAGGAGTCATGTCTAAATCGGGAGTCCATCCAGTCTATTTTTAGTCACCAACACCATTGGGTCCACTTGACCTAATTGGGGCACATGTTTAAGTTACTAAAGTGTGGGGAACACTAATTGAGGCCTACTGCCACTAATTGCACTTGATTGCATCAATTTAGGAGCCTCCTAGACCAATCCCTACAATTTAGGAGCCACTGGGAGTGTCAAAACCAACCAAGGTCATTGCATTCCAGTTGATGACTAATCAAGCTAAGTTAGGAGTCAGTTACATTCAGTTAGCGCTAGGCTTACATGACTGCACTCAGGAGGTGTGAATTTCTCACCTACCATAGTCAGTTAGCCTTAGTCAACACTGAATGTAACACTTGAGTTTTGTTTTAGAACTCCGATGAACTCCGGTTATGGTTTAGACAAGGTCAGTTAACTATTGAGTCCTCCGATAGTGATTTAGACAAGGTCTTAGTTACCTACAGTCAAGTAGAGTCTAATCAATTTGAATTTACTCATGTGGATTTGATTGCGTGTGGCTATTAAAGCCATTGTACTTCACTATAATTATCATCTAATTACTCTTTGATTAATGAAAAGCATTCACAACTGCAAGCCATTTTTTGCATTGTTTCATTCTTCAATAGCTGAGTAAATTGTGTGATCTATCCTGTGAGTTGTGTGTTTTTCCACAGATCTATGTACTCAATCTAATAGGGAGAATGAGGTTATGATGCAATAAATTCCCAATTCCATGTAATTTTGGGGGAAGGAATAATGATGTTTTGGACCAATTTTGGTGAAATTTAATTATGAAGGTCAAAATGGAGGGAGTAACGGTGGGACTATGATGTATAGTTATGGTTTGGAACATAGAGAGCTATATGGACAATTTTTTTTGTTAACAAATTTCCCCATGATGTGTGAGGGAAGGAGCTCATTGTATGGTTGACAAACATCATAGGATCAAGGGAGAAATGGTGACAACAGTGGATAAACCAGAGAGGACCGCAGAGGCATGGAGTTTCCTCATTCAAACTACATTGGCTTTTGATTTGTATTACTTCTCAAAAATGGATAGGGAACATATAATCTAAGACATATATATGGACGAGGTGGGCATACCCATGCTCGTATCAATGTCTTAATATACAAATGGGGATCAAGGCTCAAACAATGGGATTTGATCAATACTTACAACTGGAAGTACATAATGGTGGCCTCAATGAGAGGTTGAATACAGATATCTATATGAAGAACTCATACATAGAAAAAATGGCGCTCTCTTGGAATGCAATATCACAGTAAAGGCTGCTCTCGTAAATCTGAAGGTGTACACAATGGTATGGAATCAATTACTGAAATTCAGAATCTATGAGGTATAATAAACAACATATGATACTAGATATATACAGAAGCATGATAAAGAGGGGCTTCTGAACACTATCTTCAACGCAGCATGAAGATCACAAGGGACATGAAATTATATGGGTCCCATAATAGACTCACCAATGTGCTAGAGTCAGGTGACAACTGGGGACTTCAACCAAATAATTATGAAGGAACCAATACCCTGTAATAATCTCAACACTGTGCTAATGTAGTTGAAGTCGATTAAGTGAGACACAAACAACCCAAAAGGCACTAAGGACCTATTTCAAGCTGTCTAAGGAACTCATCAATGAGGTGGATGAAACCAAGATATAGGGACCTCTCGGTATATCCTTTGGAATATATGTGTTGACGTCGACAGAGGGATACCTACAACTACCAATGAAATGGCGTCTCCTTGATAGAAGCACAAGGGGGACAACCATATATATGGAATAATAATGGGATTGAGACACTAAATGGGGAAAAGGAGCAGGGGAGTACGGGGGACTCAAAATTCCTTTGTTCAGAGTATAATGGTAGGGATGGCCTCGTAATACATGAAATTGACTCATGGGGAGCGAATCATAGTTGTGGAACCAAGGAGATGACTGCAATGGGAGATACTTGGGGAAGTAACTAGACAAGTGATATCTAGGGGACCCAAGGGAGACTCATCACAGATCTAGTACTCTGAACAAAGGAGACCCAATGGGGGGATAGCTGGAATAATGGGAGACTAGATGCAATATATCTTCGCATTGAAAGGCATCATTTGGGCCCTCTTCATAGTTTAAGGAGCATGAATAAGGGATAGAAGTATGCCCAGTATGATAATATCTCACATATTTTTTTCGAGCCCAAGACGATAAATGGTCAATGGTGTTTTCATGTTTAGAGAGTCTGAAAATATGAAGAAGACTCCAATGGGGTATTTTTTTCATACAATAGTCTCCTAAGTCTGAAAAAAGGATAAAAGTGTAAAAAGGAGATCTATCCCAGGAGAAAGGTGCATATAGACTTATTTTTCATAGGTAGTCCAACTAGGTCGAAAAAGGTTAAACCTATATTGATTAGACAATCATTCAAATACTTTTACGAGCATAAATGAAAATAAGTTTGCTCAACAATATTTTCTTTATGAGAGAGCTGGAAAATATATTAAATACAACCCATAACTGAGATTTTTCGTAAGTTACGGTCCTAATGTGCAAAAAAGAATAAAAGGATACAAGGGTAAACATTCCTAGCTAGAAGGTGGTAGGGTGGTCCTTTTCTTTAATTAGTCTAAATAGTTCAAAAAAGGGATAAAATATTCCACATAGATGTCCTTTCAAGTACTTTAATGAGAGTGAAAGGAAGAAAGCATGCTCGAAAATATTTTCATTCTTTAAGGACTAAAAAAAAAGGTTAACAGAAACTCCGTAATGGTAATTCAAGAAAGGAGGAAGTGTTCGATGTACCAAAAGGGGTGATGTTGGGGTCATGGCTGGAAGGGAAAAAATTAGTAGTGGAACACTTGCAGGATAGTGAATGGTGCTAAAACAATGCAGAGTTTGCAGTATGGATGGAGCGAAGGGCTCATGAACATGCCAATACATAAAGGTTTAGATTTTCCTAGTGAAACATAAATCGAGGTAACTCCAGGAAATGGACCCAAAAAATATAGGGATAGCATGAGACATGAGTCACATAGGTGGACATATGGAAGAAAAACAAACTTGGTGGTGCAAACGGCATGAAAAATGGATGTCGAATGACTCTATGATGAACGAAAGAAGTAGTTGACCAAATGGAGGCCTATAAACAAGTGGAGACCACATGAAACATGTAATTTTCACTATTCAGTGTTGAGTTGGAGTGGAAGGCCCCAATGAAAAGTTGTTGATTTCTTTCAATTGGACCGATGGTTTCCCTATATGTGAGTTGTAGGTAAGGTCTCTCACCTAGACTGTCATTTTCAGTGGTTTAGGTTTGTATTTTTCTCATTATGGGGGCCTCATCCATTCCTCAAAGGATTCATAGGGATGGGTCTCACTTTTTGAGGGAAAAGGAACGACCCAGGTCGCACCTATTGGGAAGATATGCATGAGTGGGTCACACCTATCAATGAGACATGCTGCATGACCTGGGTCGCACCTATTCAGGAGACAAGAATGATCCAAATCACACCCATCAAGCATTTTTCCATGACTTTAGTTGCAAAAAAGGCCTGATAAGAGTGACCTAGACCACACTGGAAATTTTTGTTGAATTTGTTCTGACTAGGAATTTTTGGATGTGCAGGATGCCTCGAGTTGGGTGGTGAGAGTGAGACATTGGAGACCCTAGAGATGAGATGGAGGAGGATGCGGCAGTACAAGATACGCTCTCCCGGTGTGGGTTGTTGAAGTTCTTCTAGATCCCTCTGATGCATTCAACCAAGTTACTATTGAACAATCTAGTGATATTTTGGGATAGAGATTCAGAGTGCTTCATCATACATGGTGAGCATCTAGAGATCACCCTCTAAGAATTGTACTTTTTTAATGGTCTCCCATTGTTGATCGGTATCGGTGATATCTCACCGAAACTCCCTAGGGGGGTGTTGATGGATGACTTCTGTGCCAGGCATTGATATGCCACATCTTATTTGTATGTGCCATACATATTGGTGTGTGACATCAAGATTCTTGAGACTTGTGCAGTGGCAGCTATGGTGTTGAAGATACTCGGAGCAAAAGGTCCTCACAAGATCTTGGGAGGCCAGTTACTCATGGTAAAGAGTGTGCTGAGGGACATCTACTATGGGTGGGCCAAGATGTACCTGACAGTGATTCAGTGTGGGATGAACTAGGATAGCTTGGTGGATGGGTATTTCTACTTACCATCCTTTTTGCGCTCATTATTCTTTGAGCAACTACCGACACTGTGACCGCATCTTTCAGTACGTGACAAGGGAACTCATGAGCATCATATGAGGTGATGGTGTGAGATGATGATTAGGGAGGGAGGAGAATTGGTAGGTTTTTTCTTCACCCAGGATATTTTTGCATATTGGATACAACTTCTTATCCTTATAAAGGACTATCCATACACAGGCATGGACTACCAGGGAGATCCGGAGATGCCTTGACCTTCAGGACAGGTTTGGGGACCTTATGGTATGTATACATGAATCTTTGTGGTTTCATTCATATATAGTTTACTAGCATAGTGGTAGCTAGATCATAAATTTGATAGATATTGATGACATATTGTGTGCATGTGCATACGTGGGACCACACCCTCTAGTGGGATACCAACGACACAAGGGCAAGGTGGAGGGGTACCCACTCACAGGTAGAGAAGGCAATGGAGTTCTATGTTAGACTCATTGTGGCTAGACATGGAGCATCTATTGAAGGGGGTCATCGATGATGGGTGGTGGTACCTAGATGATGATCTGATCCACACATGCTACAGAGCTCCTATGAAGTGGATCTCTTTTATGAGGAGGATCGTGGTTGCTACTGATTATGTTAGAGCAGTGACACAGGGGGACATGACTATGAAGGAGGAGACTCAAATGAGGAGGAGGATACTGATGAGGACATGAATTCAGAGTAGGGTGGCTTGGGCTAGCAAGTTGTGATGTTTCCCCCAATGCATTTGAGCATGGGGAATTTCGTATGATATATATGATCATACGAGAAATCCTATGGGGATTCTGTTTTTGTACTGAATATGATGATATGATATGAATGCACATGGATGCAATTTTTTGTATTTTTTTGCTTTTTATGAGTCTCTTGTTATGATGATGACTATTCCTATATGATGTATATGGCATATGTATGAATTACTATATGAGGATACATGATGCAGTTTATTTCTTATATGCGTGCCACTTTAGAATGTCATTAGCCATTTATTCCATGACACTATTGATACTTCTGGGAACATGCATGAATGAAATGGATTCAAAATGTCTAACAAAGTGTCTAGTGCGCATGAACTTTGTACAGAGGCAAGGATCACGTACCCAATAGAAGTTATTCAATTGGGTGACAAGAAGCTAGGATTCTAAGATGCATCAAGGTGACAAATACCCAAGTGATGGGAAGTGGTTAGAATACCAGCAATACCATCATACCTAGTCTGGTTGTTGGTAGCAATACTGTTGGTAATAACTCCCGATTCATTGATTATTCCAATGCAAATGCCTATATTTATACAAATCACATGACGGTTGGGTTTCACCTTCTGCTCAGCCTTTTTGGATTCCTACTATTTATTTATTTATTTATTTACAATATATAACCCTAATGGATTATATTCTAACAATCCCCCTCTTAATCCGAAGGGGTGTTCGTAAGTCTGAGCATGTTTCTGAACCTTTCAAACTTTTCTCATCCAAGCGCTTTGGTGAAGATGTCTGCAACTTGATCATTTGTGGAACAATGTCGAAGATGGACTGT
>LPNX010738522.1:224814-357766 GCA_001517045.1 Pseudotsuga menziesii
TTTTGAAAAACATCATTGAGCGAACCATATTCATTATGGTTTTATTCATTCTCTTTGCTACACCGTTTTGTTGAGGATTGTAGGGAACGGTAGTCTGATGTGCAATTCCATGTTGGTGAAGATAATGTTCAAAAGCATTTGAAGTATATTCTTTTCCATTATCAGTACGAAGTGTACCAATTTTTTATTGTGCTTGTTTTTCAATCAATGCATGAAAGTCTTTGAATGTTTGAAATGCTTCTGATTTTGTCTTTAAACAGTAAATCCAGCACATTCTAGAGTAGTCATCAACAAATGTCATAAAGTACTTATTCCCATTTGCTGAAGGAGTTGGCATTGGGCCACACAAATCAGAATGCACTAACTCTAATTTCCTACTTGCTCTGAAATTAGATTCATGGAATGGCATCTTACTATGTTTCCCTAATATACATGCATCACATTTATTCTTCTCTTTAGGAATGGTGGGAAAGCCAAATACACCATTCTTTCTCAACAAACGAAGACTGTTATAATTTAGATGACCAAATCTTGCATGCCATAATGAGCTAGATGACATATTACCTTCTCCATGCTGAGAGAGGTAGGCATAGTTCTGAAATCTTGCGGATGAACCCTTGAGCTTCAGCAGCTTTCCATCTTCATATTCAGTCATGATGACTTGGTTGTCAGAGGACTTTCTTATTTCAACGATTCCATCAAACATGTGGATGGAATGGCCTTGTTGTCGAATCTCCACCAAGGACAACAGGCTTCTCTGTAACTCTGGAAGATAGAGAACGTTCTTCAACAAGAAATCAGGGAATCCAGGAATCTTCAGTCGAATGGTGCCCATTCCCTTTGGTTTAATACTTGACTTATCTGCAAAGTAAACTATGCCATCTATTGTTTCATTCAGTTCTTCAAAACAGCCTTTTCTAAATGTCATGTGTGATGTTGCACCAGTATCAAGCAGCCAACAATATTTGTAAGATGAAAGAGAAGTCATTTCATTAAATCCAAGATTACAATGTGCAACAATACAAGATTCAGAAGATTTAATAGCATCTTGGTCATCTTTCTTCTGGTTATGCTTGTCTTTGATGGAGTCCCATGAAGCCCAACACTGATCTGATGTGTTCCCAGTATTTCCACAACGCTTGCACTGCAAATCTGATCTTTTGCTTCTGCCCCCTCTGCCTCTGAAATTTCTTCTTCCTCGTCCTCTCTTGCTGCAATCTCCCTTGGAAGGGTCTTTGGATTGGTCTTTTCCAGGTAGGGCAGCACCAATACTAGATGCCAAAGAGAGCATATTTACAACTGTTAGTGTAATTTACAATAATGAACTTGATATGACAAAGAGAAATAGAAAAAAATAAGAACCTTGCAGGTCTACAGTCTCTGCCAAGGTGATTTACAATCTCAACTTCAGGTTTTAAAGATGATACAATGACAGAGAAAATATTACAACCAACAGTCAACAATTATCTCAGCTCTTCAAAACTTTATGCAGTCAACATGATGGGCAGTCTCAACAATCACCTTTCACGAGATCCACGCAGTCTTCACGATCAATTGTAGGTCGCAGCAGTATATGGAGAAAATTGGAGTCTCAAAACACCTATATTCAGCTCCAATATAGATTCAAACTCACGCAGCATATATAGATTCAATATATACTCAGCTCATACAATAATTCAGGTGGAAAATGGAAGCAATTTACAACAAACACTAACAATGTGAATTAAAATTACAGACTCCACACAGCTATATACAATCACAGTCACAGGCCGCATCAAATATCAGTCACAAGCAGCATACATATTTGTCCAGCGCAGTAATCAGTCTTCAATATATGATATATATCAATCAATAAAATAAAACCAGAAAGAACCAATTATTCCTCCAACACAGCCTTCAGGTAGAAGGCAACCTTTACTTCACCACGCAGTCTTTAAAATCTTAATCTGCAAATAGTGGAATAGCCGCACCATCTGCCATCTTCCATTCTTGTTTGAATAATTTATAACCTTTTATAGATGTAATGAGTTTGCATCGAATCAAGTTCATTTATCAATAGGGTCTCCAGCTAGTTAATCAAATAAATAACTTAGATGCATTTTAGGGCTTGAGCTAAGGATTTGAGCTTTCCTTTTTCTCCAACGCTACTATCTCCAACGCAGTTTGCATGCAGTCTTCAGCATAGGTATTAGAGCAGGGTATCACCCAACTCAACTTCCAGCGTAGCTTGAGATCTGTGGCAGAAGAGAGAGTAGGATGGAAGCTGGGAGGATTGAGAGTTTTGAACTCTTCCTAGATTAATCAGGACTCCACCTACAAGTATTTCGAAGTGATCCTGGTTGACCAGGCACACACTGTAATTCGAAATGATCCTCGAATCAACTGAATCTGTAATGGAGTTCACAAGCACACCGAGCTTTGTGGACTTACATCAGCTGGAAATAATTACAAGGGTCTCTGAGGAAGGGGCCATCTATACCACAAGGCTCGTCCTTCCAAATGTGCTACATGGAAAAGAAACAATTCGCTCTCTCTCCGCCGTTATCGATAGATCATTGGATAGCATTTATAATAGCTTTGCATTCAAAACTTATATTGTTTCATTTGTCTGCGGCATACTATTTTGTTATTCTATAGAGGCAGTTGTCTTCAAGTCGCAGCAATACCATCTTTTCTCCACACAGCATCACGACAGTCTCACTCACAACACATATAGGGAATATATTATTTTAAGGTTTGCAGCATCCAATTCTCAGTGAACTGAGAGCGCACTACACCCAGCCGCTTCAATGCAGAATTAGGGTTTCACGTGGAACTGAATCCGAATCTTTTGCAATGTTTAGATCTGGTGATGAGGGAACATCCTAATGAGAATCGACTTCTTGTGGGAAGAATCCTTTATCCAAAACGATTCTAGCAGGATGGAGACTGCCGGACTCATTTGATATCAAGTCTAGGGCTTGGGAAAGAACTTATCATTCGTGGCTTTCATTCAATCTCCACAAAACAATGTACAGACTCATCATAACGTAGTGGTGCAGTCTCAAACTTCAGCACATTCTCCAACAATATGGACTGAAGCAGATAATTCAAATTTGGAGGAGATCGCAGTCTCTTCATAAAAAAAAAAGACATATATCGCAGCATACAAAAAAGAAGATGAATGGACAGCGTGGTTACAACTTAGGGTTAGGTATACATCAAACGTATGAGCAGAAAACGCACATAATGAATGCACGCAGGGGCAGACTGACTGAGTAGGCAGCCTGAAAGAGGAGACTGGCAGGCAGAATGGAAGCGCTCTGATAACACAGGGAGAATGGTAGGCATGCAATGCAGCCAGGAGTTATGGCAGGCAAATAGCCAGGCTCTGATACCACTTGTTGGTAATAACTCCCGATTCATTGATTATTCCAATGCAAATGCCTATATTTATACAAATCACATGAGGGTTGGGTTTCACCTTCCGCTCAGCCTTTTTGGCTTCCTACTATTTATTTATTTATTTATTTACAATATATAACCCTAACGGATTATATTCTAACAAATACCAACACACATTCCATCAATATGGATCAAATCGTGTGATGGGGAATAAAACACCCACTTAGCCGAGGTGAGATTAAGAGACCATCTACTTGCATCATCAACAAAACCGATATACGAGGGCAAGGTAGGATCAATGTGGAAAAAAAAAAGGAAACAAACTGTGAGACTCATGGTAAAAATGACACAAAACAAGGAAGAAAAAATATGATACAAGGGTATGCAGGTAAATGGACTTAGGCATAAAATCTCTTAAGGTAGATCCCATTGTTGGGATTCTTCAAGATCCTTCCATCAGTGTTAGTGAGGAGAAATTCCCCCTTTTCGAGACATCGATGGATGACATAAGGTCAATACCACATGGATTTGAGCTTCCCTTTTCTAGTCTTATCATTGGCTTGGTCATATACCAGGACAAGGTCCCCCTCGCTAAAGGTGTGTGGGTGGATGTGGGAGTCATAATGGGACTTCAACTGGGTCTTAGTCACTTCTATCATTTGGAGAGAAACGTGATGGTCCTTATCAATTTGTTCAAGAATAAGTAGGTGTTTTTCCAACACTTAAGTATTAGGTAGAAGCTCGATGGCAAGGAAAAGTGATGGAATTTGGAATTTAATGGGAAGAATCGAATCCACATCATGGACTAAATGAAATGGGGTAAAACTAGTGGCAGTTTTAGTCAATGTACGGTAGGCCCAGATGGCAAAAAAGAGAAAGTGGTTCTAGTTGGTCTTGTCTTTATGAATCGTTTCGTTGGAGCATGGTTTTGAGGATCTTGTTGATAGCATCAACTTATCCATTCTCTTAAGGGTAATAGGTAGAGGAATATTGGTTTTCAAACTTCAACATAGTGGAGAGATATGTCCAAACAACATCCTTGAAGTGAGAACCATGGTCTGAGGCTATTTGGAGGGGGACACTGAAATGAGCGATAACATGGTTAAAAAATAAGAGTGTCGTGGTATCAACATTACAATTGAAAGTAGACATGGATTCATCCCACTTGGTGAAGTAATCAATGACCACAATATTGTATTTATGGTAGTAGGTCAAAGGAGGGTTACATATCATGAAGTAAATATCCCATTTGCAGAAGGGACCAACTATGACGATAGGATGTAGTAGAGAAGGAGGTGTCCTTGCCTTTGGGTCAAAGAGATAGAAATCGTAGTAGTGTTTAACTGCATCAACACAATCATCAAAGATGGTGGGCCATCAATAACTGACACGGAGAATATTTTGAGTGGTGTCCAAACCAGATAGGTGGCCACCACAAGCTACACTATGACATTCATTCAGGACTTGTTTGAATTCATCATGTGTGAACCAACGACGATGTATGGTTTCCATGTCGCAGCAGGACAAGACATCACCTATAAGTAGATATAGAGTAGCTTAGTGTCGGATACAAAGACGATATTCATGACTTCAATGGGACCAAATTTCTGTGTGGGAATGACAATCCACTTGGCAGGACAACCTTCGACAAGGTGGCAGCTCAAGAGATAATGCATGGGGTTGGAATCGGCCATGACTCGAGTGTGGCTCATGAGAATGTAATGGCATAACATCTGCACTAAAAATATGACGGCTAGGGAAATTTTCTCTTTGTAAGAGTAACGTAAAGGTGGTCCAGAAATTTTCTGACTTACATAATATATCACATGCTCTTGATGAGCATCGTATTTCTAGACCAAAACTCTAGCAATGACATTTTCTGATGTTGGTACGTAGAAAATAAACTCCTTGGAAGTCAAGAGGAGACAAAAAGGGAGAGGAAGTTAGAGATTATTTCAATTCATAGAAAGCATTTTGTGCTTGGTAATCCCACACAAAAGTAATGTTGGTACAGAGAAAGCATAAGAATACATGCACTTTCATTGCATAATCCAGAATCAATCGGCAAAGGGAATTGGCGCAGAGTACATGGAGGGGGGAGATTCATAATGGATTGAACCTTCAAAGGATCCACAATAATTCATCTTTAGGACTCAATGAATCCTAATAAGTGACCAGATGGGACACGAAATACACACTTGAGGGGGTTCAGGTGGACATTATATTTGTGACATCACAAGAAGAGTTTTCGTAAGTCCTCCAAATGTTGAGAATGCTTCCGACATCGAGTTGTAAGGTCATCTAAATAGACCAGGATAATGTGAACGAGGTCATGGCTTGCTGAAAAGTGCCTCAAGCATTTTTATGTCCAAATGGTATGACAAGATACACAAAAGTTTCCTAGGGGGTAGTAAAAGCGATTTTGTACTGACCTTCTTTGCGGATTTGGATTTTGTTATAACCATAAAACCATCCATGAAGGAAAACACTTCATCAATGGAACATGCATATATGATTTGGTCAATAAACAGAGTGGGGAAGTTATCTTTGGGACAAGACAAATTCAATTCACGGAAGTCAATAAGACACGAATGGTACCTTGTTTTTTATTAATGGGAATAGGATTGGAAACCCAAGTGGTATAAGTGATGGGGTATATAAATCCTTCTTTGCACATTTTTTTGATCTTATATTTGATGGTAGGGACCTTTGATGGGTGAATGGGTCATTTATTTTGGCGAACAAGGGCAACATCAGGCCATGTGTTGTTGCAATGTTCAATGATAGATGGATCAAACCCAGGCATCTTGGTATAGGACCAAACAAAAATATCATGAAATTCTTGGAAAAAAATGTTTTATAAGTGGTGAATTCCTTAGGGCAGCATGAAGCATCGAGTGTAATATCCTTGAATATCCCAGGTTTTGTTGAGATATTGACTTTAATGGTTGGTGAGATGATGATGGGAGTTCCTCCATCAAGGAAGCTAAAGCCAAATCTTTGGTGCTTTAGGGTGTCACAAATTCCAAGTCACAGTATTGGAGAATGAAAATCACTTGGTGGGACAAACTTCAAAAATGAGGAGGCTCAATATATAATACATGGGTTTGGAATTGGCCACGACTCGAGTGCGGATCGTGAGAATGTAGTGACGTAGATTCTGCACTAAAAAGACGACGGCTAAGGCCATTTTTTATTTGTGGGAGTAACGTAAAGGCGGTCTAGAATGTTTCTAACTTACATAATATATCACATGCTCTTAACGAGCATCATCTTCCTATACTAAAACTCCACTGATGGAATTTTTAGATGGTGACATGTAGAGGATAAACTCCTTGGTGAATTCAGGAGGAGACAACAAGGGAGATAAAGTCAGAGCTTGTTTCAATTCATCGAAAGAGGCTTGCTCTTGTTCATTCCACACAAAAGTAATGTTGGTACAGAGAAAGCATAAGAATCCATGCACTTTTGTTGCATAATATGGAATAAACCGATGAAGGAAATTGGCCTTACCTTGAAGGCTCTGCAATTGGTGCAGAGTATGTGGAGGGGGAAGATTCAAAATGACTTGAACCTTCAAAGGATCCACAATAATTCCTTTCTGGGACTCGATTAATCCTAATAACCGACTAGTTGGGACACATAATACACACTTGAGGGGGTTTAGGCAGATGTTATATTTGTGACATCGCAAGATGACTTGTTGTAACTCATCCAAATGCTTAGAATGTTTCTGAGATCAAGCTGTAAGGTCATATAAATAGACCGAGATAATGTGAACAAGTTCATGGAAGAAAAAGGTCATGGCTCACTGAAAAATTGGCTCCAACATTTTTAAGTACAAATGGCATGGAACGATACACAAAGTGCCATAGGGGGTAGTAAAAGCAGTTTTTGTACTGATCTTCTTTGCGAATCTGGATTTGTTTATAACCAGAAAAACTGGTCCATGAAGGAAAATACTTCATGACTGGAACATGAATATATGGTTTGGTCAATAAACAATGTGGGGAAGTTTTCTTTGGGACAATCCAAATTTAAGTCACTAAAGTTAGTAAAGACATGAATGGTACCTTGTTTTTTATTAACGGGAACATGATTGGAAATCCAAGTGGTATACGTGATGGGGTATATAACTTCTTCTTTCTGGAGCTTTTCGATCTCATATTTGACGGTAGGGGCCTTTGATGGGTGAATTAAATGTTGCTTTTGGAAAATGGAGGAGACATCATGCCATGCATTGATGCGATGTTAAATGATAGATAAATCAAAGCCAAGCATCTAGGTAAAGGACCAAGCAAAAATATCACGAAATTCATGGAAAAAAAAGTTTTTTGTAAGCGCTGAATTCCTCAAGGGAGCATGAAGCATCGAGAGCAATATCCTCAACTATTCTAGGTTTTGTTGAGATATTGACTTTAATGGTTGGTGAGATATTGGTCATGTTACCTTGTTCAAAGGTGTTAGGTGTTGGGACTAGGTTTTTAAACCAATCGGCATTTCCATGTATGAAGTCTTTCACTTCGATTGAGAATTGGTTCGATGATGAGTAAGATTCATCAAGGATGAAGAAGGAGTGATGGTGTTGATCATCCCCAAGGATATTCAGGAGTCCAAAGAGCTTCGAGGATCTCTTCGTCATTGTGAAAGTATCACCTGGATATATCCTAGGGATGTTATGCGGTCGAGGAAGCGAAAGGATGACTGGAAGTAGAGATCATATAAATGGTTTTATTGGTGTCCAAGGAAGAGGTTGAAGGGTGTATTTCCTCAAGGACAGTGATTTTGGACTCATAAGAGTGCTTGCAAAGGTCATTGAGGAGAGACTGGTACTCGGGAAAGTTTGGGAAATGATGGGAATAATGACAATATAGGCCACAAACTACAGATGAGTGGTTTGTTCGGCGGATTGTATTAATCACAGGGATGGTTGGAACATTGACAACTGGAGCATCATTGATCTCAACTACTATTGGCATGTGAGTGCAAAGGAATGGAAAATCGAGACAATTTTTCATCATGTGGATGAGGACATCACATAAATCACAAGTAAAAGGTGGGCATGGCTCTATCATGGATTTAGGTTCCTTTCCCACATTCTTCGTGGGAGGAATGGCTGCAAAAGTATAGGAAGAAGCAGTCAATTGTGTACTAGGAGGTAGGTGTGACACCATTTCAATAGGTTGGACTAGTGTTAAAATGATTTGTGGTTTCAGGGCGGGGTTGGGTGGATCAAGGTACCACACTAGAATTCCCAAATTGAATCCCGGAAGGTTGAGAGTTGAAAGAGGAAAGAGGAAGGGTATTTTGTGAATGGGAAAGAGGAAGGAGATTGTGTGAATGGGAAATGAACCCCAATAATTCCTTGAGGTCTGCGGTTGGGGTTGTGGTTGAGGTTGCGATGAATTCAGAATGTGACTGGATGTGATGGTGCACAAATATAATATGTTATCCATAGAGGGAGGAGGTGCGAGGGATAGGAAGGTGTCCATTAAAGGGGAATTGGTAAATAGGCCTGGACTAATGGAAGACAATGAGGGAATGGAAATTTTATCGATGGTGGTGTCGATGGTATGGAGGACATGCTACATTGTGGCCAGTCCTTTAGGATCGTAATATGTCAATTGGTCGATAGCCATGATATTCCCCTCATGTGGGAACATCAGGAGTCAGAATATGGTAGAAGAAATGGCTAGCATTGCATACAAGTAACTACATCCAAGGAGGAGGTTGTAATCTAGATGGATGTTGACAACCTCAATCTCAATCAACACAGTTTTTCTAGCCAACTCAATGGGGGCATTCAGGAGAGTTCCTTATGGTTGAGCAGCACAGACATCATAAGCATGAAGGGAATTGGTTTAGGGATGAAGGATTGTTGATCCAAGTTTCTACAAAACAAAGGTTAACACAACACAACTGGATTCCCCCGCATTGATGAATGACCAAATTCTGAATAGTGACCACAACCTGAAAAGCTACGAATGATGGAATTCGGGGTTATCCTTGATCCAATTTGAAAGTGATAAACTTAGAATCATAGGTGTTGATGGAATATAAAGAGAATAACAAATATTTGCGTTGCGAAGGAAAATTTCTGAGGACTTCTAGAGCGGCCATGGAAAACTTGAGACTAGGCTAAGTCATCAACGATACTGTAATAAAGAGCGGCTCTAGTAGTGGGATTTTTTGCGACGTGACACAAAGAGACCCGAGGGACTTTGGAAGTACCGTCCTTAGGGGGTCTTGGAAAATTTAAGGACATATCGAGAGCGATGGAGGTATATTTCATGGAGGGATTATCGGTTTCTTAGTGGACCCATATTGGTTTCGTCGAGTTTGTAAGTTGGAATCAGATGACAATGTCATAAGGTGATGGACACCAAGATCAATGGGTTGACCTGTAGAAGTGGTTGCATTATTTTTTGGTACCAAGGGTTAGCTTGCAACCATTCCTTGATTTGGTAATGAGTTCTGTAGCACCATAGGCGAAGGACCTTAGGGGTTTGGGTTTGGTTGTTCTAGAGCGGTATCATTGGTCTCACGTTGATTTTCATCTTGTAATAAGTCGTGGACTCGATTAGCTAGGCAAAGTTGTTGGCAAGGGTTTTGGGTAAGTGAGTTGTGCAGTGTCACGGCAGTTGCACAAGCTCATGCGACACCGCGCAAGGCCATATCGACGCGATGGGAGGAAGGATAACTGTTTTTTAATATTTAATGTATTAATTGATCACGTTTTGTGGACATAGGTCATTAGTGTTTAGAAGTTAGTTAGAAGTGGACCTTTGATGTAAAGGCGCAAGCCTATATATAGAGCTAGTTTTGCAATTGTAAGGATATATAACAAGGAGAGGGATCATAATCATGATCATGATTAGGGTGATACAAGTCCAAGTCAATATCTGAGAGTGATAAATCTATTGCGATATATCTATGGTCTTATTGAGTCTTCTATTTTGAACAATCTACGATATGTCTGTGTCGAATACTGAATTTTGGGATGTAATCGGTCTCCTTCTGTGGAGAAGAATTTTCTATTTTGGATCTATGGCTCAGAATTAATATGACACGACGGTTGTTTCCTAAATATTGTCTTCTGTTTTCCTGTTTTCTCTGTTGCGATGTCAATGAGAAGTGTATTGAATCTATTTATGATTTAATGATGTTGCTGCAATGAACGGATGATGTGATCTATGCCAATTTTGTCACAATTTGGATGAATGATGATGAAGCTTGTTCAAAATTGTTTATGAATGATATTATTGCGATAAATGAATGACGTAATCAATTAGATCTATAGTTGCGAAGATGACTTATGATAACTGCCTTAGTTCTGTAATATGATAGATATGTTGTTGAAGTTGCGGATGCCATATCTTCCCTTCTTACTGCCAGAAAATTGGTTTTGACAGTTCTCCCTTGAACATCTCAGGTGAGACTTCATCTACTTTGTGGATGTTGCTAGGCACGGTAAAACCTATCTAGGTCAGTGCTCAGGGAGATCACGCTGGTTGGGCATCAATAGAGTGAGAACCCCTGTCGAGGAGGATTTTTTGGTGTGTTTTTTCCAACAAATGGTTTCGTTGCTGGGACTGATTTGTAGTTGAAAGGATGATATATTTTGGCATCCGACTCAACTGGAGATCAAGGAGTGGTTTGGTCTAAAACTGCGATAATTTGCTGAAACAAAAAATCAGAATCTGAAGTTGTCGACGAGCAATTGGTTGGACAGATATATTCACGACGGTCCTCATGAATGGTTCTTCTATGAGTTTCCTATCATCTTATATGCGTGGCTGTTGAAGTTATCTTCTAAGAAGAAAAACTTCCAAGGAGGAGAGCCAACATCTTGGACTCCGGATTTGATCCATAAATTACAAGAAATAGACAATAAGGCATCACGAGCTGTTGAGGTGTGGTTGGATAGTATCCTGGAGGGATACATTACCGATTTTGTAGTTGATACCAATAAGTCATTTAGTGAAGTAGAAAGGGAGTTCTTCAACTTACCACGAGGTAGATTTTTGTTGTCCCTACAGCTATCTATTAAATAACTTGTCTACGAAAAAGGTATTATGAAGATGGACCAAGAGTAGTGGAACTCTGGTGTGCGGAGGTTGTAGACACCGTAACAAAAGGGGGGAGACACAAGGAAAGGTAAGGGGTAGATGGGCATGATTTATGGTGAGATTATGAAGTTTTCCGAGGAAACAAGTGGTTGTACAAGAGGAGGAGAAAGGTTTTGAGAGAAAAGACAAGGGATAAGAGAAGGGCCTTTTGCGATTGAAGAGCAATTCCATGAGGAAAAACCACACAGGTCAGTGATGATGAGGATGACCAAGAGTAGGCTATTCCTAGAAGGACGGTAGGCTCCAACCCTAGCAGTAATGTGTCCACACCTCCGTGCACTACTACACCAGCAGGAAGAAAAATGCATTCTACATTGACTTTCCCGACGTGTCAACAACAGTATAGCAGTAGAGTGTCAGCCGGATGAAGAAGGCCCATAATAGCGGGCGATGAGATGAAGCTACCAATATTTCATGGAAATGGCATCGATGATCTAGATCAATATGCGAGGCGATCTGGACCACCCGACAGACTGTGGATGACGATGTCAAGAATAGCCATTTGGAAACCACCCTCAAGGGTTGTGCGTTGGATTGGTACATGAGATTCATGCTGGTTCCTCAAGGAGGTATAGAGAAAACATTGTATAAGATCCGTAAGGGGTTATTTGAATAATTCAAGAAGTCAAAGTCTGAGGCTCAGTACATTACCGAGTTGAAAGAAATCAAGCAGTTCCCCAATAAAACAATTTGGGACTTTGATCAATGGTTTAAGACATTGATGGCTTGAGTCAGCTTCCATCTGAGCGATGTTCAGCACAGGGAGTGGTTCATCACCACGTTAGTCCCACATATCATACAATTGTTAATGCAACAAAATATTGTGACGTAGAGCGAGGCTCTGGAAATCGCGATGACATTAGAAGCATCGTCGGTAGGAGAAACTGCGGTCAGGATGAACCAGATTCAAGCACATTTGGCCAATCTGATGCTCCAACTGTAAGATATCAAGAAGGCTAAGGAAGATCATGACGACCTTTGGTGCACCTGGTGTCGTGCGGACGGACACACCAAGGATACATGTCCGATGTTCCAAAATTATTTGCTTTCATAATCCCCGAACCCATTGAGCTACGCGAGTGTAGCATGGTGCCGCATATGTTAGGTCTATGGGCATTGACATGAGAACTACAACTACATGCAAAAGATGGTTACCAAGGCAAAGATTATGTACCATACCTTTTTTCGTTCAGTAGGACACGACGATAAAAACTGTCAAGCTTATGACTTGCTCCAGGAAAGGTCATATGATTCATACTTTGTGAAAGGTGAGGACCCCTGAGAAACACAAATGCATCCACTAATGGCACGGCCAGCAGTGCAAGTGCAATATACACCACTGCCCCAGATGCAGTTTATCCCATCACAACCGTAGTAGTAGTTTACGTCGCAGCCACAGTTTGCACCTCAGCCACAGCTCGTAGCACAACCACAATTTGCACCACGACCACAGTATAATCAGGTACCGCTCATTTAGCCTTAACCACAATATGTTCAAGCTGCAAACTATGTCCAGCAGCAACCAAACCCCCTGCAGCAGCAGTTGGCCCAGCCTCAGTTTCAACAAGGATGGGTCTAAGGATAATTCCACGGAGGATTCAGGGGACGAAGAGGAAGCTTCGGTCGAGGAGGAGGATGAGGTCGAGAATCAATCTAGTGCTATACTTGTGGAGTATTCGGGAACTATCAGATGGATTTTCCTCAAGTGCAATGTACATATTGTGCGGCCAGCGAGCATAATGTTGAAAGTTTCCCTCAGTTGATTTCAAAGTGGCAGGATGGAAACATTCCTCAGTTGCAGAATGCGTAGACTCAGAACCAGCCAACGTTCCAAGTGCAAAACCAGTCGACGATGCAGAATCAGATCCCGCTGCAGATCCCGCCACAAACTCAAAATTATCTGACGAACCTGCCGCTGAATCAGAACCCACCATTGAATTAAGCCCAGAACCTAAATCAAGGATTGACAGTTGCAACAATTCAATCCAAACCGTGAACAAAGGATATCAACGTTGGGGTTGTCACTCATGCTGGTGCGAAAACTGGACAAGATGGACTGCATCAGCAAGTTCACTTCACTGGAAATAAAAAGGTAGCATTTGATATTGTGACTGAGAAAGACACCTTCTTCGAGGCCAAGCATGCAATTGAGAGAAATCTGGGTAAGTTACCTATTACCGCAATGTCGTCTTCTTTTGATCCATCTATAGAGGCAGGACCATCGCAGTAGCATGGTACCTTGCAGCAGTTCTTTGAGAGTTGTCTTTCACTGGCAAGGGATCCTAAAGCCCTTATCGAGATTGAGAAGTTGCTGTACCACCAGGATAAGATATTGAAGGATTCCACGGTGAACTCCTTGCAAAAGAGGAAGATAGGCAAGGAGATGAGGATGAACATCCAGATCAAATATTACGAGGTTGACTCATTTATTCTGGATCTTGGATCAGATGTAAAAATTTTGACCAAGCAAAATTGGCAGCTGATGGGGAAGCTGACATTGGGATGGTCATTGATGCAGCTGTGACTAGAAAATCAGGCAAAGGTTCATCCCATTAATCGCATCTCAAAACTGTTTGTTGGAAACACATGTTGATTATGATGTGATAGAAGTGGTTGAAGATGAAGGTTCCTATCTCACACTGCTAGGGATTGGGTGGGCTAATGCAGATAGCATGGTGGTTATCAATTTCAAAAAATGGGTTATGAGGTTTGAGAACTAGGATGTCAGGGTCATCACTCCCATGGACCCTTAGGAAGGACGCTGGTATATTGAACCTGTGAGGGATGAAGCCGGTAGAAGATGGGATCATGCCTATAATATTTTTGAAGACTATATCCACCCTACTATTGATGATGAAATTGGATGGCACAGCGATAGTTATGTGTCCTATGATTCTAATGATGCTCTGGAAAATTGGAAGAATAGGCTGCATGAGGTGTCATTTAGGAAATGCAGGTTGATCACATAGTCTCTCCGTCATGTAGCAACTGAGATGTCGAGTTTCCAATTTACGAAGGGCTTCCAACGTTATCAGAATTCCTTCGAGAATTCGAAGAGAAAGTGTTTGAACCACAAATGGTATTGGCCCTAGCTGTAGCACTGAAGGCTACCCCATCCCAATGGTGGGCAACGCACAAGCAGACGATCCATGACTAGGGACAGTGTAAGAGATTGATGATGGTGTGCTTCGGTGATTCGGAGGTCTATCATGCTAGGAGATACAATGGATGAAATGACCCCACCAATCATTTAATGGAATGTCAGGCCTTATGGGCATCATGCCCTAAAGATGAGTGGGTCCATGATTTTGTTCATACTACGGACGAGATGCCAAGATCCTAGTATGTAGCGGTAGAACTGCGTAGAACTTCTACCACTTGTTGTTTGTTTTGTGCAGACGTTTCATTTCTAGGATGTCATCCCAGAGGTACATAATTCCTTGAAAATCATCCTCGACGTAGTGCTAAAGGCCGTCCCTATCGCATACCCAGTTGATCCACATGCGCACTACTCGATGCAATCCATGATGACATGTTACAATCTATTTGGGGAACATGAATATGATGATGAGTTGTGGAATGATAATATTCCAGATTCAAAAGGAAGCCGCGATGTTGAAATGCTAGACAAACTGATGGATTTGATGAGTTAGCCACTGAAGATTAAGAAAGTCAACATTGGGTCGGAAGAGAAACTGAAATTTTCCAAAATTGGTGACTATTGGGACAAGGAAACAATGGCCAAAATCATGGACCTGCTGCATGAATTCTAGGCTCTTTTTCCGACGCAATTCTCAGAAATGAAGGGGATATTAGGAGACCTAGGGGAGATGAAAATCTCATTGAAACCAGATGCAAAACTTGTGCGACAGAGGCCGTATCGACTGATCCCATGATACAAGGACCATGTAAAGGTTGAGATTGACTAGATGTTGGATGCTAGGATCATCGAGCATGTCGAAGAATCAGAGTGAATAATCCCTATGGTGGTTCAGGATAAATATACCGGGGAGTCTGCATTTGTGTTGACCTAAGAAAGTTGAATGATTCCTGCGTGCATGATCTGTTCCTGACTCCATTTACAGATGAGGTCCTTGAAGGAGTAGGCGATCAGGAGATGTATTCCTTCACAGATAGATTTTCAGGGTACCACCAAATATGGATTTCAAAGGAGAATCGCCATAAGACCACGTTTTTCACTGAATGGGGTTGTTTTGAATATATAGTCATGCCCTTTGGGATGAAGAATGCACCAGCAATATTTTCTCGGGTAGTTGTCGTTGTGTTTAAAGACTTTATTCAAAAATTCCTGCAAGTATATATGGATGATTGGATAGTATATGGGGTAATTAGGGACCATCTCGACAACTTGCGATTGATGCTAGAAAGGTGTCGACAGCATCAGATTGCATTAAATTCTAAGCAGTACTTTTTTTGTGTGTTGTTCAGAATGATGCTCGGACACATAGTATGTAAGGAAGGACTGTTGGTTGATCCAGTGAAGATCACGCTAATTCTTAGTTTGTCGCTGCCACCGAATATAAATATGCTTCGGGCGATGCTGGGGCACATAGGGTACTATCGCAAGTTCATCAAAGGATATGCTGCAATTACTTCCCCTATGGAGAAGCTATTAAAGAAGGATGTTGCATTCGAGTGGAGTCAAAAATGTCAAGGAAGTTTTGGCACACTGAAGGCCAATATGGCCTCTGCACCCATACTGGTATTCCCTGATTGAAACAAGGAGTTCAATGTGCATGTCAACAACTCTTATGTTGTGCTAGGGGTTTTACTTGCGCAACAAGGTGAGGGCGAACTTGATCACCCGATCACATATGCTAGTAAGAAGTTGTCATTTGCTGAACGAAATTACACAACGACTGAAATAGAAGGCTTAGTGATGGTTTATTCCTTGCAAAAGTTCAGGCACTATTTGTTAGGGAGTCACTTCAAGATGTTCATCGATGATTCTACCTTGCAATATTTGGTCAATAAGCCTATATTGGGGGGGGATATCTATCGGTGGCTGCTACTTTTTTAGGAATTCGAATTTGAAATGATTGTGAAGCACCATTGAATGTTGGTCCTGATCACCTATCTCACATTGAGACTAGAGAAGAACCTACCAATATTGATGACGGATTTCTAGACGTGCAACTGTTCCATGTCGATATCGCAGATGATCATTATGCCTCAATCATTCAGTTCTTGGCCACTGGCATTTCCCCTGAGAACCTTTCAACCAGTCAGAAGAAGCAGTTGGTAGTAAAGGAATCATATTTCTAGCTGATTGCTAGGCAGTTGTACAAGCTTGGACCAGATGAAATCTTGCGACAGTTTATCCTATCGCATGAGCAGGGACCCATTATAGAAGAAGCACATGCAGGAATCATGGGAGGTCACTATGGAGGAAGGGCTACTACACGAAAGGTGTTGCGCATTAGGCTATGGTGGCCTATGTTGCATAATGATGCTATAGACTATTCATGGAGTTGTGACATCTTCCAGCACGTCGGTAAACCATCTCGACGGGATGAGATGCCACTTGTGCCGTAGGTAACTCTAAAACATTTTGATAAATGGGTCATGGATTTTTTGGGTCCCATTAATCCACTAGGGAAGAGGACTGGTGCGCGATACATCATTACCGCAACTGACTATATGACCAGGTGGGTAGGGGTCACACCAGTTGTGGATTATACTATTGCGACAAGAGCGAAGTTCATATTTGAGAATATTGTGACATGGTTTGGGTGTCCTAGGATATTGATGAGTGACCAGGGAAGTCATTTTATCAACCGCACTGTGAGAGTGTTAACTGAGGAGTTGCAGGTGCAACATAAGAAAAGCACGCCATACCATCTGCAGGCGAATGGGATTGTTGAAGTGTTCAACAAAATTTTGGAAACGGCGTTGACAAAGGTATGTAATGCTAATTGCAATGATTGGGACTTGAAAATTCCAGCAGTGCTATGAGCCTATCACACCACTTGTAAACAGCTAAGAGAACAAACATCATTTAAGCTGGTATATGGATAAGAGGCAATCATTCCCATGGAATACAGTGTTCCTAGTTTTTGCATCGCTGCAACGACCGGCATGGATGATGCAGAAGCATTAGAAGAGCGCATTACGTAGTTGATCCATCTTGAAGAGGACCCTTTTATTGCAGGCTTCCTCCAGCGCATTGCGAAGGATTGACAGAAGGCCTGGCATGATCGTCACATTAAGTATAAACAGTTTGAGGAAGGAGATTTGGTGTTGTTATATGACAGCAAGTTCATGAAGCATCCAGGGAATTTACAAATGCACTGGTTAGGTCTGTATCTTGTTCATTCCATTACTTCTGGAGGTGCAGTTTAGTTACAGTAATTAGATGGTGCGGTATTGCCGAAATTTGTCAATGGGAGTCGCTTAAAGCCCTATAGGATGGGGTCAGGGCTGCACACCGCTTGAGGCACTGTGAAAAAAAAACAAGTATTTTGTTCGATAGTGTTAAGGCGAGCCTAGGGGAATAGGTTGCATAAGGATGGGAGTTAGTAGCGACAGACAGGAGACCACCTGTGACAGCCGCAGGGCTGTGGGTTGGTTAAATCAGCAATAAATGCAGGTAGTTAAAATAGTTAGCTGGCGACACTTATTGAAGTGACGTGTATTAATGGTCGATATGGCCGTTAGAAGGGTGAGATTGTTGGTGGATTTGATGTCATTACAACTGGATTTGGTCATGATGGACATGGTGGATTTGGAAATGATGAATTTGAATTGGGAAGTGGTTATAAAAAGCACAAGGAGTGTGGGAGGAAGGAATTGTTCAAAGTATTTCAGTCGAGTGAGAAAAGTGCTGAGCTAAGTACAGTTGAAGTCTCTTGAGTGTGAGTTGTAAAGTAGAGGTGTAGAGTCATTAGGTGCATAGTAAGGTTTAGGAAGTGTGGCATGTTGAGCGACCCTAACGTAATTGAGATTTCCTGTGGGAAGGAATCTCCCATTCGACCGACGGTAATTGAGGAATAATTCATGAGCATGCCGGTAGGATCTTCATCAATCCCTAGAGGAAAGCGGAAGGCTTAGAAACCTACTTCCATGCTGCCATAGAAGAGGCACACCCGCACTTTGGATAGAGTGCAAGGAGAGGGGACTGCATAGACCAGGTCATTGATCTCAGGAGCTATAGAGTCTGTGGCACCCAGGGGTGTCTTTTTCAATGATATCCTGGGATATGTTGCTCCAATGCGTCTGGGAGTGAAGCCAAGGCATCCCACGAAGAGTCAGAAGTATCCACCCAAATTGTCGCCACTACTAGAAGGGATGACTTGCTTGGTAGATATCATCCCTGTATTAATAAAGCTCAAGTTTGAAGACCACGATTTGTTGTTGCTCAAAGATTTCCAGGATGAGCCTTATGAATCAGTTTCGACGAAGCCTGATGCACCGATTCAGAGGATTTCTCAACCATGGGCGAGCGGGTTGAATAAATCTGGATTGTTGGGACTCATTAATATGCCTCACTTTGGGCGACTGAATGAAGCCCATGCATGCATTAAATAAATCTTGGCCTTCTTTCATTGTGGGACGCTCTAGTTGAATGAGCCCATTTCTATCACGGTTGACTTAAGTGTGAGCATTACGGGCTTGTTGAAGGCCGGGGAATATCCGATGCAGTATATTCGTGGGCAGGATACTAACAAGAAGCTTTCCTAGTAACTAAAGGAGCGATTTGGCTTGCATCGTGATGGTCACACCTATCGTATCGACAGCATTAATTCACCAGCGATGCATATTGGGGCACGTATTTTGGGAATCGACTAGTCCAGTGCAAATCAAGCGTGGTCTCATGTGCACAAAAATGCACAGAGGGCATGCAAATGAACTGGTCCTTATTTCTTCTCGACCAATTGCTCGAAGATGATCTTGGTGCTCAGGCTGGGTGGCCATTTTGCTAAAGTTGGTTGTTAATTCTCATTGTGCTCGCATGGATGGAACCAAAATAATATCAATCGATGCCAGTCGATGCGGTGAAGGTGTGTCATGGCACATAATATCAGAATTTTTGGTGGGTTGAGGAGCCCAGTCACAGGAGGACTGTTGGATTGATTTTTGGGTCTATTGGGAAGCGCTCTAAGCTGCAGCTATCAAATTTCCCCACTTATCCCAATACACATCAGTCAAGTGTCAGTAGCTCATTCAGTTCACAATCGGGCCTCATTCCATTTATATCCAGGAATGATGGGACCCCGACAAGTAGTGGCTACCTCTTGCCTACAAAGTCACTAGTGAATAATTGGATGCTCTCGTTCAGCAGTGGCCAACTGAATGGCGCAAACTTGTGAGTCAGGAGGAACTCTTTAAGGAGCCACCACCTGATGCCCTAGATGAGCCTGTCCAAAAGGATTTGAGTGTTCACAACTCCAACAATGAATCATCGACGGACCCTGAGGCCAAAGCATAGCACATGTCAGAGGAAACTCAAACCAAATGGCACCTAGAATGTGACATGGGAAGTGGTAACCGATCAGGGATGGAGGACCAACTGAAGCAACTCATCAAAGCGGTCACTAACTCCTCTAGGGCTGCGACACAAGCAATACAAGAGTCCAACCATGAAGACTTTGTTGTGGTAAGAGATAAGTTGAATTATATTTATGATGTTGTTTCCAGGAAGACACCCAAAAAATATGTGATGTAGGAATTTCCATCTAGAAACTACAAAACGAAACTAAGGAGCTGCATCAGGTCAGGGTGCAGCTAGCAGAAGAAAAGGTACAGGAGATTGAGGAATTGAAGGAACCACAGGCCGATCTGCATCGCAAGGCTACCGAGGAAATCACCAAGCTTAAGAAGGCACAAGACCGCCTCATCATTGAGAAGGCACAGCTGTGCGCAAGTTATGGCGAGGTCGAGTAAGATGTTGATGAGTCCTGTCAACATATCTTTGAGAGAACAGTCGAGCTTACTTCAATCGCTATGGACAAGTGACTAGGGGAATTCATTGCCCAAATCTAGGACACCAACCTTCTGCTCAATGCCCTGGTCCATCCAAAGATGCCACCGGAGCAGGTTTCCAAACGAAAGGCTACTATTGAGGAGCTAGCGGCCCAGTTTGAAACAATGGAGCAAGAAGCAAAGATCATGGAGGCAACGATGTAGTTTTGGCAAAGCGTTGTCCAAGACTAATAGCTCAACCAGTTGACCGTGTAGGTGCAAGAAGCTGAAGGATAGTTGACGACACTGAAGACGTCGTTGCGAGCACTGTCACTCATGGTGCAGATCATGTGGTCTAAGGAATTGAAGGACCTACAGTAGAGAGCTACCCGCGCCCAAGAACGCCAACAAAAGCATCATGCCTAGTTGGATGAGTTTCAAGAAGTTGGTGGGAATCTGGCTGTCAAACCAGTCACAATGCTACAGATGGTGAAAGATAGTCACAATATGGGTGATGGTAGGGCTGGGGCAACGCACCCCGTGTAGCAGGATTTGCTCAACTGTAAAAGCACTACCGAAAGAGTCCAGCTCTAGGTTCGATAGATCTCATAGCAGTTTGAATATTTCAAGGACAAGACATGGGAATATACCCTGTCAACCTAATGTGGCTCAAGGATGATCCACAAGACTGTGTTGGCAGCTTGTTGGCAGGGATTTTGGGTAAGTGAATTGCATAGTGTCACGACAGTTGCGCAAGCTCATGCGACACTACTAAAGGCCAGATCAGCGCCATGGGTGGAAGGATAATCATTTTTTAATATTTAATGTATTAATTAACCATGTTTAGTGGACATAGGTCATTAGTGGTTAGAAGTTAGTTATAAGTGGACCTTTGATGTAAAGGAGCAAGCCTATATATAGAGCTAGTTTTGCAATTGTAATGATATATAACAAGGAGAGGGATTAGAATCATGATCATGATCAGGGTGATACAAGTCCAAGTCAATATCTAAGAGTGATCAATCTATTGCGATATGTCTATCATCTTGTTGAGTCTTCTGTTTTGAACAATCTATGATCTATCGGTGTCGGATACTGAATTTTGGGATGTAATCAATCTCCTTCTATGGAGAAGAGTTATCTATTTTGGATCTGTGGCATGGAATTAATATGACATGATGGTTGTTTCCTAAATGTTGTCTTATGTTTTCTTGTTTTCTCTGTGACTATGTCAATGAGAAGTGTATTGAATATATTTATGATTTATTGATGTTGTTGCAATGAACTGATGATGTGATCTATTGCAATTCTGATGAATGATGATGAAGCTTGTTCAAAGTTGTTTTATGAATGATACTGTTGCGATAACACTGCTGCGATAAATGAATGACGTAAAATGTTAGATATGTAGTTTCAAAGATGAATTATGATAACTGTCTTAGTTCTGTAATCTGATATTTATGTTGTTGAAGTTGCGGATGCCATGTCTTCCCTTCTTACTGCCAGAAACTTGGTTCTGACAGCTCTCCCTTGAACATCTCGGGTGAGACTTCATCTGCTCTGTGGATGTTGCTAGGCAGGGTAAAACTTGTCTGGGACGGTGCTCAGGGAGATCACGCTAGTTGGGCATCGACAGAGTGATAAGCCTTGTCGACGAGGCTTTGTTGGTGGTTTTTTTCCAACAGAAGTGATGTGTATAATGGCCATAGACATCACAAATGGTAGATGGATGGTTATTCTATAACTAATGGTTCTTACTAGGTCTAGGTGGATGATGGAGGTTTTGTTCAGGGGGATTGGCTCCATTATTATTCATATAGTTGGGTTGTTGGTCAACTCCTAGAGGTTGCTTGTTTCCCTAGATCCTACCTCTCTGCCTTCTTCCCTGCCCTTGTTGGTTATTTGGGGAAGTTTGATTAGGGAGATTTTGTTGAGCGTAGACCCGTCTTTGAGGAACAATAGGAATCAGTGATGGATTAGGTGTAGGTTTCACAGGTGGTGGGTGGTAGGTGGGAGCAGCTAGAGGGGTTGGAAATCCTACCATCTGGCCATTACATGCAGGTGCTAGGAAATTTAGTCTATGAACATGAGGAATAGGTGTGAGAGACGCATAGGAAGGTGTGGCTCTAGATTGAGCTGATGTGCATGAAAATTCAAGGGTGTATCCATGTTGGGAAACACTAGGGGAATTTTCATAGTGAGGCAGCATCGAAGGATAGGTTTTGTATAGGTAAGGATGCTACGTAATGCAACCAATGACTCCATCAGTAGCATGGGATTCCCTTAACATATCTCTCCGTGAGGAGCCAGCACGAGGAGGATCAGGTATGTTGGTGCAAAGGTAACCTGATTTGTCATAGATAATATCGAACTATTGTTGTTTGAGGATTGCTTCTTCCCTAGGTTATGGGCACTCGAATGCAACATTCTTGGCGATAGGGGGGAGTAAGGTTTCTAGAAACCAATCGAACAAAAATATTGTCATCTAACTGAATCTTACACAAACTATGATGATGATTCCATTCATGGATGTGATCTATGATATGGGTAGTAGTTTTCTATATACACGACAATAGGATTTCCTTGCCCTCATCATAATAGAGAGGTAGTTGGAAGTACTGGAGGAACATCAAGGCTAACAAGGAAAAATTGAGATAAGTGGCATGGGGTATTTCAATGTACCATTTGGTTGTAACACTAGTGAGTGTGCACTAGAATAGCCACAATGGAATAGAATCATCCACTATGATGTTAGAGGAACACCATAAGTGGAACGACATGATGTGGTTTTGAGGGTTTTATCCCGCCTTTCCTTCAAACTTAGGGATGTCGAATGGGAGTTTGGTAGGAGTGGGAGGCCATAATGGGTCATGAAGGATGGGTTCATTCGTCAACCATTCCAAATCAGGAAGGTTGAGACTAGTCATGAATTGTAGACTAGGACCTAGAATATATCAAAGAGGGCCAATAATGGTACAGAGACCAGTGAGCATGTAGTTTCCATGTGCAAATGGGGGTTGGTAGGGATGAATTCCAATAATAGGAGTAGCCACAGGAATGGTGTGAATATTTGGAATGGTGCTATAAGGTCCAATTCCCCCATGCATAAATGAAGGTATGGTGTGAACCATGGTGGATGGAGTGGGTCCACCACTAGTAGATAGCATTCCAACAGTATTGTGTGTAGTGGCAAGGGTCCCACTAGGACTAGGACCTGTAGCTCTGGAAAAAGTGATACTTGGTATAACGGGTGGATAGATCACAAGTCCACTATCAACAATAAACCCCTTGAAGGGGTTAGGAGGTGCACCAGCCATGGGACTAGATGGGGAAGTGAACAAGGCAGGTTCAGATTGATAGGATTCTGAATCAAACTCATATGTACTGTATGAATCTAAAGGTGGTGAATGATTTCGAATATGGATCTGACGATGATAGTTCAAAGAACCAAACTGAGGGGTATGCTCCCTAATTTTCTGGGATTATTGTGGTGGAGAAATGATGACGTGATGGTGTGTTATATGATGAATGAAGGCTCAAGGGTGTCAAAAGCAAGCTCAAAATTCCAACTACAATTGATTTTGTAGAAGGAGATCTAATAAATGGTGGCACACAACAAAAAAATCAAGCTCTAAAACCAAACTGCAACAACATGTCACTGCGGGTGAGTCTACAACAAAGAGACCGAAAATCCAACAAGAAGCACTGCCTATGAATAAAATGACGCACTAACCTATGGGGTAGAAGTGTAAGAAATCTTTTACTACAAGATGGAATCCCTTCACAAATCATATCCTTTATTGGGTGGTCAAATCCATAGTCAAACAATATGAAATGGAAGAACCAAAGGCTAAGATAATCCCACTACCAGGAGGGACCTCAGGTAAGAGAGCCCTAAAATACTTGAAACTATGATACCTCGTTCATGACACATTCGGGATTGTTTCCTGGCACTTCGGTGATTTGTTCCTAGACACCCAATATGGTCCTTGTAATGCACAAGGAGGACTATGAAGGGTTAGCCTTCAGTACATAATGGAGTGCATAATTCCACCCTAACTTCTGAAAACCATTTATTGTTGATTACCCCGGTAGTGGGAGGCCCACCGATAAAACTAGTTGTGACCATGTAAATAAACACTACAGGATTTTGGTTCCCTAGAATACAAAAAATATGTCTTAGATGTAAGTGACAAAGGGGTGTTATTTGGATTCCTATCTCCAGTGTCCTAACTTAACTAGAATATTACTTTGGTCCTCAAATGAGGTTACAATGTTGGTTGAGTTAAGTTAAATTTAGGCTCTCCTTGGGATCATGAACCAAGCATTTATTTTAAGGTGTGAGATATGTGCACAAGTAAAGTGTAATATCTAAATCCCAACACTCTCATTCCGGAGAGGCATATGCTGAAAAATAAAGAACATTAATGAAAGTAATAATTTTTCAACACCTAACAACTAATTCTTCCAAACAATAAAACATACACAAGTAAATGATCTTGTAAGGAACTACATAGGGTATAGGAAACACACGGGGGGTTTCAACTACCAAGATTGACTAATATGGGATCACATACAAGGAAAAGAGGACCGCAAAACCAACCAGGGGATTATAGGAAATCATATCTAGAAGGAAACAATCGGGTAAGGGGTAGAACATGGATAAGGGGTCTAGAAAAGGTGTCCAAACACCTCAAATAGCTGGGAAAACTATAGGTCGCACCTATCGATGGAACAAATGTGGTTGAGGTTTCACAAAATTGTAAAACAATCATAACCAAGAAAGAAAATCAGTAGAAAAACGCAATTCACACTTAACAAGGGTTTATGCAGGACAAGTCACACTAAACTGGGTCACATAAGCAATCGAGGTCACTCTACAAGCCTGGAAAAGTGTGATATGGAGTTTAGGTTCAGGTCACACTTATCAGGGAAAAAGGTGTGACCTAGGTCATGCTTATCAGGCTAAAAGGTGAGACATGGGTTGAAGCTTTCTTCTAGTTAAGTGTGATCTGGCCGTAAGTGAGAGATTTTTAAGGAAAAAATTCCAGCTAGGGCCCGAGGGGAAGGAACTATGACAATACCGTTCAGATCTACGGCAGGGGGGTCATATCTATGAAGGTTGAGGGTACCAAAGTAGAAAAAACTATCAAAAACACCTGCAAAAAATAGAGATCCAAGGGGATCAATAGAATGGATTCTCCAAAATTGTAATGGGGATTTCTCCCCTACTATGTGTAAAAGAACCTACCTTAGATCAACTGGATCTAAGGGTAGAGTTCATGGTACAAGTTATATTTCGACCTTGACTTACAACAAGCAATAATGAAATATTTTCACAATTTTATAAAAAAAAATTCTAATTAATAAAACAAAAGAACAAGCATACCTTTAAATTGGGCCACTGCAACCGTTTGAGGAAATGGTCCATAGTCTCCCACAATCCTGGTCTCTGATATTCTTCACTAATGGTTTTCAAAAGGATTTGTATCAAATGGTATGGAGCAAGCTCAACATACACCGTGGGATGATATGGCAAAAGTATGGGAATTATTGACAAAAAGTGTAACCAATGTTTGTGGGGAGACCTTAACAATGTATTTATAAGATAATCCAGTATTTTCTTACCCATGGTATTGACCCATGGTTTTTTATAGTGTATGGTATTTATCCATGGTTTTTACTCATTCTCATTTTTAGGGTTTTTTAGTCCTTTTTGGGAGAATGGGGTTATGTTGCAATAAATGCCCAACTTCCCTATAATTATAGGGGAAGGAATAATGATGTTTTGCACCAATTTTGGTGGAATTTAATTGTGAAGTTAAAAATGGAGGGAATAATGGTGGGACTATGATGTATAATTATTTTTTGGACCATAGAGAGGTATGTGGATAATTTTTGGTGTTAACAATATTGATGATGTTGTGGTGAGTAAGCATGTGGTTTGAGAGTATTTTCTCTATCAAATATTGATTGGTAATTTGTTTCATGTATATAACACATGTAGGTTGGATGCTTGGAAAATTTTATAGGGTGGTATCATTCACATCCTGGGTATGATTTCAAACCCCCTTTGTTTGAATCCTTGCATTTTAACAACTAATGTTTAGAGGAAAAAAATGGTATAATGGATCTATGAAAATTCAACCAGAAATAATATAATATGTGCAAATATGTAAAATAATTTTATTACCTAAACATATACCATGTCCTTGGAAATAATGAATTTTCCAAGATAGTACACCATAAAACATGAAGGGCATATTTGATGCAAGATGTGATCTGTCATACATTCTTATTCCTTTCCATAACAATTTCATCTGATCAATAAATGGCGTAGTATAAACATCCATTTTTCTCACTTGATGTTTTCCTGGAATAATTAGAATTAGCATAAGGTGCTCATTTCTAACACTAATCCATTGAGGAATATTGTATACTATCAATCCAACTGGACAAACAATGTAATTTGGGATTAGGAATGAGAAAGGGCACGGTCCATCGATTGCAAGGCCTAACTTGATACTATGTGGTTCATCTTTGAATTTTCTTGGCATATAACCATTTATCTTATATGTGTTCCATTGCTTTGGATTTCACTATAATTTTCATGAATTCATCTTTACTTGTATCCTTCACTTTCTAGTCCATCAACTATGAAAGTGACTTGGAACAAAACATTCGTTGAATTCTAGGTATAATTGGCATTTTCCTTAAAACCTTATTTGGAAATGTAGTACTCTGTAGATACGTAAGATGTCTCTCTTCCTTACATATAGGACATTCTTAATGGTTTTTGTATTGTATATGTCTAAAATTCCTATTCTCACATGCATGAGTTTGCTTATATTCAATCCCCAAATTGACCAATAATTGGCCTGCTTCTCTGCAAGTTGATGGCAACACATTATCTTAAGGGAATATTTTATCTTTTAGTGCCCTGTAAGATTGGCATACACCGAATAAATTAAATATTTCAATTCTTTAAAATATATGGTTTATGGTAAAAATGGCATAAATCAAAATGAACTTAATATATATACAAGTTAGTTACAATAATTTACTATGTAACTCCACAAAGATAATTCAACTCACCTAGAAGGGTAGTGAATCTCTTATCAAACAAACCAAATAATGACTTGATTTCTCATAATATTAGTGTGAAAGTTAGTTTGGATGTTCTACTTGCACCCGATTTGAACACAACTCTCTTCAATTCTTGCTTGATGGAGTCACTAAGGTTTGTATCAGCAACATTACATTTTTGGAAATTTCTCTCTATATCATAATTATTGTCAACTATAGGATCGTCATTATTTCCATCTCCAAAGAAACTTGTGAGAATTTCATTCAATCCTTCTTCATGCACTTCATTTTCATCATTACCTTCACTAGGAATGTTAGGTGGCGTGTCATAATCATATGCTAATGCCATCAATTGTTCAAATTTTTCATGTGGTAGTGATCTCTTTAATGCTATTGTTTTTTCCTTAGTATGACTTAATGGATGGTTTGGATCATCCCATCCAAATATTAAGAGCCTATTTGGATATTGACATCTAGTAGGTGCATCATCATCAACAACATCAAACTAACATACTAACCCTTACAACATGACATGAATCCTAATGGAATATGAATTCCTATAATAATGATGGTGATGATGTACTTGATTATTATGATGATTATGGCGATGGTTATGATGATGATGATGTCGATGTACCATATGATGTTGAAGAAAACATCCATTTCCATGATGATGACACATGTGATAGCACTGTCATATCATGATTGATCCTAATGGAACCTAAATTACCGTAACGACATATGAGTGACCCTAATGGAATATGATTGACCCTATCAACATGAAATGAATCCTAACGGTGATGGGTGATAATGAAACCTAATGGTATATGATTTACCCTAATGGATATGATATACTTGATGATGATGACAACAATGACATATAATGTCGAAGATGAACATGATGAGAATGTCGATGTCCACTTAAAATTAGTTAAGAATGAATTTATCACAAACGATTATGAGGAGTTGATGAAGATAAAACAAAAATCTTATGAGGTAGTGAACATGGTAGCAATAAGTTGTTGGAAATGCTTGATAACAAGGTTAATTTTATATAACAACTTTAGAGTTTTTTGCATTCATACAATATTGGAAAATTTATTAATAAATGGAATTTAATCCAATTTTTGAAAACACATATTCATGGTAATCCATAGATTCTCGTGGTTATTGGAAATTTATAGAAGATTAATTCAATATAAATTTCAAATCAAAAAAAGTCATGATACAAGAATCATGTAATGTAAGGAATCAAATAATGGTTGCCGCGAGTAATATGATATCAAATATGTGTAAAGTTGAGTGAATGAAGCATTCTAAAAATTTTAAAAAATTAACAAATTTGGATATAATTGAGTCCTTGGGGAATATTTTTGGGTCAAAGGCATAAGTTATTTAATGGTGAAATAGATATGGGTACAATTTATGAAGAGGAAATATCACTTAAGGAAGTTAGTTGGGAAGAAAAGAATCATATAGTGATGGTATAAATTTAATGGGGTAATAAAATTGTAGCTAAAGCAATGATGGTTTCTACATAATTTTAAATGAGGCATGTGGGATTAATGAAGTTTTGGATAAAGAGGATAAAATATAATGTAAAGCATAATTAATGGAACACTTATCAACATATGCAACATTGAAAATTTCCATCTCATTGAGGGATTAACATGTAAGAGTTCTCCACAAGAAGGAAGATAAGTTAAGAGCATTATCACCCCAATTGTTGTGACTAAAAGAACAACCCATCAACCCATGTAATAGAGAATTATTAATATGTCTTATTGAAACCATAAAATATTAACTGAGTAGGCACTAAACTAACATTTAACCCTTCTATAAAATGTGATCTTTTATAAAGTATTTTAAAGGTTCGCATCTCCTAATTTCATAGAGTGATCGATAAAATACTTTTTTCGTAATCCATTTTCTAAATTTGGGACAAAAATATTTTTTCAAGTAAAACATGTTCTAGTCAAGAAAAACCCTCTTGCTCAACCGTATTAAGAATTAAAACTTAAGTTAAATTGGGTGGATGGATGTTGTGGAGATCTAACTATCTTCCTTGTTGTGGAAAGCCCAACTATCTTCCTTATTCTTAATAACTTCAAATTTTTTTTGTGGGATTTGCATGGGAATGTGGAGAGTCCATCCTCCATATTCTAATAGTTTTGGGATTAAGTTGGGGTTTTGGAATGACCATTATTTTTCCCTTTATATTTTATTTAGGATTAAGTTGGGGTTAGAGAGATACCATCCTTTTCCCATATGTTTTGTTCTGTGAAATAGTTTGAGGCCTTATGCTTCTATAACATGCAACTAATGGCCCACACATGCATCTAATATAGTTAAACTATGCACCTAACCAATGTATATAAGTCACACGTGTAGGTAACACACTCACACACATAATAAAATACTTAAAATAATAACCTACCCACACACTCAAGAACATAAGACACAAACATAACATAAGAAATGGACTTAATCTATGTATATAAGAGACTCATCCACATAAGGAATGAGCCTATGAAATCAGAAGATTACACACGTCCATTTAAATCACTGACACGCCTAACATGATTGAATAATTTAAATAAGATATAGGATAACGCCAATTTAGAGGATAATATGGATTGATGGTAAAAGTGGTGCATGTAACGCCATTAATTGCATCCGTCCAAATACATTACATTTTAGAGATTTTATTCTCATAGTCGATGCTATTTAGGATGATATCTTGGACACTAGTTAGAATGTTATCTTGGACACTATATTGAAAATTATTTAGGGTGCAAGAGAGGACACTAATCTACAAGAAAAGAGTGTACTTAGTTATGTCTATTGGTTTTTGAATGAGGGAAAAAAAGCGTGGGTTTCCTTAATGTATATCTCATTTAACTCACTCAACAACATAATATACTAGATAAACTATTGATTCAACTACAAGGATGGAGAAGCAACCAATATCCAAAAAAGCTAAATATTACATTAGAAGTAGCAATTTAGAAGAGAAAATTGCCATGAATTCACCCTTGGCATTTGAATAAATATTTCTCTTTTTTTTCTTCATGATTTTGGCTTCAGGTGGAGTGTTTGTCCATTGAATTATCCCTTAGTGTTTGAAAATTTTACTATGTTATATTTGCTTCATGATTTTATCTTGAGGAAGAGGGTTTGGGCCAAATTCATCCTTCAATATTTCTAATTAAGGAAGAGGTTTTGGTCCCCAAATTCATCCTTCAATATTTCTAATTGAGGAAGAGGGATGAAGAATTTCATTTGAGCAAGAGGCTTCATCATTCAAGACCAAAGAAGAGAAAATCCTAGGGTTTTGTCAAGTGAGAGGCACTCCATTACTAAAGATGGAAAGTGGAGAAGGTGCCTGTCAAGGAAAAAAAGTATGTTCAACATGTAACATTGGCACTGACATAGTTTGCATTAGTGATATTATTGCAAGGATGATTGAGTCTAAAACTATTCAAAATTATTAGAGTTTCCATAAAAATATAAAACTATAAATTTTTCAATATTATGTACAGAATTGTCACCACTATGATTGGCATAATTGGCATGGGGACGGTTTTGAGCATAAAGCTCTTTATAATAATCCGAACTTCCATAGCCAACTAAAACTATAATTTTGTTGTTTTTTTTAAGCATTGTCATTTTTAACATGGTAATTTATTCTCTTGTGACACTTATTTTATTAATTCACTTAAATTCATCCTATAATGTATGTGTTAACCTCAATAAACTTAGTCATCCAACTCAAAAACATCATTATAAAATCCCTTTTAACTCAAATTAAACCAAAGTCAAACCATGCTCTTAACATCTTTTTCACTTCAACACCTATGCACTTAAGATTCATCTATAGTTTCCAATGTGCACTTAATCGTTTTAACAAAATGTGCCCCCCATAAAACACATGAAAATAATAAAGTTTGCAGTTCATTTATGTTCAGTTAAGTCATGACAACTCTTGGCTAGGTGGCTATAGTTTTAGTTTAGCTAACTAGTTGAATGTGTGATACTTTAGCCTCCCTTGAGTTGTTACATTCACATAAGAAGATGCTCTTTATAAATACTTACAATTGATCTGTGAATAGAGACCCTGTAGTGTGTTTTCATATGTATTGATATTGATAGAGTTATGATGCTTGAGCTCATTTAGGATTTAAGCGATGACTTGCACGAATCCTAATATCACACTATAGTATTGTTTTGTAGTTGAATATTTGTCTCCAATGATTCATTGTGAAATAAGTTATGTTGTAGAATTGAAGATGATCCTATTTGAGGAAACCCCATAAGGAAATGAATCTTTGAGTCCATATTTATCGCTTTTGATGAAAAATGTTTTTACTTATGTAATAATTTTCTCATATTTGAACTATTAAGATTTCATTTCTCCCCTACCCAATTGGGTCCCTTTAGTACAAATGCATAACCATTGCAATGTAAAATTGATAATTATATTATCCTCCTCCTATATTCTACTCCTAATTAAATAAAAAATTGAATACCTTACAATGAGTGTCCCTTTTACATTTCTTTTTTAATCCTAGTCATTTTGGTTTTCTTGATTAATAGTGAAAGAATATCAACAAATAAGATACAAGTGGGATAATATATCCAACACAACCTCTAAGGTAGGTTTCTCCCTTTTCTCTTCTAGACCAATCCATCCTATGATTTTATCACAAAACCCTATTCTCCAATTTCCAATGGTAAAACCCTAACCCTATAAATATAACATCATCCAAAACATTCCAATATACTAAAAAATGCTAGTGGAGAGAGAGAGAGAGAGAGAGAGAGAGAGAGAGAGAGAGAGAGAGATTATAAGTGAAATATAACTTCTANGGCACTAGTTCACACTCCTCTTCTTAGCACATATCTACAAAAGAGTGAGAACAGATGAAAACACAAGTTGTATAATCATCTCCGATACTGTCTTCTTCATAAGAGAAAACCATAGTGACAAGAATAAATATACAAAAAAAATGCATCCTCTATACTCTGTCACTCTTCCTAGGGTTCATGAGGAAACCCTAGTCACTTCTTTCAACAAGATAATTACAGAAAAAGAGTAAATATCATGATACTTGGAAATATTCACTTTTCTCTATTTATATGAGATATAAGGGAGGTAAACAGTTGCAACATGAATATATGATTTGGTCAATAAACGGAGTGGGGAAGTTGCCTTTGGGACAATCCAAATTCAAGTCATGGAAGTCAGTAAAGACGTGAATGGTACCTTGTTTTTTATTAATGGGAACAGGATTGGAAACCCAACTGGTATACGCGATGGGGTATATAAATCCTGCTTTGCGCAGATTTTCAATCTCAGATTTGCTAGTAGGGGCCTTTGATGGGTGAATGGTTCGTTGATTTTGGCGAATGGAGGAAAGATCATGCCATGTGCCGATGCGATGTTCAATGATAGATGGATCAAACCCAAGCATCTGGGTATAGGACCAAGTAAAAATATCACGAAATTCCTGGAAAAAAAAGTGTTTTGTAAGCGGTGACTTCCTCAAGGGAGCATGAAACATCGAGAGAAATATCCTCAATTATCCCAAGTTTTGTTGAGATATTGAATTTGATGGTTGGTGAGATATTGGCCATGTTACCTTATTTAAAGGCATCAGGTGTCGGGATTGGGTTTTTAAACCAATCGACATTTCCATGTATGAAGTCTTTCACTTCGTCAGAGAATTGGTCTGATGATGAGTGAGGTTCATCAAGGATGAAGAAGGAGTGATGGTGCATATTATCCCAAGGATATTTAAGAGTCGAAAGAGCTTCAAGGATCTCTTTTTCATTGTGAAAGTAGCACCTAGATAGATCCTAGGGTCATTGTGAAAGTAGCACCTGGATAGATCCTAGGGATGTTCTTCGGTTGAGGAATGGGAAGGATGACTGGAAGTAGATATCATATAAATTTTGTTATTGGTGTCCGAGGAAGAGGCCGGAGGGTGGATTTCCTCAAGGACAAGGATTTCGGACTCATAAGAGTGCTTGCAAAGGTCACTTAGGAGAGACTGATACTCAAGAAATTTTGGGCAATGATGGGAATAATGATCGTATAGGCCACAAACTACAAATGAGTGTTTTGTTTGGAGTGATTTGTTCTTAATCGTATGGACGGTTGGTACATTGACTACTGGAGCAATGTCGATCTCGACTACTATGCACATGCGGGTGCAAAGGAATGGGAAATTGAGACAATTTTGAATCACATGGATGAGGACATCACATAAATCACAAGTAGGAGTTGGAAGTAGCTCTATCAAGGCTTTGGGTTCCTTTCCCACATTCTTCGTGGGAGGATTGGGTGCAGAAGTAGAAGTAGAAGCAATTGGTTGTGTACTAGGAGGTGGGTGTGACACCGTTTCAATAGGTTGTCCTGGTCTTAACATGATTTTTGGTATCGTGGCGGGGTTGGGTGGATCAAGGTACCACACTTGAATGCCTGAATTGAATCTCAGAAGGTTGAGAGTAGCCATGACTAGTTTACTCACAATTCCAGAAGGTGGAAAGAGGAAGTGTATTGTGTGAACGGGAAATGAACCCCAATAATTCCTCGAGGTCTGCAGTTGGGGTTGCGGCTGAGGTTTCGATGAGGTCGAAATGTGACCGAATGTGATCATGCACAAACACAATATGTTACCATAGAGGCAGGAGGTCAGAGGGATAGGAAGGTGTCTGTCAAAGGGGAATTCGTAATAGGCATGGACCAATGGAAGACAGGGAGGGGATGGACATGTTATCGATGGTGGCATAGATGGTAGGGAGGAAATGCTCTGTAATGGCTAGTCTGTTAGGATTGTAATACGTCAATAAGTCGATAGCCGTGATCTTCCCATCGCGGGGTAACATTAGGAGTCAGATTATGGTAGAAGAAACGACTCACATTGCATACATGTAACTACATTCAAGGAGGAGGTTGTAATATAGTTGGGTGTTGATAGCCTCAATGTCAATCAACACAATTTTGTCGACCAAATCAACAGGCACATTAAGGAGAATTCCTTGTGGTTGAGTAGCACGGACATCATAAGCACGAAGGGAAGTGGTTGAGGGTTAAAGGGTTGTGGATCCAAGTTTCTACAAACAAAGGTTAACATAACGCAAGTGGATGCCCCCCCATCGATGATGCATTGATTAATGACCAAATTTTGAACAGTGACCAGAACTTGGAAAGCTACAGATGATGCCATCTAGGGTTCTCCTTGATCTAAGTCGAAAGTGATCAACCTAGAATCAAAAGGGTCGAAGGCACCTAAAGTGAATAACAAAGCTTTGCATTGTGAAGGACAAGTTCTGAGAACTTCCAGAGAACCCATGGAAAATGGAGAGTGGGCTAAGTCATCAACTATACTATAATTAAGAGAGGCTCTAGCAATGGGATTTTTCACAGTGTGACACAAAGGGAACCAAGGGAATTTGGTAGTATTGTCCATGGGGGGTCTCAGAAAATGTAAGGAAATATAGAGAGTGATGGAGATAGATTTCATGGAGGGATTAATGGTTTATATGGTGGATCAATATTGGTTTCGTTGAATCTGTAAGTTGACATCATATGAAAATTTCATAAGGTGGTGGACACCAAGGTCAATGGGTTGACCCGCATAAGTGGTTGCATTATTTTGTGGTACCAAGGGTTAGGTTGCAACCATTCCTTCATTTGGTAATCATTTCTATAGCACCATATGTGAAGGACCTTATGGGGTTGGGTTCAATTGTGCCAGAGAAGTATCATTGGTATCACATTGATTTTCATCTTGTAATAAGTGGCAGACTCGATTTAGTTGGGGGTAGTGATGTGTATAATGTCCATAGACATCATAAATGCTACATGGATCATTAGTCCATAATTGGTGGTTCTTACCAGTCCTTGGTGGATGATGGAGGTTTTCTATAGGGGGATTGGCTCCATTTTTATTTGGAAGGTTGGGTTGTTGGCCACCTCCTTGAGGTTGGTTGTTTCCCTAGATCCTACCTATCTATCTTGTTCCCTTCCCTTGTTGGTTATTGGGTGAAGGTTGATTAGGGAGGTTCTGCTGAGCATAGACATGTCCTTGAGGAACAAGAGGAATCACTGATGGATCAGGTGTAGGTTTCACAGGTGGTGGGTGGTAGCGAGGAGCAGCTAGAGGGGTTACACTGCCTCCCATCTGGCCATTACATGTAGGTTCTAGGAAATTCAGTCTATGAACATGAGGAATAGGTGTTGGAGACGCATAGGAAGGTATGACTCCGAACTAAGATGATGTGTGTGAAAATTGAGGGGTGTATCCATGTTGGGAAACACTAGGGGCATTAGCAGAGTGAGGTGGCATCGAAGGATGCTAGGTAATGCAACCAATGACTCCATCAAAAGTATGGGGTTCCCTCAGAGTATCTCCTCATGAGGAGCCAGCACGAGGAGCATCAGGTATGTTGGCGTAAAGGTAACCTGATTTGGCATAGATAAGATTGAACTACTGTGCTTCAAGGATTGCTTTTTCCTTATTTTATGGGCACTCGAATGCAACATCCTTGGAGATAGGGAGAAGTAAGGTTTTAAGAAACCAATCAAATAAAATGTTGTCATCTAGATGGATCTTACATAAACTACGATGACAATTCCATTCATGGATGTGATCTGTGATATGGGTAGCAGTGTTCTATTTACAGGATAATAGGATTTGTGTGCCTTCATCATAACAAACAGGTGCCTAGAAGTAATGGAGGAACATTGAGGCCAACAAGGAAAAATCAGGATAAGTGGCATGGGGTAGTTCAATGTACCATTTGGTTGCAACACTAGTGAGTGTGCGTTGTAATAGGTACAATCGAATAGAATCATCCACTATGATGTTAGAGGAACATGATAAGTGGAATGACATGATGTGGTTTTGAGGTTTTTATCTGCTCCTTCAAACTTAGGGATGTCCGATGGGAGTTTGGTAGGCATGCGAGGCCACAATGGGTCATGAAAGATGGGTTCATTCGTCAACTGTGCCAAATCAGGAATGTTGAGACTAGCCATGAATGCTAGACTAGGATCACTTGGACTAGATCAAAGAGGGCCAGTTAGGCATGTAGTTTCCACATGCAAATGGGGATTGGTAGGGATGAATTACAATAGTAGGAGTAGTCACTGAAATGGTTTGAATAGCTAGAATGGTGCTAGAAGGGCCAATTCCCCCATGCATAAATGAAGGTATGGTGTGAAACATGGTGGATGGAGTGGATCCACCACTAGTGGGTAGCGGATCGATGGTAGTGTGTGCAGTGGTGATATTCCCACTATTACCAGGACCTATCACTCTGCTAGAAGCGATACTCCATATGAAGGGTGGATAGATCAAAATTATACTAACAACAATCCCCCATGGAAGGGGTTGGGAGGTGCACCAGCCATGGGACTAGATGGGGAAGTGAACAAGGTAGATTCAAATTGATAGGAATCTGAATCAAAATTAGATGTATTGTATGGATATGAAGGTGATGAACGACGTTGAATATGAATCCCACGATGACAGTTCAAAGAACCAAACTGAGGGGTATTCCCCCTAAGTCTTTAGGAGTACCGTGGTGGATAAATGATGACGTGGTGGTGTGTTATATGATGAATGAAGGATCAAGGGTGTCAAATGCAAGCACAAAATTCCAACTATAGCCGATTTTGTAGAAGGAGAGATGATAAATGGTGGCACATAGGAAAAAAAGAAAGCTCTAAAACCAAACTGCAACAGCATGTCACAGTAGGAGAGTCTACAAAAAAGTGACCAAAAATCCAACAAAAAGCACTACTAATGAATAAAATGATGCACTAAACTATGGGGTAGAAGTGCAAGAAATATCCTACTACAAGATGGAATCCCTTCACAAATTGTATCCTTTGTTGGGTGGTCAAATCCACAGTCAAACAATACGAAATAGAAGAACCAAAGGCTAAGAGAATCCCACTACCAAAAGGGACCTCGGGTAAAAGAGCCCTAATAGGATGAAAACTAGGATACCTCATTCATGGCATGCTAGTTTAGGACTAGGATACCTCGGGTGTAGCTTACTTTGGTCCAGAAAATATTGCAATGGTTGATGATCGGTGTGAATCATCTTCTCCTTCCCCATCAGATAGTGCTTCCACTTCTTAATAGCTTGAACTAGGGAATAGATTTCCTTGTCATAGGTAGGTTATCTTAGGAATCCCCCATAAAAAATATCATAAATATAACATACAGACCTTCCTCCTTGCATCAAAATAATTCCCTTGGAATACCCACTTGCATATATCTCCAAATAGATAGGCTTCTACAAATCAGGGAATGCAAGAAATGGTGCTTAATAGGTCATTCACTTGAACTCTTCAAAGGGAATTACAGTCACTCTTGTCCTCATGTAGTGGAACCAAATTTTGTTGAGCCCCATCCTTCCACACAATAACCATATTATCATGAGCGTCATAAATCATATTACAGTTGTACTTCCATGGTCGTCTTAACAACATATGACAAGCATCCATTGGGATAACATCACATAACACATTGTATTCTAACAACCGATTTTGAAATTAATCAAACATTGATGGTCACCATCACATGCTTCCCCTTCTGTAGCCACGACACCCTATATATATTTGGGTGTGGTCGACACTTCAAACCCAGTTTCTTAATGAATTCTGTCAAGGCTATATTCTCTGTGCTTCCTTCATCGATTATTGTCAAACAGCATTGATCTTCACACTTATCCAAAAAATAGATTTTCATTGTGCTGGCTCTTTCTCTTATTGTTGGGTCGACTAGATTAATGTCCATCAAGTCATCAAGTCTCAACCCCCTTTTGTTTTATTCATATTCACTACTCCTTATCATCAAAATTTCCTTTGCGTCAGATTTATTTCTAGTCTGTCGTCTTGTCTCTGACCGATTCTCTATACCTAAATTATCTAGGAATTTGTACGCCTTATGTCTGACTTCTCAGCACTTGTCAAACTATATCCTATCTACCAAATTATATTTTATCATCGTTCATCCTCATATGATCGTAAGAACCTCAACCTCGATTCACTCTAATTTCTCATCGATATTCTAGCGTAGCTTCTCTGGTCGACATCTCCTCTTTTCGTCAGTTTTCCTTGAATATTTCCTTCTTTCTCCTGTTACTCTGTCCCTTGGAGGGAATATTTATTTTCCCCCCATCATTCGGTTTCCCTCTGATAAGGATGGGTTTTCTCATCAAATTGTATTCATCTTTCAGGGCTAGATGGTATGCTTCCCTGACTTTCTTGAACCTTGAAAGGCTCAACTCATCTTGAATGGCATATTTCATCCCATTTACATATATTGCTACCATTTCATCCCCTTTGTAAATGAGTCTCAATAGGATCAATAGTCTATAAAAATACTTTGTTAACTCCTTCACATACATTTCCTTCTATTGCAAGTTCCATACCTTCCTATACAAAGAAAATCATATAATTGGTAGGCAAGAACTTGTTTGTTAACTTGGTGACCATTCTATCCCAAGACTTAATCTTTGATTTCCCCTTCTTCACTATGTTAGCTTGCACATTATCCCACCACAATGAGGCATGGCCCTTAAACTTCATGCAAGCAAATTTTACTCTTTTGGGGTCTTTGGTCTACTCAATGTCGAAGTACTTCTCCATCTCTTTGATCCAGTCAATAAACTTTTCTTAATTTAGGATTCTTGTGTAGGTAGGAATGTCCATTTTATCCTTACCTCTCATGTCTGATAGGGATTTCAATAGTTTATTTTCAAGATCATCCAATTCTTCTTATTCTTGAGCCTCCCTTTCCTTGACTTCCTCGTCATTATGGTCAAGAGTTTCAACATCATATCCTCAACGTTGCGCCTCCTTCATGGAAACTAACTCATTATTTAGCATTCTCATTGTCTAAATGTATTCTTCAATTGTATCACGATCGATAGAGACCTTTTTGCCTCCACATTATCTTCTACCATGGAAATTCACACCTCTATGAGTCATTTCTCTACTCAGATGACCAAATCACTACTTCCATGACTCTACCTAATTGCAGCTGAATTCATACTCCTCTCGTTCAATCGCATATGGACCTTCACACAGAATAACTTCCCGCTCTAACTTCCTCATACGATCGCAAATAGATTCTCATGCAGGATGCACCTCCTCTGATACCAACTAATGCAAACGGGGTCAATCGTCTTCTTTCATAGTCACGTATATATGATATTAATTGATGCAAATGGGGTCGACCATTTTATTTCAGAGTCATGCAACTCTGATGCCAAATAATACAAACAGTCGGCCTTGTTGGTCAGATTGCAGATGCAACGTAAACAAGCGAACAACCAACCAATAACAACACAAATAAATGCCAAGGAGGATGGTTTTATTAATGTCAAAATGAATTTTAAAAATACAAATATATTCAAATTCAATGCTTTGTTACTTAGTTGAAGCGACTGTTATACATAGTTTTCACAAATCTCTTTTAACACTCGAGGGAAGCAACCCTCTCTATCATGAAATCCTTTATTTGTAACCTTCATGGCTTAGTCAAATCTTCTTTTAGAAGCTCCTCGAGAGTTCTAGGAAATTGGCTTCTTCCTCGGATATCACCTGCAACTGATTTGGCTCTGTGCACCATCTGTCTTGCTCCAACTACCACTATTACTCTACATTTATTTCTTCAACTACCCCTATTACGACATTATTCTTGTTAAAATTGGTGGTTGTCAATCCATTGGTCCTTGATCAACCACCTTGTTGACTCCGACTGCTTTTCTCTTACACTTACTTGTCGATTTGGCCTTTCTCAACTAACCTTCACCTCGATGGATTATGTTTCAGTCGGCCTTCCAACATTTTGTCTTTCAATTATTCTGGTCATGGGTCGAGATGCCCCTGTATCACATGGAAATCCTAGTTTGTTCCATTGGCACACTTGAACCTAAGGACTATAAACTGCAAGTTAGCCTGATTCCATTTATGGCACCCATGACATGAAGAGGTAAAAAAAATGTAAGTAATTGAAATTATCCATTCCATTCCTCAATATTTAGAACAAAATTTTGGTTATTGATCCATTGCTAAATAGATTTGAGTATGTGTATATGATTATATATTTAATTAAACAGACACAGTTGGAAAGTAACATTTAAATTCTATTTCTGAATATTTATTTTTTAATAGCAACTAATGGAGAAATTTTAATTATTACTAATCAATTTTAAGCAAAGATGAACATATTATGGAGCGCCTTATTTACCCGATAGACTTTCCCTCGAGAGGGGATCCTGTCAAATGGGCACCATCGGATATTTCATCCAATGGTGCCCATTTGACAGGCTCCCCTCCCGAGGGAAAGTCTGTCGAGTAAATAAGTTTCACCAACATATTATACCTTTATTTTCTCGAGATTGATATTTTAGCTTGAAACTTAAACTTAGGTGGTTCTATTTTTCGTACAAGCGGATGAAACAAACAATCATTTATGAATATGCCAATACTTTGAGTGGGTTATCCTCTTCAAGTCCAAATAAATTATTGCCTAAGATTTTCATACTACTTAGATAATTGTGCAATGGTAACCTTGTATCTTAGAATGAGATCAAATTGAATTTATGTGTAATCATTTGCAGCAATGATATTGATAACACATTAATAATGATATTGTCAAAACTTAATTGTTTATAATGTTACACACAAAATAACAAATATTTTTAAAAATGCACTCCATCATTAGTATTTAGTCATTTCACTATTATATAAACTAATGAGAAAATGAAATTAATTTTAGGGAAAAAAACATTATATCATTTTACAGAATTGGAATAATAAATTAGTAAAAAAAAATTAATTCTATCATGCATTTCAATATTATATAAACTAATGAGAAAATAAAATTAATTTTAAGAAAAAAAATATTATATTATTTTTATACCCACCTAGGCAGGTTATATTGTAATCACCTTCTCGTCAACTTTTTGCGAAGGATAAGGCGTCGAGTCCGAATGGATGGCCGGTTGTATTTTTTCTTAGTTTTTTTTATCTGGTTGGAGTTGATCTTCTGAAAGAAGTGGAATTTAGCAGAACCTAGGGATATATGCCTAAGGCTATGAATGAAACCTAAATTACATTAATACCTAAGGGTGATATGCCCAATACTTTTGCTGATTTTAGGCCTATTTCACTGTGTAACCTCTTGTACAAAGTGATTACTAAAATTTTGTCTGAAAGGATCAAACCATTGTTGGCAAAAGTACTCTCCGATGAACAGTTTGGGCTCTTAAGGAAAAGACAAATACATGAGGCAATTGGGGTCACACAAGAAGTCTTGCATTCTGTCAAAATTAAGAAACTTGAAGCAATGATTTAAAAAATGGATATGATTAAGTCTTATGATCGTGTAAACTGGAGATTTTTTAGACTTATTCTATTGCAAATTGGTCTTCACATTCTAATGGTGAACTAGATTATGGAATGTGTAACAACTGCAAATTTTGTCATTTTGGTCAATGGGGTACCTTTCTCATCCTTCAAAGCTAGCAGGCGGTTGAGGCAGGGATACCCTCTTTATCCATTGCTTTCCTTACTGGTGGTTGAAGGATTAAGCCTACTCATCAAAGAGGAAAAAAGGATGGGTAATATTAAGGGCATTCATATAACCTCTACTTTGGACCTAACCCACATTCATTTTTTGGATGACGTTGTATTGTTTGGCAATGGAACTTTGAGGAATGGAGAAATTTTAAGTGAATTATTGATCTTTTCACCGCTGCTACAAGTATGGTGATCAGTGTGCAAAAATATTATTTTCTTATTAATAATGTTTCTATTGACATTGTTCAGCAGGTGAAGGTGCTTTTTCCATACAAAATTGAGGCTTTGGAGACAGGTTTCAAGTACTTGGTATTTTGGCTCAAACCTCTTGATTACAGGGTTGCAGATTGGCGATGGATTGTTTCAAAATTTGAACACAGAATCAACAAATGGACTTTTAGATTCTTATATCTGGGAGGGCACCTCATTCTACTGAATTCAGTTCTTGGAGCATTACCTATTTACAGGATATCTCTAATGAAGATACCGGCATCCATTCTTCACAGGATCAAAATTCTAATGTTTAATTTTTTATGGGGTGGGAGCTCTGAGAAAAAAGGTATACATCTGGAAAATTGGAAGTTGTTGTCTCACCCCTTTGCAAATGGGGGATGGACCATCAAGGATCTTAATTTTTTTAGTGAGATGGTGATATTGAAGAATTTATGGAACGTTCTAATGGGAAATGGTCTTTGGAGTTGTGTTATCAAGGAAAAATACTTAAATCATTTGTCTGTTATGGATTGGCTTAGGTTGGGCATTTATCAGATCCAAAATACTTCAGTCATTTGGAATAAATTCCTTCAAATTCTGGGATTGATAGCCTTTGTTGTGTGTTGGAGAGTCAAAAATGGTGCAAGCATTCGCATTGGAATAGACCCAATAGCTGGTATGGAACAATCCTCTGCGCTGTCCATGGGACTGATACAGTATTTAAATGATTTCGGGCTACATACTTTAGATCATATCTGTGATGATTGGTTGGCATGTTATTCTGGTAAGTTTTGGATGAACCCTGAGGATTTGGAGCTAGAAGGAAATTGGAAGACTGAATGGGAACTTTGCACTCACTTGTTTTCTGCGTTGGGTATTAGAATCACTTAAACGGAGGATAAATCGGTGTGGGAAAAAAATAAACAAATGGAATGGTTATAGTTAAGTTAGCTTATTCATACATTTTGTAGAATTAAAACATTTTGAAACATAATAGATTATGGATGTTACTTTGGAAATGGAAAATCCCTATGAAGATAAAATGATTTAGCTAGTTATGTTTGATGAATAAGATTAGTGCATGGGATAATCTGTGTAATCTTGGTTGGATAGGGCCAAACTTCTATCATCTATGTAGGGAAGCAAGTGAATCGGCAAGCCATTTATTTCTAGATTGTATTTTTGGAAAATCTATGTAGGTGAATGTTGCTGAAACGTTGGGCGTAAATTTCTTTTAGCAAGACAAATGCTTAGAGGATAATTTCATTGAATGGATCATCAATGGTTCCACATCGGTTTCTCTCCCTTTCTTTTGCAATTGGGCTATATGGTTGCGTAGAAAAGCTTGTATTTTTAATGACATTGATCCGTCAATTCAGAAAACTGTAATTAAATGTTTAAATTTTATTGTTGATTATCCGGTTGAGGCTATTATTAGAAGGAATAGAATTATTGGGTGTGCACTTGTGATAAAAGAAGCTATAGGTTTTTTTGATGGAGCAACTTCAAAAATGTTGGGTGGGGCTGGAGTTGTGATTTTTATTGATAAGGATCATTATTTTATCATTCGTTTTGGTTGCGGTTTTTGCGCAAACACCCTAGATGAGCTCTTAGCCTTGTGGGCGTTGTTATTTGTGGCTGATATGATGGGTTTTCCGGAGCTTAGTGTCTATGGGGATTCAAAGACAATCATTGACTAGGTTAAGGATTTGGTGACTCTGGAGGTTCTCTCACTGGAACATTGGTGTCAAAGAATCAAAGTCATTATCATGGGATTTTACTCTTTCTCTTGCAAGCATACTTATCAAGAACACAATAGGGTGGTAGATAGATTATTTAAAGAGGCGTTGGATTAGATGAGGGAAAACCAGTTGCTCAAGAATTTATGGAAAATTATATGAGTGAATTTGATCTAAATATTGTATTTTAGTGTGTTCAAATGAAGTTTTTAGAAAGTTGGGAGGGATAGAATTTATCATTTTTGTAGGAAGTTTATTGGGTAAGGCTTTGGATGGCTGGAACGATTGGTTTGGATGGTTTTTTTTGGATTTTTTTCCCTTTGAAAATCTGATATGTAAACAGATCCTTTTGGTAATAAAAAAATGATGGTTTTTTCTTCTTGAAAAAATCACCTTCTAGTCAACTTTACTTTGACTTTATACAAATAAGCTAAATTTGAACTTCATTTAGAAAAAAATATTATATTATTTTTATACCCACCTAGGTAGGTTATATTGTAATCACCTTCTAGTCAACTTTACTTTGACTTTATACAAATAATTAATTTTGAACTTCATTTGTAATGTTGTACATTAAAAACTGAATAATACAAATTTTAAAATATATTAAAAAATGAATTATCTAATTTGTAGAAAGTGTGAAATGATGTTGATTAGACTATTTTTGTGTTATTTTTTTATGGTTGTAGGTTCAATTATATATATATAATATATCACATGCTTGGTAAATTAATGTTGTCATATACTCTATCATGGTAAATTAATGTTGCCATATGCTTTGTTATTGTAAATTAATGTAGTCATATGCTTTGCTATCAATGTTAATATTTGAGCCCTTCCTAACACTGTAAAGTTATAAGTGCTCTTCAAAAACAAATTAGAATCTAAATATTATACTTCCAATTAAGAATGACATAATTTATATTAGCATTTCAAAAAATGGGCAATATTAGAAATTACCCATCCATGTAAAGTTCTCAAGATGTTGAAATTCCTATGCTATAAATTTTCACTCATCATTCAAAATATTGGAAATATCATAAATTATAAACACTCACTCACTCACTCGCGTCATGCACTAAGTGCTTAGATGTGCAAGATGACAAGTGATGACTGACGACTACGAGGCACTGGCCACCAAGATGTGACTATAACTCCCAAGTCACTTGGGGCTACAATCTAAGTGTGACAATGTGTCAATGACTGTGGTTGTAACAACAGAGAACAATTACTAGTCTACTACTAGGCCCGAAATAAGCCCAAAATTTTGTGGCTATGATATATAGAAGTGTCACTCAGCACACAATATGGAGAAACAATGAGTTAGAAAAAGAATTTGGACCAAAGCACCACAATGGTTATTAATAATAAAAAAATTAAAAAAAAATTGGCTCATTAGATAATATTCTTCAATTTGATGGGAGGCAAGATCATGATGATATCTCCCTCTGTCCTTCCAAACCTTTGTGGTTTCTCACAACATTTTTCCTCGACATTTGTCATCCAATACATATAAAATTTACATGTTTTTGAATCCTCTTCGCTTTAAATCCTCACATTGTAGTTATAACTAAGGATTATTACGCATGCAAACCCTCACCTCATAGTCATAACTAAGGATTATTATGCACACACATCCTCACCTTGTAATACCAACTGGGTCAAGGGGCAGAGACAACCATAAAATATCAAATGTTTCAAGATGCAAAGAGTAGGAGAAAACCATAAAATATCAAATGTTTCAAGATGCAAAGAGTAAGAGACAACTATAAGTAAGTCTTTAATTGACACTATCAATTGAGACTTGACACATTGGATTGTTGTTATCTTCTCATCACTCCTTAACAATGTGATTGCAAGGAATTCCTTGAAGGTGAAGTCCATAATTTTACATCATATTCCTCATTCATGTGCCTTTTGGTAGGAAAATAAGGACGGTAGTGGCCCGCATCGACATGGAAAATGGTTTCGACATAGAGGTAGATACATCAATTGTTTTCATTAAATAACTTAAATTTCCTACCCATGATTACCAAATTGTTAAATCATGGATTGGTACAAACCACAACAAATTTTAGATCCTTGAGTTCTTAATTAATCACGCCTAGAACTTTCTCAAATCCATCCATTAGCAAACTTTTTTTGGTGTTTGGGTTCAATTTAAATGGAAGATTGTAGATGTTGAGAATATAATTGTCATTGATGTCAAAGGAGTTCACAAATGACAAAATAATAACCAACAATAGGATGAAATCAGAAAAATACAAAGGAACCATTACATGAACCATCATTGATGTCAAAGGAGTTCAGCAATGACAAAGGAAAATCAGTGGCAGGGTCGAGCGACAGGGAAAGTCAGTGACAAGGAAAATATTGATGCAAGAGGCAGAGGAAGATAAGGACTTGCAATATAATTCATTATGAAGACTCAGAATTCGTCCAATCAAGGCAATCAATGGTGTGTATTGATTTTACATTTGGGATTTATCCCACATTGGGAGCATAGTTGAGTTCATAGGTGCTTATATGCACTGGTCTCACTAGAATTATTCGACGCATAAAGAAAAGGTAATGTGGGGGTTCTAGGTGTTTGGAATCCACAAGAAGATCACCATATTGGAGCCCGAGACAAACTATCATGCCCCCTACCATTTTTGGAAGGATCGACAATGTACAGATCGACGGTTAGGAGTGAACCCGTAAGGAAATCGATGGTGGTGAATAATTTATGTATGAAGAAAAGTGAAGATCCACAATCCACATTTGATCGTAGATTGACGGATAGGATTGAATCCACAAGCAAATCTACTGTGGGGAATTATTTCTGGACAAATAAAAGTGAAGGTCCACAATCCACATTTAATCGTAGATTGACGAATATGATTAAATCTGCAAGCAAATCTATGGTGGGGAGTAATATCCGCACAAATAAAAGTAAAGGTCCACAATCCACATTAGATCGTAGATCGAAATTCAGGAGTGAACCCGCAAATAAATCAACAGTTCAGAAGAAAAGCGGAAGGAGGAAAGTAGAAGGCAGAAAGCAGAAGGAGGAAAGCAGAAGGAAGAAAGCGGAAGGAGGAATACGGAAGACAACAATTCAAAGTATAAAATAATATGGGTTTTCGCGACCCAGTTTCCATCATCTGAATGACGAAGGAAGAAAGTGGAAAGTGGAAGGTAGAATGTGGAAGACGAGAAATCAAAGTATAAAATAACATGGGTTTCCACAACCCGATGTTTTCCAGCGGAATGCGGAAGGAGGAAAGAGGAAGGCAGAAGACAGAATGCGGAAGATGAGAAATCAATATCTAGAATAATATGGGTTTCCACAACACGAAGTCCACCAGTGGAATGCGGAAGGTAGAAAGCAGAAGGAGGAAATAACGAAAATGCATTTTGAGAGATGTTACAATTCCACAATCCGCGTCCAAACATTAGATCTATGGTCATGAAAAATCCCGATATAAAATCAACGACTCAAGATGGTTGCGGAAATGGAGAATGTGGAAGGTCATGACTAAAAGATTCATGAAGAAGCACGATCAATGAAAAGGCGCATTGGTGAAGATATGTGTCCGCAGGGAGCGTGAAGGTATTTATTGATAGAATGATTGAAGGAAATAATTTGTCTCTGTGATCATGAGTGACAGAGTCTAAAGTAAAAGAATCCAAGATTTAGATATATAAAGGGAAGTTTGAGAGCCTTAAAATAAAATAAGAATAAAATATTCGGGAATACCTTCTAAGAGTAGATGAGGTTTTCAATGCTATTAGAGGTCTTGGAGGAAAATTAAAATAAAGAGAAGTGGTGAGAAAAATACTAAGAACATTGCCAATGAAGTGTGACTCAAAAGTATCCACCCTAGAAGAACGAGATGATCTTGACCTTTTGACAGTAGATGAACTACATGGAATCCTCACTGCATATGAGATGAGAACGGAACTAAATGAATCCTCAAGAAAATAAGCAACATTTAAAACCTCATCCAAAAAACAATTAGAGAACCTAGATGATGAGAAAGTTATTTTTATTAAAAAAGTTGAGAAAGGTACTCGAAAATATAAAGGAAATTTATCCCTAAAATGTTTTAACTATGGAAGAATTGGACATTTTGCTTCAAAATGTACTTACGCTAAACAAGATGATAGTGATGAGAGAGAAACTTCAAAATTCAGAAAGGGTAAAACAGGAAACAAGAAGAAGTCCTATGAGAAAAAGAAGATTGTTTACACCATGGAAGTAGTGAAGACGCAAATACAAGTTAAGATGAAGAAACTAAAATTCTATTCATGGGTCTAGATACTCAAGCTTCAAATAGTGACTCAGATGTGGAAGGAGAAGTAGAGTTAAGAGTTGAACTTGTTAGTGCTCTTGAAGAACTTGAGAAATGCAGAAAAAGGAACAAATCGTCAAGTCATGTCATTAGTGAGTTAGAATCTCAACTATTAGATGCCAAAGGAATTGAGGAGGACCTAAATTTGCAGCTCAAAAGAAGAATACAGGAATTTGAGAGACTTGAAGAAGATATCATGCAATTCAAGAAAAAGCTTGATGAAGGATCTATCAAATCAAAGTTTGAGAATAGCTTAAGGATTCTAGATAAAATCCTAAATAGCCAGATATCATCAAGTGATAGATCTAGCTTGGGTTTTAGCAAAGAAAAGAAGCGAGAATGTTTCTTTTTCACTAGTCAAGGATGAAATAAGAAAAGCTATGCCGAAGAAATAAAAATTACAGTTAAAAGGGAAGAGCGAAAGAAGGTTTCCCTAAGCTCTCAAGATAAAAATAGAATTAATATGGTGCCTAAGAGACCAAATAGATATCAGCAGATATTTTTGGGTCATTGTTACTCTTGTAATCATTTTGCTTATAAAGCCATAAATTGCAGATCTTATGGGAAGGTTTGTGAATACACGAAGAACTCATCAACTAACAAACCAAAAGGAAATCATAACCTTTTTACACTTCTCCAAAAATATGACATAGAGTGTTACAAATGTAATAACCATGGACATATGGCAATATATTGTAACCTGATGACTCCTACAAAGAATAGTGTTGCAATTGAGTTTCAAGACACCAAACAAAAGAAGTATCAGATGGAAAAAGAAGAAAAGGACAGTTCATTGATTTCTCAATGTGCAACAGAAAACTAAATATGGAACTTGGACAGTGGGTGTTCAAAACACATGACTGGTGACCCAAAAAAATTCATAACACTAAAATATAATAAGGGTAAAGTCACATTTAGAGACAATTTGTAGTCCAAGATAATTGGCAAGGGAACAGTTGTTGTCAATAACAAGATCAAAGGAGAAAATGTATTACTAGTAGAAAACCTCAATCCTAATCTCCTCGTTGTAATTTAAACATGTGATCAAGAGCACATCTGTATTTTTTACTCATAAAAATGTGAAATCAAGAAAAAGGGCTCAGGAAGATTTGTTGGCATTGCTTTACGAAATTCAAACAATGTATATATCCTAGAAATGAAAATCAATGTTACCTAAGTATGGTTGATGAAAGTTAGTTATGGAAAAGGAGGTTGGGACATTTAAATTTTTAAAATATTGTGAAAATAAGTAAGAAGGAATCTATAAGAGACTTTCCTAAAATTGTAAAACCTCTAAACTCAATTTGCAAACATTTTCAACATGGGAAGAAAACTAGAGCTAGTTTTAAAACAAAAGAACATATGACTTCACATCCTTTGGAAACAATGCACACAAATCTCTATGGACCAACAAGAACTAAAATCATGCAAGGAGAATATTATTTCATGTTGCTCATTGATGATTACACAAGGATGACTTGGGTGACATTTCTCAAATAAAAATTAGAAGCTGCTTTGAGAAGTTAAAAATCGTCAAAGCTATGGTTGAAAATGAGACATATATGAAAATCAAATGTCTTAGATCAGAAAATGGGGGAGAGTTTACTTCAAATGAGTTCAATGAGTTTTGTGAGATATATGGAATCAAGAGGAAATTTTCAGCTGCAAAAACTCCTCAGCGGAACGATGTTGTTGAAAGGAAAAATAAAATAGTCTAAGAAACTGCTAGATCAATGTTAAATGAAGCAACGATATCAGATGCATATTGGAAAGAATCAATATACAAAGTTGTATATATACTTAATAGAGGACAAATTAGAGTGAGTAAGGACAAGACTCGTTATGAACTATGGTATGGAAGACCAGCCTCAGACAAGTATTTCAAAGTATTTAGCAGTAAGTGTTACATTAAAAGTAACGAGGATGACCTTGGCAAGTTTGACTCTAGGAATGATGAAGGAATATTTCTAGGATATTCATCCACCAAGAAGGTGTATAGATATTACAATAAAAGGTTACACAAGATTGTAAAAAGTGCAGCTGTGAAAATAGATGATATAAAACCAAGAATTCATGAAAGTGTTGAAAATACAAATAATGAAGAAAAGGAATACTAACAAGAGGACAAAAATACTCATGATGAAGAAGAAGGAATAGAGAAGGAAGATACACAGGAAAGTGAAGAAGACTCCCCAAGACCTAAGTATGGTTGATGAAAGTTGGTTATGGAACAGGAGGTTGGGACATTTAAATTTTGACAATCTTGTCAAAATAAGTAAGAAGGAAGTTGTAAGAGACTTGCCTAAAATTGTAAAACCTCTAAACTCAGTTTGTAAATATTTTCAACATGGAAAGCAAACTAGAGCTAGCTTTAAAAAAAAATAACATATGATTTCACATCCTCTGGAAATAGTGCACACGGATCTCTATGGACCAACAAGAACTAAAATCCTGCAAGGAGAATCATATTTCATGTTGCTCATTGATGATTACACAAGGATGACTTGGGTGACATTTCTCAAAGAAAAATCAGAAGCCTTTGAGAAGTTCAAAATCTTCAAAGAAATGGTTGAAAATGAGACATATATGAAAATCAAATGTATTAGATCAAAAAATGGGGGACAGTTTACTTCAAATGAGTTCAATGAGTTTTGTGAGATACATGGAATCAAGAGGCAATTTTCAGCTGCAGAAACTCCTTGGCAGAACGGTGGTGTTGAAAGGAAAAATAGAACAGTCCAAGAAGCTGCCAAAACAATTATAAATGAAGCAAAGTTTTCAAATGAATATTGGAAAGAAGCAGTATACACAACTGTCTATATACTTGATAGAGGACAACTCATAGTGAATAAGGACAAGACCCTTTATGAAATATGGCATGGAAGACCAGCCCCAATCAAATATTTCAAAGTATTTGGCAGTAAGTGTTACATTAAAAGGAACGAGAATGACCTCGGCAAGTTTGAATCTAGGACTGATGAAGGAATATTTCTAGGATATTCATCCACTATTGAAGGCGTATAGATGTTACAATAAAAGGTTACACAAGGTTGTAGAAACTGCAGATGTGAAAATAGATGATATAAAACCAAGAAGTCATGACAGTGCTAAAAATACAAATAATGAAGAAAAGGAATACTTAAAAGAGGATGAAAGTACTCATGATGAAGAAGAAGGAAGATACACATGAAAGTGAAAATGACTCCCCAAGACTTGATACAAAAATAAATCTAGAAGGATACAAAAGAATAATCCATAGAAACATATCATAGGTGATAAAAATGTTGGAGTCAGTATAAGGAGACAACTACCATTTAATGAACAAGACTTACTCTCAATAGTGGAACCTAAGGATTTTATTGAAGCCAGCAAAAGTAATGAATGGTGAAAATACATGAATGAATAATTAGATCAGATTGAGAAAAACAAAACCTGGGAACTTATCGCAAGACCCAAGGATAAGAATTTTATAGGGACCAAATGGGTTTTCAAGAACAAATTCAATTAGGATGGTAAAGTGATAAGGAACAAGGAAATATTGGTATGTAAATGGTATGCTCAGGTAGAAGGGATTTATTTTGAAGAAACTTACGCTCCTATGGAAATACTTGAAGCAATCAAGATGTTTCTAGCACTCTCAAGCCATAAAAATTTTAAAGTGTATCAAATGGATGTCAAGTATGCATTTTTGAATGGAAAAATAGAAGAAGAGGTTTTTATTGAACAACCTGAAGGTTTCCTATTATCAAAAAACAAAGACTATGTTTGAAAACTAAAAAAGGCACTCTATGGTCTTAAACAAGCTCCAAGGGCCTAGGTTTCAAGGCTGGACAACTATTTAAAAAGACAAGAATTTAAGATAGGGGCCACTGAAATTAAGCTCTACTTAAAGTCAAAGATGAAAATATGATAATTGTTATTGTTTATGTAGATGACATCATATTTGGAAGCAATTTACAATTAATAATGTAAACTTTTCTTCTGAAATGAAGAAGGAATTCGAAATGTCAATGTTGGGTGAACTAACAATCTTCTTGGGTTTACAAGTTTACCAAACAAACAAAAGAATATTTATCTCTCAAACTAAGTACATAAAATACATGCTTAAAATATTTAACATGGAAGACTCCAAACCTGTTAGTACTCCTATGATCACAGGTTGTAAATTAAGCAAGGACGATAAGTCTTTCGAATTGGATCATACTATGTACATTCCATGATAGGAAGCCTGTTGTATGTGACAGCTACAAGACTAGATGTGATGCAAGTTGTAGGTTTGGTTGCTAGGTTCCATTCAAGCCCCAAAGAAACGCATGTAATGGTAGTAAAAAGAATTTTCAAATATTTGAAAGGTACTATGTAGTATGGGTTATGGTACCCAAAAAGTCAAGACTTTATTCTAAAACCATTTATAGATGCAGATTGGGAAGGAAGTGTTGATGATCAAAAAAGTACCAGTGGAGCAGCATTCTTCTTAGGAAATTGTTTGGTTTCATGGTTAAGTAAAAATCAATCTTCCATTTCACTCTCCATGGTAAAGGCTGAATATGTTTTTGTTGCGTCATGTTGCACCCAGGTCATTTGGATGAAGCAGACACTAGAAGAATTACTTTTGAAGTATGAGAATCCAATAATAATAAATTGCGATAATACCAGTGCCATAAATATGTCAAAAAACCCTTCCATGCACTCCAAGACAAAACACATACCAATTAAATATCACTTCCTAAGAGAAAACGTGTCCCAGAAGGTTGTTAAACTAGAGGGTGTTGACACAAAGGAACATTTTGCTGACATTTTCACCAAGCCACTACCCAAGGAAGCCTCTGATAATATTAGACGAAAGTTGGGAGTGATCCCCGTAAATCAGTTGTAGAAGAATAAGTGCAATCTTAGGGGGAGTTGTCAAGAACAAAGGAAATCCTATATCAAAATGGGTACAACAATACAGGTTATCCTTTGTCATTGTTGTCAGAGGGGGAGAATTTTTAGATGTTCACATCAATTCCAAAGGGGGAGATTTATTTTTAATATAGTTTTCATTGATATCAAATGAGTTCAAAAATGACAAAATAATAACCAACAACAGGATGAAATCAGTAAAAGACCAAGGAACCATTACATGAATCATCATTGATGTCAAATGAGTTCAACAATGACAAAGGAAAATCAGTGACAGGGTTGAGCAACAGGGAAAGTCGGTGACAAGGAAAATATCAATGCAAGAGGCAGATGAATATGAGGATTTGAAATAGAATTCATTACGAAGTCTCAAAATCTATCCGATCAAGTAAATCAATGGTGCAATTTGATTTTACATTTGGGATCTATCCCACATTGGCAGCATGGTTGAGTTCGTAGGTGCTTATATGCACTGGTATCACTAGTCTTATTCGATGCGTAGATAAAAGGTAGTGTGGGGGATCTAGGTGTTTGGAATCCATGAGAAGATCACCATATTGGAGCCCAAGACGGCCTATTAGGCCCCCTACCTTTTTTGGAAGGATAGACAATGTACATATCGACGGTCAAGAGTGAACCTGTAAGGAAATCAATGGTGATGAATAATTTTCGTACGAACAAAAGTGAATATACGAAATCCACATTTGATCATAGATATAAGGATAGGATTGAATCTAAAAGTAAATCTATGATGGGGAATGATTTTCGCATAAATAAAAGTGAAGGCCCGCAATCCACATTTAATCGTAGATCGACGGATAGAATTGAATCCGCAAGGAACTCTACGATGGGGAATGATTTCTACAAAAAGAAAAGTGAAGATCTACAATCCACATTAGATCATATATCATCAGTGAGGAGTGAACCCACAAAGAAATCAATGGTTCAGAATAAAAGCGAAAGGTGAAAAGCGAGAGGCAGAATACGGAAGACGAGAATTCAAAGTATAAAATAATATGGGTTTTCGCAACTCGGTGTCTGTCAGCAGAATGCGAAAGGCGAAAAGTAGAAGGTGGAATGCGAAAGATGAGAAATTAAAGTATAAAATAATATGGGTTTTTCCAACCCGATGTCCTCCAGCGGAATGCGAAAGAAGGAAAGTGCAAGGCAGAAGACGGAATGTGGAATATGAGAAATCAAGGTCTAGAATAATATGGGTTTCCATTGTTAGTGATTGAACCAAATATGAAGAAACTTGAACTTTAAAACTTTAATGCATAATAAGAATGTGTATAAATCACATCAATAATTCAAAGATATAAATCAAACCATAAAACACAGGATATACCCTGGGAAAACCCTCCACTGATTCGGAGGATGAAAAACCCAACAAACGATCATAGAGTATGATATATTAGTAGCAGAGAATGATTACAACACAATAGCAGATTGCTTTCACCAATAGCACCACAGAGAGGAGATCGAATGGAACACTGTATCTCACTTGCCAAGTGCATAGCACTTTAATAACAAGTCAAATTAGGTTTTCCAACAAAAATAGAATGGTTGCATGTAGCAACAACTTGTTAACACTTAGAACATTGATCAATATTTAATCATGCACCCCATACTGATCTGGTGTCAAGATGGAACTCCATAATTATCTCCCACAAGAAGATATGCGCCTTTCATTAATTTAACTAACGCTAACTGATTTGAACTGAATGTAACTGAGTTGAACTGAATGTAACTGAGCTGAACTAAAAGTAACTGAAAATAACTGAATGTAATTGAACAAAACTGAATGCAACTGAATAGAACTGAATGTAACTAAACATAAATGAATGTAACTGAACATAACTGAATGTAACTGAACATAACTTAATGTAACTGAAAAGAACTGGTGCATCTCCATCAGTGTTCATTTCCAATAACCACTTGCATAAATTAAGGAGTTGATTCCTTAATTAACTGACCTTGTTTACCATCACTAATACTCAACTGATATCTAATCAATTCGAGTTTACTTGGTTGAAACATATGCAATTCGAATTCTCTCTCTATCTATGTGCTAATATTAAATATCTCTACATGGTCCATATGTGTTTTCATTAATTAATCATATCATACTCATACGATCATTTCCAAACCTATTATCATATGCATTTCCCCATGTCATATAGTCATATGCTAAAGTAAATCACTCTAGGGGTAGCTAATCCCTAAAGGAGACTTGTAGCACCTATTGACCATGACTAGCCATACATCACATAGTATATCTACTTTAAATAGTAAAGTACACCACCTCACAACATGAGGATATTTGTATAACTTGATATTACTCACAAGTATACTGCATCACCACCTCAATCATATGAGGATATTTGTAGGACTGCACAATTCTATTGCATCATCACCTCAATCATATGAGGATATTTGTAGGACTACACAAGTCTACTGTCCACCTCAATAATATGAGGATATTCGTAGGACTACACAAGTCTATTGTCTTGATATTACTCACAAGACTTTACAACATCACCACCTCAATCATATGAGGATATTTGTAGGATTACACAAGTCTATTGTCTGCCTCAATCATATGACAATATTTGTAGGACTACACAAGTCTACCGTCCACCTTAATAATATGAGGATATTCGTAGGACTACACAAGTCTAATGTCTTGATATTACTCACAATACTTTACAACATCGCCACCTCAATCATATGAGGACATTTGTAGGACTACACAATTTTATTGTCCACCTCAATAATATGAGGATATTTGTAGGACTACACAAGTCCACTGTCTTGATATTACTCACAAGACTGGAGAATGACTCTTGATGCTATAATCTCAACACTCCCTCTTAGCGAGGGATACATTCTCTTCCATACCAAGCTTATCTTGAAAGTGTCTAAACTTTGTCATAGATAGAGGTTTTGTCATCACATCTGCAATATTATCCATAGCAGATATATACTGAATTTTTACCATACCTTTCTGGACCATGTCTCAAATGAAGTGATACTTCATTCTTATGTGTTTAAACTTGTCATGAAACATAAGATTCTCAGAGAGTTTTATACAAATTTGGCTGTCACACTTTATCACTGTAGGTTCTAGCTTTACACTGAGTAATCCTCCAAGTAGATTTCTCATCCATACTGATTCTGTGCAAGTAGTACTAGCAACAATGTACGCAGCCTCTATTGTGCTTTGGGAAACTTAACCCTTCTTTCTGCTAGACCAAGAAATCATAGTAGAACCCAAGCTGAAATAGTATCAGGAAGTGCTCTTCTAATCAACAATCCTGCCACCCCAGTTAGAATTAGTATATCCAAGCAATAAAACTCCTCCATTGGAGGCATACCTAAGTCCATAAGAAATTGTACCATGGAGGTACCTCAAGATGTGGTTACCTACAACCCAATGTTTGTGTCTAGGATCAGTCATGAATTGACTCAAGATGCTAACTGCATAGAAGATGTATGGCCTTGAATGTATCAAGTACATCAATGAGCCAATCAACTGTCTGTATAATGTGGGGTCCACTGGATTCAATCCAGTCTCAGTCTCATGGATTTTCCTCAAACTGGAATCCATCGGAGTGTTTATGGATTTATAATCCACCATGCCAAATCTTCAGAAGATTTCCACTATGTACTTCCCTTTACATAGAAATATCTCATCATTCATCTGCCAAATCTCAGGACCTAGGAAGTAGTGCATAAGATCTAAGTATTTCATCTCAAAATCCTAGGTAAGCTCCCTCTTACACTCAACAATCAGTTTTTCCTCTCTAGTGAGGAAAATATCATCAACATATAGAATCAGAGGTTGGTTCTCCACTAGTTTGAAGTACAAGTTGGAATCTGCATCACTTTTCAAGAAACCTAGTTTGTGAAGGTAATTGTCTATTCTGGCGTACCAAGCTCGAGGAGCTTGTTTTAACACATACAGGTATTTCTTCAATTTGCAAACATGGGATTCCTTCCTGTGTATCACAAAACCATCATGCTGCTCAATGTAAACTTCTTCCTCAACCTCACCATTGAGGAAGGAAGTCTTCACATCCGTTTGGTGAAGGTTCCATCCTAATACTGATGCAAGTGAAATAATAGATATCATAGTAGTATACCTAGCCACTGGAGCAAAAGTCTCCTCATAGTCAATGCCCTCTTTCTGAGAGAATCCTCGAGAAACAAATTTGTCTTTGAACTTGTCCACACTACCATCTGCAGCATGATTTATCTTGTAAAGCCATCTGGACGTAACAACTGACTTCCTCTCAAGTCTGGGAACAATATCCCAAACATCATTCTTCAGAATAGAATGATACTCTTCTATCGAAGAATCTTTCCATACTCGTTGCTCTGCATCCTCTTCATAATATGAAGGCTCAGAGTCACTGATGTTGCTCATCAATGCAACATATCATAAATATTTATCAGGATGCATATGTTTTCTGGAAGTTCCTACCGGTGCTCCATGCTTCTCAGCATCTCTCAATATATTACGACACCATGTTTGCCTCCTCTTTGTACGAGGTTCATTAACTAGTTCAATTGGTTCATCAATGGCAGGTAACTTTGTAGGCTCTGTTGGATTCTCCCTCTGGATCTCAGAAGGAAAAGAATCATTCTCATGATTTTTGGAAGTAGGAATCTCAGTCTCCTTTGTCTCTGGATCACATTCAAGGTCTTTTGACCGCTTGATTGCTGCCTCCTCATGGAAATTCACATCCCGACTTACCTCAACATGTCTCTCACCAGGTACATAGAATGCTTTGGAGGTCTCACTGTAGCCAAAAAAAGTTCCATTCTTTCCAGAAGGTTCCATCTTGGTTCTCTTTTCTTTTGGAATGTGAATATACACAGGACATCCAAATATCCGAAGATGTGATATGTCTGGCTTTTCACCAGTGAACACCTCTTCATGTTTTTTTCTCATCAAGAATTGCATGTGGACTTTTGTTATGAATGTACAGTGATGTACTAGTAGCTTCTGCCCATAAATAAGCAGAAATATCCTGATCATGTAACATGGCTTTTGCAGCCTCACAAATAGTTCTATTGTTTCTCTCTACAACCCCATTCTGTTGTGGGTTGTAAGGAACTGTTAATTGTCTACATATCCATGCATCACTACAAAACTCATTAAAGGTGTTTGATTCAAACTCTCCTCCATTATCAGAACTTAGGGAATGAATATGCCTACTTGCCTAGTTTTCTACCAAGGATTTAAATTCTTGGAATTTACAGAAGGTTTCACTTTTGGCTTTCATAAAGTAAATCTAGGCCTTACATGATAAATTATAAATGAATAAAACATAGCAAAGGTACCCACTGAGGGAAGGGGTAGACATGGGTCCACACAAAGATAAATGTAATAAGTCAAGGATGCCTTTAGATATAGTATGGATTCTAGGAAATTGATTTTTAACATTCTTTCCTACAGCACAACCTTGACAGATAGAATCATTAACAAAATCAAAACTAGGCATACCTTTCACCATTCATTGTAAACCAGGAAGTGTTTTGAAGTGGAGATGTTTGAGTCTCCTATGCCAAAGCTCACATGGGCTGATAGTATGATGTACCATGGCTGAAATATTTCCTAGGACCTTTTAGAGTCCTCCTTCTTGAACTCCGAAAATTACAGCAGTATCAAGGTTCTGGTTCTTCGGCCATAAGTGTGCTTGATTCTCCATGAAGATCACATGGAAGCCTTTATATTCAAGGATAGAAACAGAGAGTAGATTTTTCTTTAATCCAGAAACATACAAAATTTCATCCATATGTAGCATGTCTCATGAATTTAACTGGAATGATGTGGATCCAACTCCTAGGATTGCATATGTAGAATTGTCTCCCAATTCCACAATGCATGAGAATTGTTTCTCCTTTAGATTGGAGAGTGCACCCTTGTACACTGAAATGTGCTTGGAAGCACCATTGTCTATCAACCATGTATCTTCTCCTAAAATGATGGATCCATACAAAGTAGAGACAAGATAATACTCTCTTCTAGTCGCTTTCTCTTCGGGTGTAATATTATGTGGAGTTTCTTCTACAACAGTGGAGGCATGAAAATTTCCTTCATCCTTCTTCTTTTTATTGCACTCTCTTGCAAAGTGACCTTTCTTTCCATAGTAGTATCATTTAAAATTTGATTTTTCAAAGTTCTTTGTAATCTCTTTCTTCTTTGTATGAAAATTTTTCTTGGGAGCGAAAGGCTTCCTCCCTTTCTTAGTCCTAGCCATGAGAGCTAGATTCTCTTCCTTAGTGTGCACTGCTTTGTTCTGGATGCACCCTTCTTCTTGAATGTTGTCATGCCATAATATTTCAAATTTGGGAAGCTCTTATCTTCCATTTACCACATCAAGAAAGGTATCCCATGAAGCAGGGAGCCCATCATTGGCGATTTGAAGAAGATCATCCTCATCTGTCTCCACGCTGATGCTTGCTAGTTGATCCTTCACTTGTGAAATATTTGTGAAGAAAGATTCCATGGTCTAATCCTTCTCCATATTCATGTTACGTAACTTGTTCTTCAAATCCCTCTTTTGAGTAGGGGTCTTCTTCTCATAGAGATTCGTGAGTGTGTCAAAACACTCCTTTGCTTTCTTCAATGGAGTGATCATCGACATGAGGTTGTCATTCACAGAGTCATATATGATCTACTTTTCCTTTGTTTGATTATTTTTGTAATTTGTCCTTCCTGCATTTTTAGTAGGCTCATCGATCATAGCGGTCACAAAAGATTCTAGATCATGTTCTTCTAGAATATTGAACACCCTCACCTTCCATGTATTGAAGTTGGATGTTCCTTCGAGTCTATCTTCTGGTCGGACAGATATAAAATCCATTGCTTCATGCTCTTGCTCAATGCTTCAAGATCTGCAGAGGCTTAGAGTGTTTGCACAAAACTAAGCTTATTCTCTCCCTTTCTCTGATACCATGTTAGTGATTGAGCAAAATATGAAGAAACTTGAACTTTAAAACTTTAATTGATAATAACAATGCATATAAATCACATCAATAATTCAAAGATATAAATCAAACCATAGAACATAGGATATACTCTGGGAAAACCCTCCACTGATTCGAAGGATTAAAAACCTAGCAAACGATCTTAGAGTATGATAGATTAGTAGCATAGAATGATTACAACACAATAGCATATTGCTTTCATCGCGAGCACCAGAGAGAGGAGATCGAATGGAACACTATATCTAAATTTCCAAGTGCATAGCACTTTAATAACAAGTCAAATTAGGTTTTCCAACAAAAATAGAATGGTTGTGTGTAGCAGCAACTTCTTAACACTTAGAACACTAATCAATATTTAATCATGCACCCCATACTGATATGGTGTCAAGCTGGCACTCCATAATTATCTCCCACAATAAGATATGTGCCTTCCATTAATTTAACCAACTCTAACTGAGTAGTTAACTAAGTTGAATTGAATGTAAGTGAGCTGAACTGAATGTAACTGATCTGAACTGAATGTAACTAAACAGAACTGAACGTAACTGAACATAACTGAATGTAACTGAACAGAACTAAGTGTAATTGAACAGAACTGAATGTAACCGAAAAGAACTAAATGTAACTGAACAGAACTAGTGCATCTCCATCAGTGTTTATTTCCAATAACCACTTGCATAAATTAAGGATTTGATTCCTTAATTAACTGAACTTATTTACCATAACTAATACTCAACTGATATCTAATCAATTTGAGTTTACTTGGTAGCAACATATGCAATTCAAATTCTCTCTCTATCTCTGTGCTAATATTAAATATCTCTACATCGTCCATATGTGTTTTCATTAATTAATCATATCATACTCATAATATTGTTTCTGAACCTATGATCATATGTATTTCCCTAGGCCATATAGTCATATGCTAAAGTAAATCACTCTAGGGGTATCCAATCCCTAAAGGAGACTTGTAGCACCTGTTGACCATGACTAGCCATACATCACATAGTATATATGCTTTACATAGTAAAGTACACCACCTCACAACATGAGGATATTTGTAGAACTTGATATTACTCACAAGTCTACTGCATCACCACCTCAATCATATGAGGATATTTGTAAGACTACACAAGTCTAGTGCATCACCACCTCAATCATATGAGGATATTTGTAGGACTACACAAGTCTACTATCCACCTCAATCATATGAGGATATTTGTAGGACTACACAAGTCTACTATCTTGATATTACTTACAAGACTTTACAACATCACCACCTCAATCATATGAGGATATTTGTAGGACTACACAATTCTACTATCCACCTCAATCATATGAGGATATTCGTAGGAATACACAAGTCTACTGTCTTGATATTACTCACAAGACTTTACAACAGCACCACCTCAATCATATGATATTTGTAGGACTACACAAGTCTACTGTCCACCTCAATCATATGAGGATATTTGTAGGACTACACAATTCTACTGTCTTGATATTACTCACAAGACTGGAGAATGACTCCTAATGCTATAATCTCAACATATGCAACCCAAAGTCCACCAACGGAATGCGGAAGGAGGAAATTGCAAAAAAAGAATTTTGAGAAATGTTACACATTAGAGGAATTTTGAGGTCTAAAATGGGCCTCCTAAGGAAAATAATAAAATAATAGTTAAAATAATAAAATAATAGTTAAAATGATAAAATAATATTTATTAATTTTGGAGGAAGAAAGAAAAAAACTACTTTTTGTGTTTGTATTTTCGACATATCTCCTTGTGTTTTTACTCAAATTTCGATCAGGAGAGCTCGTTGGATCATCATGATATTTTTTCAGGTATTTCTTGTTTTTGGGGTAGCAAGGTCTATCAAAAGTATGCAGTTTTGGTACTCATTGGATGCAGAATCAAATTTCACATCCAACGAGCTCTCCCGATCGAAATTTCAGTAAAAACACAGGGAGATATGTCGAAAATACGAACAAAAAAGTAGTTTTTTTTTATGACAAATATGTCAATTCAACCATTATGGTTGACTCATTTTATTGAAATTCTACTGGTTCTTGAATTCCAAATCACAAGAACTTATTGTTGGCACTTTTTCTTATAAGGCCCATTTTAGACCCCAAATTTCCTCTAATGGGGGTATAATTACTATCAGTCTGGATTTGATTCCATGGATTGATCTATATAAATGTGTTGATAAATAACTTTTAGATCTAATTTCAAAATTGTTTGATCCAAAATAGATTTCATTTGCTTGATCTATAAATTTGGGAGTGTGTGTTTAAGTCTACGTTTAACCTCTGCATGCGATTTTATCATTTGTTCTGTGAAAAATACAATCAGTTTTCCTTACCAGTGTGGTGATTTACCATCAATGTTCTAACCGGTGGAGATATGTTGATATTCACAATCGAATTTAAATATCTAATGTTTTTTTTCCCTTGCCTGTGATCTTTATTTACTTTTTTCTTCTATTTGATTATGATTTAGATATGGGGGGAAGATATTTGAGATATTTATAAATCCAGATATGGTTTTGTCTTAGTGTGAGATCATGGATATTTATCCTCCTTCATAGATACCAAAGCTGGCATTGTTTCATTTATTCAACTTTAATATTTCAACTTGAGATACTTGGTCCCTTTCTTTCGCAAACTAATACATGCTTCAGATGTGCAAATAGTATGTTTCCTTCTTAGATAAGGTTTTGGTTTTGTAGAATGAGAGAATGATTTTGGAAACATAATCCTTTAAATTTACCATCTCTTCCTCAAGATAACTTACAGTTTTCCTTACTTATCTGTGCAAGTAAATGAATATTGAGATTTCCAAAGCTAGGGTATTTCTTATTAGCTATGTTCTAAATTCATCGTTAACTTCATTTTAATGAGAATATTTGTCTCAAAAAGAAATCGATATTTTAGAAATATATTTTCTCTTAAATTAAAGCTAATAATGGTTTCTTGATCCGCTTTGTATTGATCTAAAACAACTATATATATATATATATAACGGTGACAAAAAAAAAATATGTACAATTCACACAAAGTATATAGGTATATCTTAGGTCATAACAAGAATTTCATACCATGGATTGCTTTTAATGTAATTTATTCGTTTATAAAATGAGCATTTGATAACTTTGAAAGTGGATGATTAATATTTTATGAGCTGAATTATATTTTAGTAACATCATCCTCTTATAAAGTAAATATATTTTTGTTCTTAAAGTTGTAACAATTGGGGTTGTCACATTGTGGTATCAGAGCGCAAGTTACGACACTTGAACCTATGGTGTCCATACACATATTTCCAAAAACTAACAATGTGTAAAAATTTTGTTCTTATTACTTGTATAGAAGAAAATTGTTTTACTAAACTGCAGGAAGATATGGCTGGAAGACGATCCCCTACCCCACCTGTTTGGCTTGAATCTAATAACGAGGATCAACCAAATAATAACATTGTTAATAATGAGATCCTACAAATAGTGAGGGACTTACAAGAAGAAATTTTTAACTTTAAGACTGAACATGAAAGGGTACCGAAAACCCAAGAAGACTTGAATGAAGCCCTACTGTATAAACTGAATGACATAACTAATTAAAAGAGTGATTTGTTCATTTATAAAATGAGCATTTGATAAGTTTAAAAGTGGATGATTAATATTTTATGAGCTGAATAATATTTTAGTAACATCATCCTCTTATAAAGTAAATATATTTTTGTTCTTTAAGTTGTAAAAATTGGGTTGTCACATTGTGGTATCAAAGTGCAAGTTACGACACTTGGCATATGGTGTCCATACACATATTTTCGAAAACTAACAATGTGTAATTTTTTTGTTCTTATTACTTGTATAGAAGAAAATTGTTTTACTAAACTGCAAGAAGATATGGTTGGAAGACGATCCCATACCCCACCTGTTTGGGTTGAATTTAATAACAAGGATCAACTAGATAATAACATTGTTAATAATGAGATCCTACAAATAGTGAGGGACTTAGAAGAATAAATTTTGAACTTTAATACTGGACATGAAAGGGTACTGAAAACCCAAGAAGACTTGAATGAATGCCTACTATATCAATTGAATGAGATAACTAATGAAAATACTTAAAAGAAACGTAAACAAGAAAACTTATCCTCTGACTGTCCTTATTTTGGCGGAATCCATCTATCTAGTGAATCGAAATATTCTAGTGATAGTTCTGAGGGAAGACATAGGAAGAAAAGAAAATATAAAGATGATCTAATAGGAGAATTTCAGAAAAATAAAGACTCCTACCTTTGAAGGTGAATTCAAAAATGGAGAAGATGTTGAGGCTTGGCACTCTGGGATGAAGAAGTACTCCACTATGTACAATTACTCCAACTCTAAGAAGGGAAAAAAATTCATCTTCAATTTAGTCGGAAAGGCTGAGATTTGGTGGAAAGACTTAAAAAGAGTAAAACAAATTAATAATAAAAAAGTAATATGAACTGGTTTAAAAAGGAGTTTTAAAACGAATACCTCTCGGAATATTACTTCGAAGGGAAAGCTAAAGAGTTTTATGAGCTAATACTGGGATCTATGTCTATGCATGAATTTTGTACTAAATTCTTAACCTTGTTAAGATATGTGCCTTAGCTAAACGAAGAAAAACCTAAAATACGAAGATTTCTAGGTTGCTTGCCTAACTTTTATAAAGACAAACTGGAGTTTGATGAACCAAATACTTTGTATGAATCAATGAGGAAGGCCAAATTAACATATGATCAATCCAAGAGTAAGAGAGAAAATCCTTATAATTTCAAGAGAAGAGATGGAAGTAATTTTAAGGGAAAAGAGTTCAGACCTTTTAATAAACATAAGCATTTACAAAGAGATACCATTAAAGACAAACAACAAATAGTAAGAACATATTATAAACAACCAATGAGAACTATTAAGTATAAAGATAATCTTTTTAATAACAAAAATGAAGAAATAAAAAGAGAACCTTTGCATTGTTGGGGATGTGGGGGGAGTCATTTCTATCGGGATTGTCCACATAAAAAGGATAATCAGAATATTCACATTGTCCGAGAAGCAGTCACAGTTGGAGAGGTTGCTCGGAACATACCGCATATTAGCGTCGCGTTGGACAATCATCAAGTGGGTTATCAGCCCCCCATGATTGAGGTATATGGTAAGATCCTTGACAAACCTATTTCTATATTAATTGGTTCTGGAACTACTCTAAGTTATATATCTCCTAAGTTAGTATATTTGTGTAAAATGATAAAATATGATTTTGAAAAGTCGTGGTTAGTGCAATTAGCCATGGGAACAAAAAGAAAATAACCATTTTTATTTCTAGTTGTGAAGTTCATATGCAAGATTTGATTACAAAAGTAGATTTGAATATTTTTCCATTAGGATCTTACGATGTACTAATTGTCATGGATTGGATAGAAAAACATAAATTTGTGCTAAATTGATTTGAGAAAACTCTTGATTATATTGATGAAAATGGTTAAAGTAAAATGGTTAGAGGGATTCCAAAGAAGGTTCTTACTAGAAAAATATATTCCTTGCAATTGAAAAAGTATGCAAGAAAAGGATGTAGGTTTTTTTTTGTACACATCACCGAAACTAATGATAAGGAAACAAAACCTAGTTTAGAGGATATTCCTCTTTTAAATGAATTTAAAGATGTATTTCCCAAGGAGATACTGGGACTAACTCCGAAGAAGGATATTGAATTCACCATTGAATTGGTACCAGGAGTAATCTATTCCTCGAAGGATCCGTATCGAATGAACACACCTGAGTTGGTAGAATTAAAAATTACAATTACAAGAATTAATAGATAAAGAATATATCAAACCAAGTGTGTCTCCATGGGGAGCACCCGTCTTGTTTGTTAAAAAGAAGAATGGAACACTAAGGCTTTGTATCGATTACAAATAATTAACTAAGATGACAATTAAGAATATATACCCTCTCCCCCACATAGACAACTTGTTTGACCAACGGGGAGCATCGGTATTCTTCAAAATTGAATTGAGGTTCAGGTACAATCAAGTAAGAATTAAGGACGAGGATGTCCATAAAAATACATTCAGAACAAGGTACAAGCATTATGAGTTCTTCGTCATACCATTTGGATTAACCAATGCCTCAGCCACAATATGTTTAATGAACATTGTTCTTCACAAATACTTAGACAAGTTTGTAATAATATTTATTGATGACATATTAATATGCTCGAAAAATGAAGAAGTGCATAAAGAACATTTAAAATTAGCTTTGCAAACCTTAAGAGAACATAAAATTTATGCAAAGTTTATAAAATGTGAATTCTTTCAAGATAAAATTCAATGCCTAGGTCATGTCATAACCAAGGAATGTATTTCAGTGGACCCATTTAAAACAAGGAAACCAATGATTGGCCAATTCCTAAGGATGTAATCAGGATTCAATCCTTCATGGGAATCACGGGTTACTATTGTAGGTTCATTGAGGGGTTCTCCAAAAAATTTTATCCCATAACTTCACTTCAAAAGAAAGGAACTAAATTCTTATGGTCCAATAAATGTCAAGAAATTTTTGAAAAACTTAAGCACTTACTAACCACTGCACCTATTCTAAGAATAGGAGATCCATACAAGGACTTCCTGGTATGTATCGATGCTTGCCTAGAAAAATTAGGAGGGGTGTTACTACAAGAGGATTATGTAAGAAGCTACGAGTCAAGAAAACCTTAAAATACATGAACGAAACTATGCAACACATGACTTATAGTTAGTGGAAATAATACATGCACTAAATATGTGGAGACATTACTTAAAAGGAAGAAAATTTACCTTAATGGCAGATAACATAAGCTTAAAATACTTATTTGATCAACAAAGCTTAAATTCTTGACAAGCAAGGTGGTTAGCCTTCTTGATCAAGTATGATTTGAAATTAAACACATTTAAGGAAAAGAGAACAAAGTGGTGGATGCCCTGAGTAGGAATTCCATTCCACATTGTTCAGCTTCTTTTAGCAGCTATCAAACAAATATTGAAGATCTAATAAAAGAAGCGACCAAAAATGATAAAGAGTACTTAAAAGTTAAAGGACAATTGGAAAGGGGTGTTAATAGAAATCATTTAGTTTATTCTATAAGTTTGGAAAATGTGTTAGTTTATAAAAATCGACTATATATATCAAATTATAAAGAAGTTAAACAATTAATTCTAAATGAACTACATAAGAAACCATATTCCGGACATTCGGGATACCAAAATATGATAATTATGTTAAGGAAAAGCTATTATTGGCCTAACATGAAGAATGATGCTGCAAATTATCTAGCTAGGTGTATTGAATGTCAACAAGTAAAAATTGAGCATCAACATCCTGTCGGGTTACTGCAACCCTTTCCAATTCCAAAATGGAAATGGGAGATAATAAGCATGGACTTTATAACGGAATTAACTAAAAAAAATAAACAACATGACTCAATAATGGTATTTGTTGATAATTTAAGTAAAGTTGCACACTCCATACCTTTAAAATCTACTTTTAAAGCCATTAATACTGATATTTTTATGCAAGAAATATTCTGGTTACATGGTATTCCAAAGGTTGTGATTTTTTATAGAGATGTAAATTTTATCGGTAACTTTTGGAAATCCTTGTTTAAAGGTCTAGATGCACAATTGAATTTTAGTATTGCTTATCATCCTCAAATGGATGGGAAAATTGAAAGAAATAATCAAGTCTTAGATGATATGTTGTGAATGTATGTAATGGATAAACCAAGTAAATGGGAAGAGTATTTGCATTTAGTAGAATTTTCCTATAATAATTGGTATCAAGCTTCATTAAAAATGAGTCCATTTAAAATTTTGTATGGTCAGAAATGTCACACTCATTTTTCTTGGAATAACCCTGCTGATAGGATTGTTCTAGGACCATAGATGTTAAAAGAGATGGAACAAACGATGAAAGAGTTGCAACAAAACTTAAAAGTTTCCCAGGACCGACAAAAGAGTTACATGGATTTAAAAAGAACTCCAAGAGAGTTCAACATTGGTGATCATGTCTTTTATTAATCTGATGTATGTGTGGTAACTTTAAATATATTTTTTAACCAATTAACTAGTTGTGAAACAGGGATCGAAGAATTCTCAGCTTTGGTTCGTTGTTCGATGCTAGTTAGGTTTTCTCCAAGTGACTTCTAAACTTAGGCATATTGCTCCTATTGTACCTACTTTATTATGTCTAACTCCTGGCTCTGATCCATCCCCATGGTTTCTGACCAGGAAGGGGCTGATATCCCCTCCCATAGCACACATATTCATGTCCCTATATCAACGTGTGTAACACTGCATCATTCATCCACTTCCACTCTGAAAAATAGGCTCAGGTGATATCCCTATTCCTAATAAATACACTCTCGATTTAACCCCTTCTCCACCTAATGCGCCTCAGATCGATCAGCTACCAACCCTCATGAAACTAGCACCTGCAAAGCCAGGAGTGCCACCAAACCTAATCTACCCCTCCTCACTGAGTGAATAAATTCCTGGGTTCAATTTCTTAGAGATCATACCCTGACTGGAAATTTCATAGGATTTTGGCCCACTGAACAAGTGATGAGAGGATGGATAGCTACTAAATGGAAACCCAAAGATCACTTTGACCTACAGCTTGGCTCCAAGGGTTTCTTTACAATTACCTTTCATCACCTTGAATACAAAACCAAAGTGGAAGAAGGCGGTCTCTATTTCTTCAACTCTACAGGTATGTATCTAAAAACTTGGACAAAGCGATTCTACCCAAAAAAAGAAGACTTCACCTGGGCTCTTGTCTGGATAAGGACGTACTCCCTCCCTCAAGAATACATGAATGAAGAAATGTTGAAGGGAATTGGCAACACCCTGGGAGCCTTTGTTTGTTTTGCTGACCAAACAAAGCTCACAAATTCACTTCATATGTGTGGATCTATGTCTACATGCATATTGTTAAATCCATTATGAATTCCTTCAATCTCATCCATGGAGACTCGGACTGGGTACAGCCATTGGAATATGAACATGTTCCCTTCATATGTTGTAAATGCCATGAGCATGGCCACCTATTCCAGAATTGTCCCAAAAACAAACCCTGTAAGATCCTGAAATATGAAGAAAGAGACACAAAGGTTTCCAAATAACGCCAAAAAATTGGTAGCAAGGATGGAAGCCTTTGGGGCACACTCCCAAATTTGACACCCCCACCACAAGCAATAACTTCAAGTTCATGTTCAGCTAGCAATAAAACTTGGTCGAAGATCCAAGATTACATAAAGAGACGCAAGAAAATATCTCCAGTCCGTTACCCTATTCTCATCAAGTAGACTCGTGTACCTTCTCCCCTCCCTCTTAGTCCCAAGCAACAGGATCGGCAGATCCACTCTGTAAGACCTCGCATCCTAAAGTTAACCCCCTTCCCTCCTTTACTGATCCTGGCTTGAAAATCCCCATGGATGAATAGATGACGGAGATATAACTAGGGGACCTTAACCTCATTGGGTTAGAAGATGCTTGCACCAAAAAATATTTTAGCTCCATTCCAGCCCACCAAATCCATCTTCTCAAATAAGAATTAGCTAAAGATAAAGATTAAAAAAAACTTGGGGTCCTCAACCTTCATCAAAAAGACAAGCAAAAACTCATTAGGGAAAGTAAAAAAAGAGGGAGGAAATCTACTCTACAAAGGATAAATGTGTTGGTCACCCGTTTGGTGGAATCAAGGAAATATTCCTAGTTAATGGAATATTTCCCCTCCTCCTCCCCTTGTAGCAGGGATTTCTCCTTGCTACAGGGGCAGGAATAGCTCCCTTCTGTCTATAGGACAGAAGGGTAGGTTCCTACGTGTGAAAATGCTGAAAATAAAGCGGAATGGATAGAAAGTAAAGATAGAAAGAAAATAGTGGCTGTGAGCCCCTCTGCAGACAATGTTAGGGCTTCACCTTGGCTACTTGCAAACAACTATTAAGTAAAAAAAAACCTGCAAAACATGTTAATAGACAAACCTGCAAAAAAACATGGGTCAGAAATCAAAAACTACTAAAGAAAAATGCATAAACAAAACAAGATTATACCTCCTTTCGTGAAATGGGCCACCATGCCCTGGCTGGAAGGAAGCACCTCCCTATCTCACTCAACAATGGATGACGAGCTATGGCTCAATGGGGAGAATGGATGAAGGAGAGAGGGATGTGGTTGGCTTGAGAGGCAAAAAAGCGGTAGTGGAATAAAAACCACGATACACGTGGCAGCTCACAGTACATTCCGCAGAGAAGAGTGGTTAAAGGAAAAACACCAAAGGGAACCTCCATAATAGACCTTTATCTAAAGGTGAGGTTGACTTATTTTTAAAAATCATTTTTTATTTTGCATACTGGGACGAGTGAAGGAGACAGCCTGCCATCATTTCATAGTCAACCTCATGTACATACAGTTACAGTCACAGGTAACCTTTGAATACTTGAGCTCTGTTTAGAGAATTATTTTCGTTTTCCTGTTATGGAGAAAGAGAAGGGGTTAGAAGGTCCTAACCGGGTCTTGGATGAAAGAGAGGAATTCATGGTTGATAGAGACAGAAGTGTGTATGACCCGTTTTTGTTGGTTGGAAATGTATCAATTACTAAAGAAAGATTGTGGCAGTATAGTTTACAGGGAAATGACATTTTGAATGTCTGCAAGTCCTTTTTGTACTACTTTGCCGTTGAACAGACTTTACCCTTTCCTGAACTTGCTGAATGGTGTGCAAGTAATTACTCACCTTCTGAGAGAGTCATTATGAGTCACTCCACATCCAATATATTATGTATGATTGATGCAAAAACTATTCGTGGATTCTTTAATTTGCCTGATATTTTTCTTGACAGTGGTGAGTCTGTGAATGAGTCTATTTTAGTCGACGTATACAAAGGTTGTAAAACTGAAATCCGATGTGAATTTTTGTCTAATATTTTTAATGAAGGTCAGTCATTAGAGGGTCTCTTTTTTCCATACCATATTCACATTTTCAAAGAATAGGTCCAATTGGTTGTATCTTTGGTCTGCCAAATTTTAGGTCTAGATAATGACATTCATGTCAATGAGGTTGTCTTGGGTCTTTTATTGAAAATGAGTTCAGTCTGTCTTGAGTCTAAGTCCCATCTAGTCCATTACTTTAGTTTGGATGAATATTTAGCAGAGGTCATTCATATCCAGTTAGTTGATTTCCCAAAAGTCATATTTTTCAAATACCAATCATATCTATTGAACATGTTGTTATGTTCAAACGTGACAGAATTACAATTCTTGACTACTATGTTCTCTTCGGATCTTCCGAAGCAAATCAATATGTTTGAGTTCGTGAATTCCATTATGTCAAAGATGTACAAGTTTCTATTTGATGAGGAATTTCCCAGAGTACTTGAAGAAATGAAGGTTATGATGTAATCGTCACCAGAAGATAGGGTTGGGGATTGGTTTTTATATAAAGACTTTACTGTTTTAAGAATGTATGGTTTCACCGAAGAGCCATGCAGGCTACCTGTTTTTCTTATCCCTAGAATCTTTGAACTTGAATTCATGAGACAAAGATTATATGCAGAGGAGGAGCATTTTGGAGCTTTCAAGAAGTCCTCTAATATCAAATTTCCCCTTAAAGTTGGTCCATTCATCTTTAAAAACAAAGGTGCCTTGGTGATTGTGGAAAATTTATTGGAGAATATGGATTTTCAGAAAGAACATAAGGTCAATTATGATCCATATCATATAATTTCTCAAAGGAAACAAGCAAATAAGAACAAACCATTTGATCATCAAGATGTTGAGGGATTGGTGGAAATAACCAATTTGTCTCATTTTGTGGAAAATCCAGGAAGAAATGAAGGTAAAAGCGGTGAGTTGATTACAGCATCTCAAGTGCCAAAAAATTCTAATGTTTTAATTAAAAGAAGTTTTTCTGAAGTTGAGAATATGGAGATAGATGAAAACGGTTCACGTAAAAAGGCCAAAACATTTTCTCAAGATGATCAAATTTCAAGTGAAATAGTTTCAGAAGAGTTGAAGAAAGTAGTTTTAATTCCTAAGAAGTCAGTGCAAATGAACCAATTTTCTTTTGAAAGTGAAAATAATGTAGAGTCCAGTTCAATTTTTAAATCCAAAGCAGAGTTCATGACAAGTTATGTTGAAAAGAAGATGCAGTCCTTGGAAGAGACTAAAAATCTACTTCCGCGAGTGAGAAGTCTAGGCAACCCAAAGGTGTCACTAATTTCCACTCGGGATGTAGAGAGGAACACCTTAAAATTATCTATGGTAAGTGACAAAAAAGTGGCTGAGATAGAGGAAAGATTGGATAAAATCAGTGTACCTGAAAAGATACAGCTTCACAAACAGACAGGGGATATAATTTATTCAGATTTGTTACATGCCATGATGAAAATTAACAAATTGCAAGTTCTAGTGGATAAGTTGGAGGTCCAGTTGAAACACGAAAAAGTTGAGAATAAGGCGAATTCAATCCAAATAAAGAAGCTGCAAGCAGAAGTTATAAGCTCGAGAGATGAACCAGGAAACACACAAGCCATCAGGATACTTTTGAAGGAAAAAGATAATGCCATTCAAGTATTAAAAAAGAAGTTGAAAATTCCAAGTTCTGAACATGCTCAGTTCTCAGAGTTGTTGGCATTGCAAGAGGAGAAAGATAGAATTCATCAAGAAATGATGGAATATAAAGGCAAAATGGTGAAGCTGCAAGAGGAAAAGAATAAATGGGAAACGGTGAGAACTAAGTTAATGACACAAATTTCACAGTTAAAGAAAGATCAAAATGACGAGAAAGAAATTATGGAATAATTAATGAGCCAGACCCCTACTGATGCAGATTTGTCCATTGTAAATATTGAAAATCCTTTAAGTGATTTTTCTGCTGATGATTTGTTAGTACCAATGTCACAAGTAAGCTTGAAAGATGTAGAAATCAGGGAATTAAAAGAGGAAAATGAGAGGATCAAATCTGAACTGACTAAAATGGTTGAAAACAACAATAAAATATTACATGACAAAAGTCAGTTGCAGAAGAAGTTTAATGAATTAAAAGAAAGGAATACAGGAAAGGGGCCTCTACAAGGAGCCAAGCATATAATCTGGGATACATTGTCTGTAGAGGTTACTAAGTTCAGACATTATCTGAATTTCATTGATGACCAGAGTGCATTGGTTAATTTATCCAATTAGAGATTAAAATTAGTAAATGAGACCATGGAGAGAAAGCCCCTAAGTACAGCTCAGAATGCACTGAATTTCTTAAATTCATTAACTTATCAAAAATTGCAGGATATAGGGATTAAAGACAGAGTGGCTATTGTACTATGGTCGAAAAAATTCATTAACAAACATCAGATTATGAAAGTTGTACAAGATAAGGTGGATGAGATGACTTCGCAGATTAATGATTTCAGGTATGCCTTTAGAGAATTGTTTGAAGATGGCCTGCCCTCTTTCTGGGATGAAGAAGGGAGACTTTTTTCTCAAGAACATTATCATAGCCTGTTAGTACAAAACCGTATGGACCATTCCAAGTTTGATGACTTGGTAAAAGGACTGACTGGGAAAATCAACATGGACAAGTTGACATAAGACTTCGAAATATTGCAAAAATTTCTGATCGTCAGAGGAGGACTGCCCGCTGTATCTTATGAGGTGTATATGGATCTGGAGGTGTCTATCAGAGAAATGATCAAGTATGACATGCCAAGTGCAGAACAATGGAGGACCGTGGAGTGATTCAGGAAGACAAAGTATATTCTTCATCCCTAAAAAAGTAGGCGTTGCGCGCTGTGGAGCTGTTTAATCGGGCCTTGTTGTCGCCAAGTCAATTTTAATTAAATGATATGTTGTCAGGATCAAAGCATGTAGTTTATTCCTAGTTGTTAGGGATACGGTTACAAAGACTTTGATTAAACAGATTATTCAGTTATTAAATCTTCTTGGGAAGAAATCATTTATGTATATATTTGCATTTACTTGATGTATCGAGGGTTGGAACCCGTATGTTGGATCAATGTTTTTGAGGACAGATAATTTTTGAATAACAAAGTTGAATCTGTGTGGATTATCATCGATTCATGTACTATCTACGTTACAGTCTGTGCTTTTCTTTCCTATGTGATTGTTTTTTCTCCAGTGCTTACATTCCATTTTTTTTTTCTCGTATCTGAAGCGCAGTGTTGAATAGTTCAGAATTCATACTTGTTGTGCTCTGACTATTGTTTCAGATATTTTATAAATGTTTCTACTAAAGTTAATATGGAATTCATCTTATGATGCTCTATATTGATGGATTGTTCATACTTCTTCCTTTTCCACCTGAAATCAATGAATGACTATAACTAAGTGGTTATCTTGCCTTTGATGAAATCTCATGCATGCGACCTTGTGCTATCTTTATGTATTTTGACTCCATTTCCCAATGGTAATGTGTATTGTTTCAACCATCTACATAATGTTTAAGTGTTGATTCTTATATCTGGCCTTGTTAAATTTATATTCGAGAGATCCCTCTCTGGAAAGGAAAGCCAGTTTCTTTCTAAAGTGGTTTTTGTTGTTACCTTTGGGATTTACCTTTGCAACCTGGGTACATTCTGAGAGATAACAAATTGGCACCGTTGCTAGGGACGAAAGTGAAAATCTTCCCTAGGAAGAACAACAGAGTTTTAAAGATCAAGAAAAGATTTATGTGGGCAAACAGGAATTTTTAGTTAGTAGAGAAGGTTGTATATTTTCCCTGGTGATTCCACTGTAAAGGTTTTTCAAAATTTTGAAAAAAAAAGTCATTCTGGCTACAAGAAGACATACACGAGGTAATTTTGATATTGAAATTTTAAAGAGTTTAGAAGATCCAGAAAATTTGTTTAAGAAAAAAGATAAAGAAAAAATAGATTTTCTCTGTTTGGTGCATCATCTTCTCGGGATTCTCATAGTATTTTTTTATCAAGAATGGGAAGTTAATATTGGAAAGGGTTTGTTGAAATCTAAGTCTAAATCTGATCTTAAAAATACTGAATTTACTCCCCGTAGATTAGAATCTTATTGACTGGATTCCCTTTGGAGAGATTTACAACAGTCTGCAAAAGTTGAAGAAACACTTGTTGTTCAAAACACTAAAAATTCTTCAGTACCTCTGAATCTACCTAGACCAATGGTAGCCAGATTTTCTCCTTTGCATTTGCCTATTTTATTGCACGACCTTCCCCAAAATTACTCCCAAAGAATTTCCTTGTTTGATGGAGAAGGAGACATAACCGCAAAACAACATGTGGCCAAATTTGAAGATTTTGGTGACTTGGAGGAAGTCGATTATGCTGATGTTAAAATGCGGTTATTTGCTCAAAGTTTGTCAGGTGAAGCGAAGAAATGGTTTAAATATTTGCCGGATGGATCTATATTGACTTTCCAAGCTTTCCAGAATGCATTCCTAGAAATATGGGATGACAAACAAAGTCCTTTGCAACTCTTGTCCCAGTATAATAGTCTCAAGAAGGGGGGTTTTGAATATGTTCATGAATTTTCAAGTAGGTTTATGAGGGTTTATAATTCTATTCCAAAAGATATAAAACCTTCTACAACTGTTGCTAAACTTCATTATGCTGGAGCTTTTGATAATGACTTTGCATTTTCATTAAGAGAAAGAAAATCAGCAACTCTTGCCGCAATGTTTACAGATGCTTTAGAAGTAGAGGCAAATATGATGGAAAGTGGGAAAATGAAACACAGAGGCACTGATAAGAGGAAAAAGGAAGAAAATATGCCTTCTACTTCTTCTTCTACCATTGATATTAAGTTTGAAATGATGTTGAAGACGATGGAGAAGTTGATGGACAGGTTGACTATGGATAATAGGTCGTTCAACAGAGAATAAGTTGATCCTCAAATCAGGAATCCAAATTTTAGAAGACAAAATCCTCCTATACCTCCACAAAATAGGCAGAGAGACATGAGAAACCCAAGAAATCAAGAGGAACAGCAAATTCAACCACCATTTCCTGAGAATTATCTTGCTGACGAAGAAGATCCTGCTGAAAATGAAATCCATCTTTTTGGGGAACTAGATTCAGAGATATATCTTACTGAAGAAGAGCATAGCATGTTTGCACAGGAGGATGGAAATGAAGAATTTGAGAGGGACTCATAACAATATTAGAGGGGTTATTTGCATGCTATGGATGATGTACAGAGGAAGATTAAATTGACAAACAGAGAAGTTCTTATAAATAAAGGGAGGTTAATTCCAAATCAGCCTTCCACTAGTTCATTGAATACAGAAAAGGGAAAAGAAATACAAAAAGAATCTGTTGTAAATAAGGAAGTTGAGAACGAGATACAAAGAACAAAAGGAATGAAACAGGTAACACCAATTGATGTAGAAAAAGTTAATTCTAGTTTCAATTTGCAGAATGAGCTTTCCAAGTTGAAAATCCATGTTCCTTTTAATGAGTTGTTGAGAAACAATGAGTATATAGATACCATAACAAAGATGGTCAGAGGTCAAGGAGAATTGCAGTCTGACATTTTGGAATTGACTGATGATAGTTCTACTATTTCATTTGGGTCAAAAGTTGAAAGTTTAGATAATGAAGAAGTTCCTCCTTTTTATTTGAGTTTGAATGTGCATGATATGGTGGTTCATAATGCGATGTTAGATTCAGTTGCATCACACAATTTAATGCCAAAAGGAGTAGTCGAAAGTTTGGGACTGGAAGTGACAAGACCATATAAAGATTTGTATTCTTTTGATTCCAGGAGAGTGAAATGTCTTGGTTTGATTAAGGATATGGTAGTAACTTTGAATAAATTGCCATCTAAAACAATAGTAATGGATGTGGTAGTAGCAAATATTCCACCAAAGTTTGGAGTATTGTTATCAAGATCTTGGACCTCAAAGTTGAAGGGTGGTTTACAAATGGATATGTCATATGATACTATTCCTGTTCAAGATGGGAGCAAGAGGTTGTATAGTGAGAAAATAACTCCCTATGTAGTGAACAGTCAAGATAAACCTGAATTTCATCATATATATGTTGTTGATACTAATTTGGGGTCTTCCATTTTCTTTAACGATATTGTCCCATGTGACTTGGAACCTACATTGTAGATGAAGCCTGAAGAAAATAAAAAGGAAGATGTGATAGACCAGAATGCTTTGAAAGAAAAGCAAAAAAGAGAAGGTTTGTGGACTATGTATTTTGATGGATATATGGCAAAAGTAGGCACTGGAGCTGGTGTGTATATAATCTCTCCTATCAGCGATTTTAAAGCTTTATTATATAAATTAACATTTGAATGAACAATTAATGCAGCTGAGTATGAAGCTTTATTACTTGGGTTGCATGCTTTGAAATGTTTGGGAGCATAGAGGATAAGAATTTTGGGGGATTCATAGCTGGTAATAAACCAGGTGAATGATATTAATCAAACTAAGCATCCCCAGATGAGGGCTTATAGGAATGAAGTATGGGATATGATTGGTAAATTTTTTACAGAGCATGCAATTAAGGTGATTCCCAAATATGAAAATCCAGTAGCTGATTCTTTGGCAGTAGCTGCTGGAAAATTCAAAACCCCTAGTGCTGGTCAAAAAGAATATCGAGTGGACATTGTGAACAAACCATCTATTCCCAATAGTTCTAAATATTGGCAGGTGTTTGAAGATGACATGCAGATAAAAAGGTTTTTAGAATTGTCGGGAGAATTTGTAAATACTCATATTGATGCCGAAAATGACAATGGTGAAAATTTCCAAGATGATGAAGAGCCTAAAGAAGAAAAGAATGGTGTTGAAAAATTAAAAGGAACCTTGGGAGGAAAAGATATTATTCAATTGAAAAATAATTTTATACCAAGAGGTTTAATTCCTTTAGAAAAAATTTTTGATCAGAATGATGTTGCTAAGAATCCTAAAGTGAAGCCTGCTGAAAATGTTGTTGAAGACAAAAATATTGGTACCGAAGAAAATCCAAAGATTGTAAAATTGTCCAGACATTTGCCTGTAAAAGAAAAAGAAGAGTATGTGAATTTAATGAAGAGATATACAGATGTATTTGCTTGGAGTTATGAAGATCTTAAAGAATATGATACATCTATAATACAACATACTATTCGCATAGAACCTGGGGAAAAGCCTTTCAGGCAAAAACTCAGAAGAATAAATCCTAAATTGCTGCTAATTTTTGAGAAGGAAATTAAAAAATTATTTGACGCCAAGATCATCGTGACTCTAAGATTTTCAAGATGGGTTGCAAATTTAGTTCCTGTTAGGAAAAAGAATGGAGAAATAAGACTGTGTATAGACTTCTGTAATTTGAATAAATTTTCTATGAAGGACAATTATCCCTTGCCGAAGATGGATTATATATTGCAGAAAGTAGTTGGAGCTGAAAGAATTTCGATGATGGACGGTTTTTCTGGTTACAATCAGATTAAAGTACTACCTGAAGATCAGGAGAAAACTGCTTTTACTACACCTTAGGGCACCTTTATGTATGCAAATATGCCTTTTGGCTTAATGAATGCAGGAGCTACTTTCCAGAGGGCTATGGACATTGCTTTTGCGGGGGAAATTGGAAAGTTTGTGGTAATTTACATGGACGACATCAAAGTTTATTCAAAATCTAACAGGGAAAATATTCATCATTTAGAAAAAAATCTCATGAAGTGTAGGAAGTTCAGTATATCATTGAACCCGAAAAAATCAAATTTTGCGCTGGAAGAAGGAAAATTGTTAGGTCATATAATATCTAAAGATGGAATAAAAAATTGATCCTGAAAGGGTTAGCGCAATTTTAAAGGTACGAGAACCCAGGAGTAAAAAGGAATTACAATCATTTTTGGGATAGGTGAATTTTTTGAGAAGGTTTGTGCCTAGTTTTGCTGAAATCTTAATGAATATTACAAATATGTTGAGAAAAGGTCATGAGATAAAATGGAATGCAGATGCTAGGAGGTCATTTTGGGAAATAAAACAAGCAATTTCGGAGGCTCCAGTGTTGGTAAGTCTATATTTCACCAAAGATTTCCTAGTATTTTCTTATGCTTCAGAACATACTATTGCAGCAGTTTTGTTGCAGAAGAATGATGAAAACATGGAGCAACCCATAGCATTTTTCAGCAAGATGTTGAGAGATGGAGAATTAAAATATGATATCATGGAGAAACAAGCATATTCTTTGGTCAAAGATTTGAAAGATTTCAGAGTGTATATTCTTCACTCACATGTAATTGCGCATGTTCCAACCGCTGCAGTGAAATTGATTTTGACACAACCTGATCCAGAAGGCAGAAGGGAAAAATGGATAGTGACATTACTGGAGTATGACATAGAGATAAAGCCTACCAAGTTGGTTAAGGGACAAGGATTAGCGAAAATGATGACAAATTCAAATTGTGAGTCTTTACACCTCAATTTCTTATCCAATCAGTCTAATAAATTGGATACAGAGGTGGAAGCAATGATTGATTTTGTTGCATCTCCATGGTACTCTGACATTGTTCATGTCCTTCGAAATTTACAAGCACCGGGAGAATTGAGTAAGTCAAGAGCAAGATCAGTCAATTGAAAGCTGCCAAGTTCTGTATTATAAATCAATATCTTTATTGGAAGGATCCTGGAGGTGTATTACTCAATTGTATTTTGGAAAATGAAGCTCAGCATACAGTCAAATAATTCCATAAAGGAGATTGTGGAGGGAATCATTCTTGGAAGGTGACTGCAAATAAAATTGTAAGAGCGGGTTACTATTTTCCAACATTGTTTTCAGATGTGTATAAAGAAACCAGCATGTGTCATCAGTGTCATATTTTTTACGGTAAAAGAAAGGTACTCCCTCTTCCTTTAAATCCAATAATAATAGAAGCTCCTTTTCAATAGTGGGGTCTGGATTTCATTGGCGAAATAAATCCCAATTCTTCAGGACAGCATAAATGGATTTTAACAGCTACGGATTATTTTACAAAATGGATTGAAGCAATTCCTACAAGGAGAGCAACTGAGACCGTAATCATGGATTTTCTTGAGGAGAACATACTGGCTAGAATTGGGTGTCCCAAAAGAATAGTAACAGATAATGCAGCAACCTTTAAGTCCAAGAAAATGATTAATTTTTGTCACAAATATCATATCAATTTGAATCATTCGACTGCCTATTATCCGCAAGGAAATGGGTTAGCCGAGTCTTCAAATAAAAGCCTGGTAAGGATTATCAAGAAGCTGTTGGAAGATAATAAAAGATCATGGCATACCAAGCTCAAATATGCTTTATGGGCTGACAGGATTAGTACTAAAAGAGTGATTGGAATGTCTCCTTTCCAATTAGTGTATGGAATTGAAGTTGTCTTTCCAGCATCGTTAGGTGTTCCAGTTATGAGGTATTTTCAAGAGCAACAAGAAGAATCAAACCACATGCAGTGGAGGATAAACTAGATCATTGAGCTAGAAGAGAAAAGGAATAAGACCTATGATAAAGTGCAATCACATCAGGAAAAAATGAAAAATACTTTCAACAGAAGGGTGAAGGAAGAACAGTTTCAGATTGATGACCTGGTCTTGAAATGGGACGCTCCTAAAGAAGATAAACATGGAAAATTTGATCACATGTGGGTAGGTCCTTATGTTATTGCTAGACACAGAGGGCAGAATGCATTTCTTTAGGAATATCCGAATAGGGTTTCTTTGGATAGTAACCCTGTCAATGGGAGATTTTTGAAGCATTACCTGTCCTAAGAAGGAAGGTAAAACTTGTATCATATTTTGTAAATATTTATTGTATTTAAAAAGAAGTACAGATGGTGAGCCGAATGTTTTTGAAGCCCGCATTGAAAGCCCTAAGATTCAGGAGGTAAACCATTTCTTTCTAGCAAAATATATCAGCAAAAAAGTAAAAAAAAAAAAATTTTGGGAGATATCATATAAAGATTAAATACAAGCACCTGGTCTACGAGTTCTTTGATACCTCGCAGGGAGGATATCATCCCCAGATGGAGCCAGTTGTTAACACCTCTATTTCGAAGAATATTGAAAGAAACGAGGTGGAGAAAAATAAGGTTACATGAACTTTGGTTAAGAGTACTAATGTGAATATATCATAAAATGGCGCATAGAGGATAAAATTGTCTCATAATCTGATGGTGTAGAATGAAAGAGGTGAAAATCAATGGTTTAGAATAGATCCGCTTTATGGAGATGCACGGGAGATAAGGATAGGCGGAGGTGATTAACAGAACACGAAGATCGACGGTTGTGGGACCAAGACGGTAAAATCTGCAGCTGATAAGGAGTCCGCTCTACAAAGATGCATGTTGTTAAAAACAAAAAGGCCCAGCGGAATGTGTACGTGCAGTTTAATCTAATAGATTAAACAAAAAGCGATTATTCATCAACGGTTATCAGCAGCTCCAGAGGATAAAGTTGCACGGTAGTTGAAGTGGAAACACGGTAGCGGAATAAAAACCACGATACACGTGGTGGCTCACAGTACATTCCATGAAGAATATTGGTTAAAGGAAAACCACCAAAGGGAACCTTCGAAATAGACCTTTATATAAAGGCGAGGTTGACTTATTTTTAAAAAACATTTTTTTATTTTGCATGCTGGGACGAGTGAAGGAGACAGCCCGCCATCCTTTCGCAGTCAACCTCATGTACATACAGTTACAATCATAGGTAAGCTTTGAATACTTGAGCTCTGTTTAGAGAATTTTTGTCATTTTCCTATTATGGAGAAAGAGAAGGGGTTAGAAAGTCTTAATCGGGTCTTCGATGAAAGAGAGGATTCATGGTTGATAGAGACAGAAGTGTGTATGACCCGTTTCTGTCGATTGGAAATGTATCAATTACTAAAGAAAGATTGTGGCAGTATAGTTTACAGGGAAACAACATTTTGAATGTTTGCAAGTCCTTTCTGTATTACTTTGCCATTGAACAGACTTTACCCTTTCCTGAATTTGTTGAATGGTGTGCAAGTAATTACTCACCTTCTGAGAGAGTCATTATGAGTCGCTCCACGTCCAAGATATTATGTAGGATTGATGCAAAAACTATTCGTGGATTCCTTAATTTGCCTAATAGTTTTCCTGACAGTGGTGAGTCTGTGAATGAGTCTATTTTAGCAGAAGTATTCAAAGGTTGTAAAACTGAAATCCAATGTGAATTTTTGTCTAGTATTCTTAATGAAGGTCAGTCATTAGAGGGTCTCTTTTTGCCATACCGTATTCACATTTTCAAAGAAGAGGTCCAATTGGTTGTATCTTTGGTCTACCAAATTTTAGGTCTAGATAATGACATTCATGTCAATGAGGTTGTCTTGGGTTTTTTATTGAAAATGAGTTCAGTCAATCTTGAGTCTAAGTCCCATCCATTCCATTACTTCAGTTTGGATGAATATTTAGCAGAGGTCATTCATATCCAGTTAGTTGAGTTCCCAAAGGTCAGATTTTTCAAATACGAATCATATCTGTTGAACATGTTGTTATGTTCAAACGTGACAGAATTATAATTCTTGACTACTATGTTCTCTTCGGATCTTCCGAAGCAAATCAATATGTTCGAGTTCATGAATTCCATTATGTCAGAGATGTACAAGTTGCTATTTGATGAAGAATTTCCTATAGTACTTGAAGAAATGAAGGTTATGATGCAATCGTCACCAGAAGACAGGGTTGGGGATTGGTTTTTATATAAAGACTTTACTGTTTTAAGAGTGTATGGTTTCACCTGAGAGCCATACAGGCTACCTGTTTTTCTTACCCCTAGAATATTTGCACTTGAATTCATGAGAAAAAGATTACATGCAGAGGAGGAGCATTTTGGATCTTTCAAGAAGTCCTCTAATATAAAATTTCCCCTTAAAGTTGGTCCATTCATCTTTAAAAACAAAGGTGCCTTGGTGATTGTGGAAAAATTATTGGAGAATATGGATTTTCAAAAAGAACAGAAGGTCAATTATGATCCATATCATATAATTTCTCAAAGGAAACAAGCAAATAAGAACAAACCACTTGATCATCAAGTTGTTGAGGGATTGGAGGAAATAGCCAATTTGTCTCATTTTGTGGAAAATCTAGGAAGCAATGAAGGTAAAAGCGGTGAGTTGATTACAACGTCTCAAGTGCCAGAAAATTCTAATGTTTTAATTAAAAGAAGTTTTTCTGAAGTTGAGAATATGGAGATAGATGAAAAATTTTCATGTAAAAAGGCCAAAACATTTTCTAAAGATGATCAAATTTCAAGTGAAATAGTTTCAGAAGAGTTGAAGAAAGTAGTTTTGATTCCTAAGAAGTCAGTGCAAATGAAACAGTTTTATTTTGAAACTAAAAATAATGCAGAGTCCAGTTCAGTTTTTAAATCCAAACCAGAGTTTATGACAAGTTATGTTGAAAAGCAGATGTAGTCCTTGGAAGAGACTAAAAATCTACTTCCGCGAGTGAGAAGTCCAGGAAACCCAAAGGCGTCATTAATTTCCACTCAGGATGTAGAGAGGAATACCTTAAAATTAGCTATGGTAAGTGACAAAAAAGTGGCTAAGATGGAGGTAAGATTGGATAAAATTAGTGTAACTAACAAGATACAGCTTCACAAACAGACAGGGGATATAATTTATTCAAATTTGTTACATGCCATGATGAAAATTAACAAATTTCAAGTTCTAGTGGATAATTTGGAGGTCCAGTTGAAACACGAAAAATTTGAGAATAAGGCGAATTCAATCCAAATAAAGAAGTCGCAGGCAGAAGTTATAAGCTCGGGAGATGAACCAAGAAACACACAAGCCATCAGGAGACTTTTGGAGGAAAAAGATAATGCCATTCAAGTATTGAAAAAGAAGTTGAAAATTCCAAGTTCTGAACATGCTCAGTCCTCAGAGTTGTTGGCATTGCAAGAGGAGAAAGATAGAATTCATCAAGAAATGATGGAATATAAAGGCAAAATGGTGAAGCTGCAAGAGGAAAAGAATAAATGGGAAACAGTGAGAACTGAGTTAATGACACAAATTTCATAGTTAAAGAAAGATCAAAATGACGAGAAAGAAATTATGGAATAATTAATGAGCCAGACCCCTATTGATGTAGATTTGTCCATTGTAAATATTGAAAAGCCTTTAAGTGATTTTTCTGCTGATGATTTGTTAGTACCAATGTCATAAGTAAGCTTGAAAGATGTAGAAATCAGGGAATTAAAAGAATAAAATGAGAGGATCAAATCTGAACTAACTAAAATGGTTGAAAACAAGAATAAAATATTACATGACAAAAGTCAATTGCAGAAGAAGTTTAATGAATTAAAAGAAAGGAATACAGGAAAGGGGCCTCTACAAGGATCCAAGCATATAATATGGGATACATTGTCTGTAGAGATTACTAAGTTCAGACATTATATGATATTTATTGATGACCAGAGTGCATTGGTTAATTTAGCCAGTCATATATTAAAATTAGTAAATGAGACCATGGAGAGAAAGCCCCTAAGTACAGCTCAGAATGCACTGAATTTCTTGAATTCATTAACTTATCAAAAATTGCAGCATATAGGGATTAAAGATAGAGTGGCTATTGTACTATGGTCGAAAAAATTCATTAACAAACATCAGCTTATGAAAGTTGTACAAGATAAGGCGAATGAGATGACTTCGCAGATTAATGATTTCAGGAATGCCTTTAGAGAATTGTTTGAAGATGGACTTCCGTCTTTCTGGGATGAAGAAGAGAGACTTTTTTCTCAGGAACATTATCATAGCCTGCTAGTAAAAACTTGGTAAAAGGATTGACTGGGAAAATCATCGTGGACAAGTTGACAGAAGACTTCGAAATATTGCAAAAAATTTTGATCGTCAGAGGAGGATTGCCCGCTGTATCTTATGAGGCGTATATGGATCTGGAGGTGTCTATCAGAGAAATTACCGAGTATGACATGCCAAGTGCAGAACAATGGAGGATTGTGGAGCGATTCGGCAAGACAAAGTATATTCTTCATCCTTAAAAAACTAGGTGTTGCGCGCTGTGGAGCTGTTTATTCAAGCCTTGCTATCGCCAAGTCAATTTTAATTCAATGATCTGTTGTCAAGACCAAAGCATGTAGTTTATTCCTAGTTGTTAGGGATATGGTTACAAAGACTTTGATTAAACAGATTATTCAGATATTAAATCTTCTTGGGAAGAAATCATTTATGTATATATTTGCATTTACTTGATGTATTGAGGGTTGGAACCCGTATGTTGGATCAATGTTTTTGAGGACAGATCATTTTTGAATAACAAAGTTAAATGCATGTGGATTATCATAGATTCATGTGCTATCTACGTTACATTCTGTGCTTTTCTTTCCTATGTGATTATTTTTTCTCCAGTGCTTACATTCCATTTTGTTTTCCTCGTATCTGAAGTGCAAAGTTGAATATTTCAGAATTCATACTTGTTGTGCTCGGACTATTGTTTCAGATATTTTATAAATGTTTCTGCTAAAGTTAATATGGAATTCATATTATGATGCTCTATATTGATGGACTGTTCATACTTCTTCCTTTTCCACCTAAAATCAATGAATGACCGTAACTAAGTGGTTATCTTACCTTTGATGAAATCTCACGCATGAGACCTTGTGCTATCTTTATGTATTTTGACTCCATTTCCCAATGGTTATGTGTATTGTTTCAACCGTCTACATAATGTTTAAGTGTTGATTCTTATAGCTGGCCTTGTTAAATTTATATTCGAGAGATCCCTCTCTGGAAATGAAATCCAATTTCTTTCTAAAGTGGTTTTCGTTGTTACCTTTGGGATTTACCTTTGCAACCTGGGTACATTCTGAGTGATAACATCGTAGATTTTTAGCGAGCCTAAGAAAGTAAATGCTCGATGGTGCTTTCAATTTTAGAGAGTCTGAAAGCATGAAGAAGACTCCAGTGGGGGATCTTTTTTGTTGGTAGTCTCATGTGCCTGAAAAAGGATTAAAGTATACATAGGAGAGCTCACCCATCCTGTAGGGGATGAGAGACTTCTTTACCATTGGTATTCCAATCAGGCCGAAAAAGGTTAAACCTATATTGACTGGACGGTCATTCAGATACTTTTACGAGCATGAACGAAACCAAGTTTGCTCGGTAATCTTTTCTTGATGAGAAGGCTGGAAAAGAGCTTAACGATAACCCGTGGTGACATTTTTTGTAAAGTGCAGCCCCTCTGCCTAAGAAAGCATAAAATTGTGCAGAGGGGAACGGTCTTGGCTTGAATAAACCAAGGTGTTCCTTTTCATTTAATGGTCTACATGGTCCACAAAAGGAGGTAAACGAGATTATGTAGACGCCATTTCCTATACTTTAATGAGCGGGAAAGGAAGCAGCTGCGCTTGGCTATCTTTTCATTGTTTTAAGGGGTCAGAAAAGAGCTTAAACAAAACTCCAATATGGTCAAACAATTGCGGTGGCACAGGCGGTGCCCCATGTCGATACGGTGGACAGTGGTCCAAAGATCATCCGTACAGTATGGACAGAGCAAAAGGATCTCAAACATACCAATACATACGCTCGATAGATTGCGGCAGAGGCTCACGAGTCGGTGCAGCAGAGGTACGCAAACCAAGGTGGCTCTCAGACAGAGGTTAGGAGAGCGTGTGTGTGTGTTGCGGTGGATGGACTTAACTACATGTGATGTGAGTGCAAGTCTGAGGGAGCTTCTATGCCAAATACATGCAAGAAAATAAATTGTTTTGTAGACAATGGTCTAGAGATCCGCGTAAGGTGCGGTGGATCGAGAAGGAAACTATGTGTTAAAAATACAAAACAAAAAAGCAAAATGGTAACCCTTAATGGGCGGTGGCCCAAGAAACTGCATGAGTAGCAGTAGGAAAGAGTGATACAAGTACAGGTCCATAGACACTTGCATCGTCATGTCATCGCTCATAAATCGAGGTGACTCGTGGGAAATGGTCCCGAAATTGATTTATTAAACATGAGACGATGGTCTCATAAGGAGATAGAGGGAAAAATTCAGAAACCAGTGGCATGAACCTCATCTCAAACGAAGTCCGTATGGTCCTGTTATGTCGATCGAAAGAAATTAGGTCAAATGGGGCCTATATAAGGGTGGGGTCCAATTGGGTCCAATTGGTGAGGTGTCATTGTCACTGTTCACTGTGGAGTTGGAGAGGTGGGCCCTAAATCTTCATTTGTTGATTTCTCTTGATCCAATCGATGGTTTCGAGTGGCACGACTTGCAGGTAAGATATCTCATTGAATATCAACTTTTTGGTGGTTTACTTTCTGGATTTGGTCACCATGAGGCCCTCAATGAGCAGTTTGGGGTTTCATGGAGGCAAGTCACTCATTTCTAAGGAAAAGGTGTAGCCTGGTCGCATCTATGGGACAATTTTGAGTGACCTGGTTGCTCATTTTGAACAAACAGGTGCGACTTGGCCTCTTTTGGGTGTTTTTTGATGATGGCAGTGGCTCACATCAGGGTTTTTGTTCATGCAGGATGGCTGAGATCAAGTGGCGAGAGAGAGACTGCAAAAGTCTCAGGGATGAATCATTACGAGATGGGAATGTGAGAGATACATTAGCCCATTGTGGATTGTTGAAGTTCATGAGGATACCCCTCATGTGGAGCTTGTGTTTGTTGATGCAAACACTGGTGAGTTTCTGGGATGCTGATGAGGAGGTGTTCCTCTTTCAGGGCCAACGTATCGAGATTACGCTGGCATATGTATACTTTCTTACTGGGCTCCCTATGTTGGGAGTGGTTGGTGACTTGGCACCTGTGTTATCTCAAGGGGAGTCATTGGAGGAGCTGTGTGATCGGCACTGTTATGCTACGATGTATGTGCGTGGCTCCTATATCCTGATGTGTGACATCGAGGATTTATCGACACGGGTGGTGGCAACCTTATTGTTGTGTATCTTGGGTTCCACGGGGAGCCACAAGATCTCTGGTGGGCAGCTTCAGCTAGTAGAGTGTACTATAGGTGGCACGTACTATGCATGGGGCCAGATGTATCTGTAGGCTGTTCGTTGTCAGCTGAACAAATCGAAGAATTCTGGCATGGGTTTTTGTTTTGGCTCCTTCCTGTGTGCTTTCTTTTTTGAGAAATTACCTACACTTCGTCCTCATCAGGTTGAGCAGGATAGTGGTCCACGGGAGCCACAGATCTACCGATGGTGTCAGATGATGATCCGAGAGGGTGGCTGTAGAGTGGGCCACTTTTTTACTAAGGAGCTATTGGAGCAATGGTGCTAGCTTCTTGTAGTGATTGAGGAGTACCCGTATGTGGGTATGGACAACCAGGGAAACCCTGAGATGCCCCGACCTCCTGTCCAGGCATGGGGACCAGCTGGTATGTATACGTGATGTTTTTATGTTCATCTTTATACATAGTGTAGTTGAGCTGGTTGGTAGTTTGTATATTGATATATGTGGACTAAAGGTGTCCTTGTTTGTATATGCAGATATTGGTCCTCACCTGCCACCCATGCATCGGAGGCGGGTCTTTACCATAGCTCCTGTGGCAGTTCCTACTGGGAGTTCCCACAGGCGACGGCGGGAGATGGATGGAGTGCTGTCGTATCTAGAACGGCTTGCTACTAGGGTCTCGGATGATGGCTAGCAGCATCTGAGTAATGAGATGATTGCCACTATTTACAACTTTCCTCCAGAGTGGAATGGTGTGATGAGGAAGATGGCTATGGCTTGTGAGCACTTTCATCGGGTGACAAGAGGTGATCTTTCTGCAGAGGATGAGTCCTCTAAGGAAGACGATGACACCAAGTTAGACGATGAGTCTGAGTTGGATTAGTAGACTAGTGGGGCTGTCCGTAGTGCGTTGGTGCACTTAGGGGTTTCAGTGTCGCTATGTATATCCTGCTGAGAAAGCATATGTGGCTTCTCATTTTGTATTGGACATGTTTTGGACATGCGACTTATCTATTTATCTATATATTTTTTACGCACATGGATGCACTTTTATGGTTTTATTATGTGAGTCTTTTTATGATGATGTGAAATGCAAATGTCTATGTGATGTATTTTTACACTTGTGTGTGTCTTTTTAGACATAATTATGCATGATGTTATGGTTGTATGTTTCCTATATGCGGTTGTGGATGTGCCAATTTAGAATATCGTTAGCCATTTGATTTGCGACACTATTGAGGTTTCTGGGAACATGTGTGAATGTGATAGATTCAAATGTTCTAACCATCTGTTTAGTGCGTAGGTACTTTCTAAAGAGGCAGGGATCACCTACTCGATAGTATTTGTTCAACTGAGAAACAAGCAGCTGGGAGTCTAAGAAGACATCGAGATGGTGAATGCCTAACTGGAGAGCGGTGGCTAAGAGGCCATTAACACCATCATATTCAGCCTGGTTGTTGGTTGTGGTTCCCACACATATTCCGTCGATGTGGATCAACTCATGCAATGGGGAGTAGATGACCCATGCAGCCGAGGCGAGGTTTGGAGACCATCTGCTTGCTCCATCTGCGAATTCCATATACCAGTTTGAGGTGTGCTCCATCTGAAGCAATGAGAGGAAATGATACATAAGACTCAATTTTGAAAAATGTGTAAAACAAAAAATGGAAAGACTATAGTATAAATTGAATTGTCGTCATTCAAAGGGGTGACGTTAGAGGGAAGGTGGTTTTGACTTCCATGGGGTCAGTGGTCATTCCTTTATGTGACACGATGAAACCTAGGAGACAGCCCGTTGGGACACAGAATACACGCTTGAAAGGGTTCAAGTGGATTCCGTACTGGCGACATCATATCAAGACTTGTCGCAAGTCATCTATGTGTTGTATTTGCTTCTATGACAGCGCAGTGAGGTTGTCGAGACACACCAACATGATGTGACCGAGGTCGCAGAAGCAGTGGGTCATGGCGCACTGGAAAGTGGCTCCGACATTTTTCAGGCCAAAGGGCATGACTCGATACGTGAATGTGCCCCATGGGGTTGTGAATGTCGTCTTATAACAGTCTTCTTTCTGGATCTAGATTTGGTTATAGCCAGAAAATCCATCCATGAAGGAAAATGCTTCATCTCTGGTGCACGCATCAATGATCTGATCGATGAAGGGTGTGGGGAAGTTGTCTTTGGGGCATGCCCCATTGAGGTCATGGAATTCTGTGCAAACGCGAATGGTACCCTGTTATTTATTCATGGGAACAGGATTAGAAACCTAAGTGGTGTACGCAATGGGGTAGATGAAGCTGGATGTGCACAGCTTCTCTATCTCGGCTTTAACCGTGGCCACTTTGGAAGGGTGAATGGGCCGTTGCTTTTGGCGTACGGGTGCCACATCAGGCCATGTGTCGATGTGGTGTTCCATCATGGATGGATCTAAGCCAGGCATTTCAGTGTATGACCAGGAAAAGATGTCTTTGAATTCTTGGAAGAGAGATTTGTAGCCAATGACCTCTTTCAGGGAGAAATATGCCCCTAGCATGATTTCTTCAACAATCTCAGAATTGGTTGAGATGTCGATTTTGATGGTGGGTGAAATGTTGGCCATGTTCCCTTCTTCAAAGGCATCTGGTGCCAGGATGGGGTTCTTGAACCAGTCGACTTTCCCATGGATGAAATCTTTGGTCTCCACGGAAAACTGGTCAGACTACGACACAAGTTCTTCGAGGAGGAAGAACGAGCGATGGTTCATGTCATTCCATGGGTATTCCAGGGTGGTTAGAGCTTCAAGTATCTCCTCATCATTTCTGAAGCACCAAAGAGATCAGCAAACAACCCAGCACCCACATTCAACAATGGGGAGGCTAGTGTGTTGTCAAGCATAGTGTTGATTGCAGGGACGACATTAGCATGTGTAGTCATCCCTTGTGGCTCAATGGTGGTGATGGTAGGGATAATGTTGGTGGGCGTCGTTAACCCTTGAGGATCATGATAAGTGAGTTGATCAACCGTTATGATATTCCCTTCATGGGGGGACATCATGAGATGGAAGACAGTTGATGCGACCGCTCTCATGGCGTACATATAACTTCTTCCGAGGAGAAGGTTATAGTCCAGTTGAGCATTCATGACCTCTATGTCGATCACCACTGTCTTCTCGGCTAATGTGATGGGGGCATGGGGGAGGATTCCTTGGGCTTTAGTGGTATGTCCCTCTTAATCCCGCAGAGTTGTGGAGGATGGTTGCAGAATTGGTGGTCCGATTTTCTGCCAAACCAGGGTGGACATAACGCACGTGGATTCCCCCTCATCCACTATGCACTGATGAACAACCAGGTTCCGGATAGACACCGGGATTTGGATGGCGATGGTGGATGGCATGCGTGGTTCTTCGTTCTCCATGTTGAATGTGATCAACTTGGAGTCAAAGGGGTCTACTTCCCCAAGGGCGGCTAGTAAGGCTTTCCACTGCATTGTGCACATTTTAAGTACCTCAAGAGTGGACATGGCGGTTGGCGTTTGGGCCAAATCATCCACAATGTTATAGCTGACTGCAGTTCTAGCCATGGTGTTATTGTCAATCCTGCGTACGGGGGGCGTGGGAATGGGGGTAACTAAAGAGGTAGGTTGATTGTTTTGGACGTTGATGTCACCGATGTGTCAGTGGGTTCGGTGGTGGTACCTTATTGATTCTGTCCAGTTTGCATGTTGACCTCTTCCGTTGTCATGGCTAGCAGGTGGTGAACACCTGTTTTGGCCATGGGAGGTGCCCCCAGAGCATTGGGATTGGGTTGGGGAGGGGGTGTGGTTGCCACCAACCCTTGGATTGGTAGTGAGTTTTGAAGCACCATGGGGGGAGGTCCTTGTGGTGTCGAGTTGGGTTGGGCTTGGTTCATGGCATTGCCGGCCTGTTGGGCCTCATTCTGAATGGACTGCTTAGCGCGAGCCATGAGGGGACACTCAAATGTGTAGTGCCCATAGACCTCACAGAGTGTGCATGGTTGGTTTGTGCGCAGCGGGACATTGTGTCTAGGAGCATTTGGTCGTGGGGGGTTTTGGGCGAGTCTGTTCGCTGCGGCATTGTTGGGAGGATTTGGTTGTTGACCGCCTCCCTGCGGTTGGTTATTGGCTTGGTTCTGGGGCCATTTATTTCTAACTTGCCCTTGTTGGTTGTTGGGGGAAGGCTGGTTGGGACGGTTTTGTTGTGTGAATACTTGTCCCAACGGAGTGGGTGGAGCGGGGGCAAGGGATTGAACTGCTTACACTGGTGATGCATAGTAGATTTGAGTGAGAGGCGGTGCCACAAATGTGGGAATTTTCCCTGCATACTGCTGTGCTATCCATGTCATGGCCTGAGCCTGCTGCGGTGGCGCGGTTTGTGTGTAGGAAGTTGTTGCTCCGGACTGGGACATCATTATAGTGTAGTCTAGAGCTTGGTTTTGGTAAGCAACATTAGTAGTGTTGCTTGGTTGTAATAGAACTACAGGTGGTGTCTGTCGGTTTTGTGGCTGTTGCGAGACTAATCCTATGATGCCATCTATAGCATGGGATGCCCCCGTTGCATCGTGGTAAGAGGTGCCTACACGGGGAGCGTCTAGGATGACGGTATATAGGTATCCAGACTGAGCGTATATCAGGTCAAACTGTTGGGCTTTCAGTATGGCCTCTTCTTCAGATTGAGGACATTCAGATGTGACGTCCTTTGATATGGGTGGGAGCAAGGTCTTCAGGAACCAATCCAAGAAGATCATGTCGTCAAGTTGGATTTTACATAAGCTATGGCATTGTCGCAACTCATGGATGTGGTCAATTATATGAGTGGTGGTGTTCTGATGGCAAGATAATAGGATCTCCACCCCCTCGTCATATCTGACGGGGAGTTGGAAATACTGTAGGAACCTGAAAGCTAGGGAGTTGAAATCAGGGTACTTGACTTGTGGCAGCTCAATGTACCATTTGGTCGCAGCACCTATGAGGGTGCATTGGAATAGCCTCAGTCTGATGGAATCGTCTATGATGTTGTTTGACAAGCACCATAGATGGAATGTCATTATGTGGTTTTCGGGACATTCCCCTGCTTTTCCTTCAAACTTGGGAATGTCTGATGGCAGCTTGGTTGGCATGGGTGGCCAGAAAGCTTAGTGGCGGATGGGGTCATTTTTTAACTGTGTCAAATCAGGCAAGTTAAGACGAGCCATGAAAGGCAGGTTTGACCCCAGGTTGATGTGGGATGGAACTGTGATGGTGGTGGGATTTACAGGTGCATAATGCATCTGCACAGCTGGGGGTACTTGCTGTGGCAGGGACATTGCCCCCATGTCTGACAGTAGGGGAAACGTAATTGGAAGGTCCACTGCCCCCTTGTGTGGAAAGAGGGGCAGTGTATGTGGAAGGGCCACTACCCCCCTGTGTTGCAGATGGGCCAGCTTGGATGGTCACTATAGGTGGTGGCAGTTGACTGATGACAGTTTGCATGACTATGCTTGGGCCACCTGTAGGGTTATTGGTGACAGGTTGTGGTGTGGACGTGGGTCCACTAGCTATGGCTATGCCGGAAAATGGATCTGGATTTGCACCAGCCATGGTGCTTGATGGTGCTGTGTGGAGGTCTGGTTTAGACTAATATGGGTCTAAATCTGAATCAAAGGCTGTGTGGCCTTCTGATGGTGTGCGAGGTTGTCGAGAATAGGCGCAACGGTGTCGGTTCAATGTCCCGAATGGTGGTGATTTCCCTATTAGGCGTGAGGAAGAGCGTGGGGGATCAATTGTGTTAGATGTTTATCAAACTGATGGGAATGATGTTTGGACCCCAGTTTCAATGGCTTCCTATTGGCTGTAGGTGGTCACTCGGCCACCAAGACTGCCAGAAGACAGCGCTTGGATTTTTCCTCACGGGCGTTTCTACTCAATCGGTGGGGGTCGTTGCCCATTTCGCTTGGCAATTCCTCTTAGCGGCCAGCTACTTTGGGGTTCCCGTGGTACTCCTCACAATGAGTTTCTAGGCAGAGCCCAAGTACTTCCCATGGTTGAATCAATCAGGGACTTATGTCCTCAAAGACTACAGATTGTTTGAACTTATTGTAAATTGATAAATTGATAAATTTTAAGGCTCTCTCAGCGTCATGAACTGAGTTGGGTTTATTATGTGGTATGTTGTATTTGTTTTTCTGTCTTTCTGGTATCAAGTGGCTGTAAATGGTTTATGAATTCATCATATTGTAGCAGAGTTCATATCATTGTTGTGCATGCAGTGAATAATCAGAAATTTGTAAACAAATACAGTTTTTAACCCTGAATGTTGATGGCCTAACTAGATGACTACCTTACACCTACATTCCTCTTCAACCAAGAGAAGGTGTTGGGCTCTCAACACAATGGGACTAATCCCATACGTAGATCCACAGCTCACCTCCCGGATGCAAGGTTGGTCAACAAGGAGGACTCTTAGCGCCGTGAGAAGCCCTCCTTCTCTACCCCCTTTACCTTCCAGGTCATTTGGTTTTAATGGTTTAGAACAATATTCAGTGAAGGGCCTAGGACTATACGAGCTTTCCCTTCATCGTATCCCAGAATACCCCGAAGGGTGATGACTAGATAAAGGAGGAAGGGTAAGCAAGACTATTAATTTTTACTGTCAATTTTAGTTAAGCTACATTCATTAAGCCATTAAAATTTGTTTGGAATTTACACATTGTTTGTTCATGAATTTGCAGAAACTGAAATTGAACTAATGTGCTGGATAGAGGTGGATGAGCCGCACTGACAGTCCCTATTAAACTGAAATTAAAACCCTGATTGACAGACCGCACATTTTTGGTCAAATTTGGCGAGGGGGTCGCAAAAATTTTCTAGAAACAAGCGAGGGGGTCGCACAGATTCCACAGACAGAATCGGTCTGTGTTTCTAAGTGAAGTCACACCTTTCGGGGGTTTAAGGGCGACCTAGTCGCGTCTGTTAGGACAAAAAGAGTGACCTCATCCCTTGTTCAGGCCCGATAAGTGCGACATGCCCCAGATTTGGGGTTTTTCTGATCCTGAGTCAGATCCGGCCGACAGTAACCTGTACTGTGGCCAAACAGACTCAGATTTTCCTTGCAGAGGATTCGGCAACAATAAAAATAGGAAATAAACTAGAGTTAACCTAGATCTGACAGGAAATTTTAAAAACTAGGGCATAAATTGAAAAAACTTGAAATTTTAAAAATCTGGACCAGGGATCCTATGGGATCGACCTGGTATGGTCGCCAATTCTGTAGTAGGGATTTCTCCTTGCTACAGGGGTAGTAATGGCTCCCTTCTATCTATAGGATAGAAGGGTAGGTTCCTGTGTGTGAAAATGCTGAAAAGAAAGCGGAATGGACAAAAAGAAAATAGTGGTCGTAAGCCCCTCTGCACACAATGTTAGGGCTTCGCCTTAGCTACCTGCAAACAACTATTAAGCAAAAAAAAACATGAAAAACATGTTAATAGACAAACCTACAAACAAACATGGGTCAAAAATCAAAAACTACTAAAGAAAAATGCATAAAAAAACAAGATTATACATCCTTTGGTGAAATAGGCCACCATGCCCTGGCTGGAAGGAAGTACCTCCCTATCTCACTCAATAAAGGATGAGGAGCTATGGCTCAATGGGGAGAATGAATAGAGGAGAGAGGGATGTGGGTGGCTTGAGAGGCAAAGATGTCTCAAGGCATCCACGGACAGCAAAACAGTATGCAAGATAGGAGTGTCTTTGAGAGTGACCCCCCACCCTCCTTTTATAGCTTTTTTGGGGTTTTAGGGTTTTAATCCCTTGGTCTGGGCTTTAGCCTCTTCCTTCCTAAATTTAGCTCCTTTTAGGGTTTTAGGCTCCTTTGAGGGGTTTTAGCCCCTTTTTGGAGGCTTTAGCCCCTAGGAGAGTTATTTAGGCTCTTTTGGGGGGTTTTTAAGCCCTTTTCTTCATCCTTAAGCCTTTTTGAGGGTGTGGGGGTCTAATGGAGGGTCGTGAATGGGTGTCCTTGGGTGGTGTAGGCCATGTAGAGCTAAGCGAGGTATTTTTTGGGTTAACACCCCTGGTTCTCAATGAATACTATCTCCTGGAATGTTAGAGGACTGTACGGTCTCACCAAAAAAATAAATTTAAAAAGTAAAATCCAGCAAGATAGGCAGGTCCTTCTTTTCATTCAGGAAATGAAGTGCACCTCCGAAACCCTTCACCTTATAATGGAAAAATTTTGGAAAGGATGCCAAACAATTGTGATTGATGCCAATGGGGCAGCCGAACGTATTTCCATTGCCTGGAACTCCTTTGTTATTTTCCTCAGCAACTTGTCAGCTTGTGCACATGCAATCATTGCTTCCTTCCACATTATTGAATTCAACATCCATGGCCACATTCTCAATTTCTACATCCCCCAACCTACATATCTCAAGCTCAATCTTCTCCACTTCATAAATTAGTTCTCCATGCAGCACTAGGACTCCCCTCTCATCATAAGAAGGTACTTCAACATGATCACCTCTCTTGGGGTAAAAAATGGGGGATTAAAATTCATTTAAACCAAGGGCCACCTCTTCAAGGCCATTATCAATGACTGCATACTAGTGGATCTCTACCCATTCTCTCTATTTTTCACCTGGAACAATCATAGAGGGGGGATTCATCGTATACATAAGCGACTAAACAGATTCTTGATCTCAGATGATATTCTCCATGCGAGCAGGCTTATAACCTTCTAGTTCCTCCCAACCGTTGGCTCAGATTATTGGCCCATTGACCTAAATTGGCAGAGTATTGGGGAGCATATTCACCTTCCCTTCCATTTTTAGAAATTCTATCTCTCTTATCCGACCTTCATCGACTCCGTCATCCTCTAGTGGTACAAGATACATCTAGAAGGAAAGTCCAAAATGGCCATTATGCAACAAAAACTTAAATCCAATAGAGCAAGGCTCAAGCACTAGAATCACACCATATTTGGTGATATCTTCAAAGATAAAAGATAAAATAATTGAGGAAAACATGGAGGCTCTTCAACGCTCCATAATGGAATATACAATATCTAAGGAAAACAAATGCAAAGAAAAGGATCTCATGTCTCAACTGGATAATCATTGTTGTCAATAAGAAATTCTCTGGAAACAAAAATCTAGAGTAAAATGGTTAAGGGAAGGTGATCGAAACATGCCTTTCTTCCACAAAATCATGATGCAACATAGAATGAACGATTGCATCACCAAACTCAAAATGGAAGAAGGATAAGTCTTGGAGGATCGGGTAGACATTGAACAAGAGTTGACTGGGTATTTTGAGGACCTTCTTGCAGAACCGCCTATCTCCAAAACTAATGCAATTGATAAAGTAACCCAACATATTCCCACCATCATCACCACTGAACAAAATTTATCCCTCATGCAACCCATCTCTCTTTAGAAAGTCGAACTAGCAGTGAATCAAATATCTGATGGCATAGTGCCTGGACCGAATGGCTTTACATTCAACTTCTTTTACTACTATTGGAACCATCTTAAGTATGATGTCCATGAAGTGGTGGAGGAATCGCATCAAAAGCAGTGAGTATTGCCTTCTCTTAATGCCACCCACCTCACTCTGGTGCATAAAGAAACAGGAGCCTCCCATCCCGGTAAGTTCAGACCCATTTCCCTTTGCAACACCATTTACAAAAGTATCTCCAAAGTGGTAGCTAACCACCTCAAGACACTTCTCCCTTTACTCATTTCCCCTAAAAAAATGGGCTATGTCAAGGGAAAGAAAATCTTGGATGGTATTATCCTGGCTCATGATTTCATTCATTCCCTCAAATTCAATTGTACCCCAAGGATTCTCCTTAAACTGGATCTTTCCAAATCCTTTGACAAGATTAGTTGGGATTTTATAAAAAATATACTCTTTTCCTTTTCGTTCAGCTAAGAGTGGACCCGCTGGATCTCCTCCCTTATTAACACTGCATTATTTTCGATCCTGTTCAATGGGTCCCCCTATGCTACCTTCTATCCCTCTCATGGTATTCGTCAAGCTGACCCCCTCTCTCCCTTTCTCTTCATCCACATGGCTGAAGGATTGGGAAGACTAATCCAAAATGCCATCGCCTCAAGCTCTCTTCGTGGCCTCTACCTTCATGGAGGCAATCCCATTGCTTATCAACAGTTTCTAGATTACAACCTCCTCTTTGGCCACCCCTCTGTACATGAATCTCACTCCTTTATATATATCCTCCACACTTTCTCAAAATCTTTTGGCACCACCCTCAACCTGGAAAAATATCAGATCTTCTTCTTTAATACGGACTCCATGATCAAACGCAATGTCTCTCTCATTCTGAGGTTTACTATCTCCACCTTACCATCCAAATACCTGGGTGCGACTCTTTTTGACTTGACCATTAAACACTCCTCTTGGAAGGAACTCCTAGAAAAGCTTGAATCTTGCATCTCCTCCTGGACATTTCATTCCCTTAATCTTCCCTATTGCCTCACTCTCCTAAAATCAGTCCTCCAATCCTTGTCAACCTACCTCTTCTCTGCTCTATCTGCTCCTAAATGGGTGCTAAAATCCCTCAAAAGTATTCATCATTCCTTCCTTTTGGGAAAAGGTTCCAGGAATAACAAGTGGGCCCTTGTGAATTGGAACATGATCTATCTTCCTCGCAATAAGGGAGGCCTGGGTCTGAGAGATACTAAAATAAACAATGCAACTCTCTCTGCAAAAAAATGGTGGACCTACATCTCACATAATCACACACCCTGGGGTAAATTATGGAATATAAAACACACAGCATAATGGGACCCTTCTCAACTGGTATGCCTCAAAATTTATCCCCCGGGATCCCTCATCTGGAAAGCTTCCAATTCTCAAAAAACCCTCATCCAGCAGCACAGCTTCTGTGAGATACGAGAGGGAGCTCACACATACTTCTGGTAGGACTCTTGGAAACAAATTCCCAACTGCATCATCTAATATGACACGGGTGACAATCATAACAACCTGCTAATTGATTTTCACTCTGTTGTTCAAGAATTTTGGGGACTGGAAGGCTCTTTTCCCTTTCATTCATGGAAGCACCCAATAACATGGCACATTCAGCTTAAACATGAAATAATGTAACTAATATGCCAGGACCTCAAGTCCAGGAAAATTAGAATCAAACATGCCCCTGTTATTCTGCGTTGGGGGCATCTCCCTAAAGTCTTGTTCACTATCAAATAGGATTACACTTTCCTTGCCACCAAATAAGAAGATCATCAATTTCCCCTCTAGAAAAAATATGGAATCCACATGTCTGGCCTAAAATTTCCACCTTTCTTTGGCTTCTCTCTCACAAGCACATCCTCACTTGGGACAACCTACAAAAAAAGGGCTTCCAAGGGCCCGCGTTCTATTTCATGTGTAGTAACACTACAGAAAACATAGATCACTTGTTGGACTCTTATGAGTATGCCTCTAAGCTTTGGGATCGTATAGACGGTATTTTCAAAAGAACCAACAAAGACAATCACAATGTCTTAAACACTCTGCTAAGATGGGAAGAAAATACCTTACAAAGTACTCTTCTTAACAAACTATGGGAACCTACCCCTGTCTTTCTAGTCTGGAGTATATGGAAAGAGATAAATTCTAGATTCTTTAAGGATTATAGCAATGCTCTGGAAAACATATGTTCTGATCTCAAAAGAAATTTTCAGGACACCACCTTCCTGGAATATTGGAACTCCTTTGATTTTCCCTCTTCTATAACTGAAAAGGGAATCCTGGATAACTGGAACTTCACTCACCGTCCCCTACCCTCTCTTGGGATGGGACCTCCCATAAGGGTCTCCATCCCTTAGCAATGGTCCCCTCCTCTAGTCAGCATCTTCAATATCAACTTCGATGGGGCCTCGAAAGGTATTCCTGGCATGGAAGGATTCGGACGTGTCATTCACAACCATGATGGTTGAATCTTGCACATTTTATGTGGAAACATGGGGTATCACACCAACAACGTTGTCGAGCTAGAAGGCCTCATTGAATGGAATGCCCTAGCCAAACATCTTAATTTTATTCCAATCATCGCTGAGGGTGACTCACAAGTGATCCTTGCTCTTGCCACCAAAATTCAAAAAGGCACTCAGGAATCAAAACTCTCCACCAACTGTATATTGGAACACAGCATCAGCAGACTTGGAAAAATCATGGAGGCTCTCCACTCAATCACCTTCCACCATTTTAGGAGAAAAGCCAATGCTCTAGACGAATTCTTGGCTAATGAAGGGGTTAAGTGTGATATTCCTCTTCATGTTGGATAGCTTGGGATTCCCTTCCCGATCATCCTCATCCACCACTACATCGCTCTCTCCTCACAAGACCACCCCTTCTTAGATACAAGTGCTTTTCCCTATATTTCTACACATTGAAGCTTTCCCCCACCACCTGGCTCCAGCATGAGGCCTCATCCCGCCTCCATCCATGCAACAAGACACCACTTAATGGGTGTTCTACCTAATCAAGCCCTGCCTGGAAGCTCTCTCCCCAATCACGCTACACCTAGAATCTCCTACCCAGCATCTGTCTCCGGCACGCACTTGTGATCCTCAACCAGTCAGGAAGATTGGATCTCATTTATGGGAATTCATTCGCAAGGCTCTAGTTTAATTGAGCTTCAGGGTGAGGATGCATACCTACTACCTGATGCGACGGACTTCATCCCAGGTCATTTACATCGGCAGCTGCAAGCTGCAGCTCCCACATGTGTTTCACCTATCGCCTGCTCTGATGATGCATGAAATGGCGCTCATGCCTGGCTCCCCCTTCATTCGCTCTACCTCAAAGCTCTCTATGTGGATCTGTAGCATTTTTTTGGATCTATGGATTACTCAGCTTTGTATGCCTGGAAGCTGCTCTTATGCACCATGACCCTGCTGAGAGGGACCCCCCATCATGGCGCTAGGCATGGTTCTAGCAGAGAAGTTGAGGCTCACAGGAAATCCAAGGTTGTTAATATCGAATATGATAGCAATGTTTCAACCTGGGTTTGGGTGCTCATCGAAGACTAAGATTCTGGTTAGGTGGCAGAATTTCTCTCCACAAGCAATTATGAGAATCAAATAAACTTCTACTAGCTAGTGAAAAATTTTCTGGGGAACCTCATCGAAGAAGTTTTGGCGAACTGGACCGGTGAAACTACCACCATCCTAGACACCAGGGGTCTTCTAGTGCATTTGGACACCAAAATGGCTAGCCTTGATGCTAGTTTGAATGGAGGAAAATACTCTCTAGAGAAGTGCTCCAATTTATATAGGCTCCCCACACCAACTAATACCACTACCATGAGGGCAGACTTGGATAGAGTGGTTACAACTCACCCTGGTGGGTCTTCGACTGTTACTCACCCAAGAGGATCATCCTCTGTGCCTCCTACTCTGTCCATTCCTGGAGAATTGTTAGTGAGAGTGGATGGGAGCTTGAAATCCTTACTGGGATTCACCTCAAGGATGATACTGCATGACTCGGGTGTCTCCTCCAGCCTTCCAACACTTCTCACCACTTTCCCCGTTCCCTCCACCATAGATATGTTGCACTTCAAACGGGTTCATACATCCACTGGGGAAGCTTCTCTCGGTGGAAAAATTGAGCCTCTGGATCCTAAGCTCTCTCCATAGGGGTGGGAGGATGATTTATTTGGAAGATTCCCCATAGTCAAAGACAAACCGAGTCCCCATAAGGAAGAAGCTCATGCGCAAGATGGTTGTCCCTAGCTTTCTTGGATTTCTACAAAGGTTTTCTCTTTTTTTGTTAAAATGTATGTTTTCTTGCTCAGTTATGGTATCTAGTAAAAAATGTGTGTTCTTCAATGGTGTCCATCTCCATGGATATGGACATTTTTCCTATGATACTCTTGTGCCTAGCATTTTTTAGCATTTGGGTAGGTGGTTCCACCAACCCAAACCGCCCAGGATGGATTTTTTCCTTGTAATATGTTTTGTACTCTTAATATAATTATTTCCTGCAACTTTACAAAAAAAACATTGGTGATCATGTATATCTAAAGATAAATTCAAAGAAGACTTCTTTCAGTTTGGGAATATGTTCCAAGCTGGCACCTGTTAGAAAAACAGAACCGTAGAGCAATAACAGTTATACAGTTAAATCATTGAACAAGATGCAAAACACATTAAGCACATTACAGAGAGACACAGATATAATGTGGTTCACCCAAACGATGGGCTACATCCACAAAGAAATTTCCAATCCTTTTATTACAGTCCAGAAAGATGAAGGGATACAACCTGCAGCAAAACCACTGCACTTCCTCTTCACGCTCTCATAGTCTCTTTCACACAATCACAGAGATTTTTTACAATGCTATAATACCATACACAGTAATGTTACAATGCTTTATTTTAGTGGAAAAATATCATGGGAAAATACTACGATTAACCCAATACCATGGGTCCACATAACTGTTGGCCAACACACATCCCAAACCCCAAAGCATGGGGAACGAGTGTACAGTACACCTAGGGTGCAAACACGACTGAATAATATCTCTAGACCTAGAAGATCAGGCTCCACAACCAACAACGCCAAGGTATTTTGTACCTTTTGAAGTGTTAGCTAAGATAGGATCAGTAGCCTATCAGCTTGCACTTCCCCCTAACATAAAAGTACACGATGTATTTCATGTTTCATTATTGAAAAAATATATACATGATGCTACTCATGTAATTGACTTGAATGTGATTCAGGTAGAACCCAAGGGTGAGTTCCATACCGAACCTTTTTGCATCCTAGACAAGAGGGAACGTATGCTATGGAATCGAGCCATCGTTCAAATAAAAGTGCAATGGAAGCACTTCAGCCCTAAAGAGAAAACTTGGGAAATGGAGGATCACGTGCAAGAAGCATATATTTCCATGTTCTAGAATGAGCAAGGGAGCTCAGAGTAAAAATAACACCAAGGACGGTGTTAAGAATAAGGTGGGGAGAAATGTAATACCCCCATGACATTACTTTTATTTTTTATATTTTTGAGAATTTTTTTTATGTAATGAGTTATTAAAATCTCAAAAACTCAAAGTGACACTTAGACAACAAACTATATATATATATATACTTGGAGAATTTAGATACATGAGGGGACACCACCATGGCACAAGAGAACATGTGTAAGCAAGCTATAGAGATCTTTACTAGTCAAATCCAATCTAAAACTCAAAAACCAGACAAGATCCTAAATCATAGGGATTTATGGATTGAATGGAGTTTTGCTTGGGATGGAATAAGACCTGGGGAAAAGCTATATATATTGGTGCACTAGGATAGCACAGGACGTCGTGTTGTGCATGGATGAATTATGTTTATCACATGCATTGAGTGTTTATCTTTTCTATAAGTACATTGTTGAACTTGTTATGGACTCGAGGAGAGAATGTCACATGGAATTTGTTCTTGTTGTTCTAGTGTGCATGGTGGTGATCCATCTCATGGGTGGAGTGAAGCTAGTTGTGGTGCTAATTTATTCTATGGTTTGGAGGAGCTGATTCTCCAAGTAGTCATTTTCGACATCATTTTCAAGTAAGTATCTTTTATTTCAATGGGCTATATTGTGCAAAGTATAGTTTTAAATATAAATTACAAATCCAATCTCTATCTGTGCAGTGGAAATATGCTTGATGTTCACAATCATTTTCAAATCTCTGCATATAATTTCATTGCTTATGTGGTATGCGACTGATCCATAGAAAATATGTTTGACAAAAAAAAACAGATCAAACTCTTTGTTTTTTATATTTAATTATAAATCCTTTCTGTGTATACATTTTTCTTTTTTGGTTTGTGTTGTTGGTTCTAAATCCTTGGTCCGTGTTTTAAATTTTGGAGAAGGCCTCTATCGTTTTCATTTCTTTTTTCTCTTGTGATTTAAATCTAGAACATACCTCTGTATGCATGTTAATCCTTGTCAATCCACGCTCTGCAATTCCTCGATATGGAAAAGAACATTGTTGTTTATCATTTTCATTCGACATAAAATTTCCTTGTTGAGTGGTATACCTCCTATATCCAATCTAATTTTGTTTTTGACTACCAAAATGCGTTTATATATATATATATATATATATATATATATATATATATATATATNTATATATATATATAACTTTGAACTCAAATCTGATCTCAACCTGGGCATGTGTTTGATTGCCAAAACATTTATGGATCTGTATATATAGAAAACTTTAAACTCATATATGATAATCCAATCCTGCGTTGACGGTTTCCCAAAAAGTTTATAGATCTGCAACTAATCTAAGTCTGTGTTGATTTCACAAATCTAAATTGTTTCTTCTGTTGATTTTTGGTTGATAATTACTATCAACCTGCATGCGATTACATGGATTGATCTGTAGAAATGTGCTGGTAAATAGATTTCAGATCTAATTTCAAAATTTTTTGATTCACAATCTGGGAGTGTGTGTTTAAGTCTGTGTTTAACCTATGCATACAATTTCCTTACCTCTGCATACGATTTTATTATTTGTTATGTGGAAAATACAATCATTTTTCCTTGCTAGTGTGGCAATTTACCATCAATGTTCTAACTGGTGGAGATATGTTGATATTCACAATCGAATTTAAATCTCTAATGATTTTTTTCTCCTTTCATGTGATATTTGTTTACTTATTGCTTTTGTTTGATTGTGATTTAGATTTAGGGGAAAGATCACTGAGATCTTTGTAAATCTAGAGTTGGATTTTTCTTAGTGTCAGATCATGGATCTTTATCCTCCTTCATAGATACCAAAGCCGGAATTGTTTCATTTATTCAACTTGAGATGCTTGGTCCCTTTCTTTCACAAACTAATGAATGCTTTAGATGTGCAGATAGTATGTTTCCTTCTTAGATAAGGGTTTGGTTTTGTAGAATGAGTGAATGATTTTGGAAACATAATCATTTATATTTACCATGGATTCCTGAAGATAACTTACAGTTTTCCTTACTTATCTATGTGGCTAAATGAATATTGAGATTTCCAAAGCTAGGGTATTGTCTATTAGCCCTAGTTATGTTCTAAAGTCATCGTTAACTTCATTTTAATGAGAAGATTTGTCTCAACCAGAAATTGATATTTTAGAAATTTATTTTCTCATAAATTAAAGCTAATAATAGTTTCTTGATCCACTTTGTATGGATCTGAAACAACTACACCATATATATATATATAACAGTGACAAAGAAACAAAAGATTATGTACGATTCACACAAAGTATATAGGTATGTCTTGGGTCGTAACAAGAATTTATACCATGGATTTATTTTAATGTAATTTATTCGTTTATAAAATGAACATTTGATAACTTTGAAAGTGGATGATTAATCTTTTATGAGATGAATAATATTTTAATAACATCATCATCTTATAACGTAAATATATTTTTGTTATTAAAGTTGTAGTTGGGGTGAATCATGTATATGGGTGTCCCAGGCGTCCCTCTTATTTATGTATTTTTGTTTCATTTACACTTTATTTTATATTTGTGACACACATATATATATAAGGAGTTTTAATTTATGAATGATTTCACCAAAAAGTGTTATAGGTATATTGTAACAATATACCTTAAAAATAACAATGTTAAAGTGATTGAATATGTAAGAGTCACAAGGAGCATTATTAATGCATTAGATTTAAAATCCTACTTTAAAAAAAAATACTTGTCTATATAAGTTACTATGAAGTATTTGCTTTAGGCTCAAGTAAGAATGGCTAATCATGTTTTGTTCACAAGTGTTGTGACTTAGAATAACAAAGTGAAAATGATGAAAACCAACATCAAATTAATGAGATAAGAATATCCATCGAGGGTTATAAAATTTCAAGCTATCTATTGATATAGTAAATTCATTTTGTGATTGGACAGTTTGAGAGATAGAATTTCAAATAATGCTCAAGTTTACATTGGTACCTCAAAGAGTGTGTATTTCGTTGATTATTATTATTTTCTTGCAAGAATAGTGAGTCTAACTTAATTGGCTTAATGATTGATATAATAAAAAAAATGAATTATGCCTCATTTCCCAAAATGGTAACAAGGAATTTGATATAAAAATTATGCACATCATGTATGCTTTGAGGAATGTCCTACAACATATTTTGTTGAAATACAATGTTTTGGGTACAATTTGACTAAACTAAAAATGAGGTATTAATAATATCAATCTCCTATAACTAATTACTTAATGGTGTTAAATTTCAGGAATGAGAGAATGTGTAAAGGTATGAAAACTACATTTGTATAAGATTATGATTCCCACTTATTTCGACAAGTGGTATATTATTGAACACATGTATTACAGCTGCTAATTTCACTTGTATAAAATTTGAATAATAAATGAGTAAAAAAATAATTCAATTCAACAACAACAAAAACTTGTTTAGCATGTGCATATGCCAAATAGGCACACTTTTCTTCATCCATGAATAGTCATAATTAAAGTTAATAGTGTCATAGTGTTGTGACATGGAGTTTTCTCTTTAATATTTATTGGAGTTTACCTTTTGTTTTCTCATTTTTATAAATATTCATTAAAATTTAGCATTTTTTACTATTATAATTTTGTAAATTATGACAAGTTTAATTTTATTTATAAATAAATTTTTATTACTATTTAATATAGTTTAGTAGACATAATTGAGATTGATCAACTTAATAAACTTAATCATATTTTTTCTAACAATCCAAATTTAAATCAATAATAACATAATGCATAACATATAAATTAAAGATTGGTAATAGCTTAACCAATTTTATATGTCTAACTCATTAATTTAGAAACTTCATAGAGATTGTATTCTTACATTACCACATCATCATTGAAGATAGGTTAATTTAGAAGGTTTATAGAAATTGAATTCTTACATTACCACATTATTAAAGATAATTGTTACATCCATCCAACTCTCACAAGCATAATTGACTAATATGACTAATTATAGGGTTTATATGTATGATTGTTGCATCCATCCACCTCTTGTAGGCTTAGTTAACAAATGTGACCAATTACAGGATTTATATGCATGATTGTTATAAAGTAACTTTAAATTTTATTTGACAAGTGAAGTATTTAAAAATATTCAATTGAAAATAAAAAAACAAAGGTTCTCATGCAACTATTTATTAATCATAAAATCAAAGAACATCCTCGTATAAACAACAAACACATTTACCTTAACAATTGAAATATTTGAAAATAAAAAACAAAGGCTCTCATGTTGTAACTATTTATTAATCATAACATTACTGAACATTCTCCTCTAAACAATAAACACATTCATTTTAATTAATAAAGTTATCATTTATTTATAACTATTAAAAAGAGATGGATAATGAATTATGACAAATAGCCAAATAATAATGTATTATTACATTGCCACATCACTAAATTTGATTGTTGCATCCATCCACCTCTTGTAACATACCCGAAATTACTCAATGCAATTTTTGAGAAAATGGGGTAAATTTTTTGCTTTTGCTATATCCACCCAAGTCAACTATGTTAGTCTCTTGAGAGTGTGTAATCACATAATTGCAAACACTACTATCATTTTTATCTATTCATATTGAAAACTGTATTTCAATTTTATTAAGTTCTATTGAGTAGTTGACAAGAGGGCTATACTAATGACCATGGTAAGAACTTATACCTCAGATATAGAATCACATTTTGTTTGCAATGAGGAACCGTCAAAATTACAATCACTCTAATACAAATCTACACAAGCGAGTCTTATTGAAATTTAAATAGATAGAACCGTTACATTAGTCGCTAGACTATCCCTCGAATGGGGTAGCGATTACAAATTAACCCTTTCTTTTATTCATCATTGACCTCCCTCGTAACAAGGTAACATACTTGTTATTGTACTCTTTGGCGCGACCGTCAAAGATGACGCATGGGTCTCAATGTTTTTCAAGAGTTACCTCGATGCCTTTCGCAGCCTTGGGACACAGCTTCTACAGCCACCACTTGAATTCATGCAACCTCAACATATATATATTACAACTATATATCATCCTTCAAATTCAAGAGCATCAGTTTAATAAAACAAGATGAATTCAATCCATATAACACAGTTAACTGTTTAATAAACTAATTAAAAGGTCTGCACATAAGCAGCTAATTTATTCTACACTTGTCTTTTGAGAGTTATTCCAAGGATTTTTCCATCATTGACATCCAACTCCTGTAACCACCAATTTATATAACTAACCAAGCATATTATTACCATAAATTCAAGAGCATAAGTCGTATAAACAAAGTAAATTATCTCCATAAACAAATCTACTTGTTAAATACTACTCGGTGACAAACCCACTAAGTTAGGGTTATATCCAAATGGAACACTTTGCCTATGATTATGAGACTTAGAAATCCTTAGTCATCATAATCTTTGAATTTTAAACCATTGAACATGACTAAACCCTCTTCATGTTTTATCCATGACCAAAACCAAAATACATGTTAACATTATTATTTAAAAGAATGGATACTACTATCTACACAAAATTCAAGAGTGTACTAGTACTTAATGTACTCACCATTCTATAATAACATTTTATTTACCAATTTACTTATACCTAAGAGTAATTATAAATTATCTACAAGGCCAAGGTAGTAAATCTCATAAACTATTTACTATAATACACATAACCTTTTATTTACCAAATTTACTTATACCCAAAAGTAACTATAAATTACCTACAATGTCAAGGTAGTAAATCTCATAAACTATTTACTATAATACACCCAATGTATTTACCATTCTATAATAACCTTTTATTTACCAAATTTACTTATACCCAAAAGTAATTATAAATTATCTACAAGTTCAAGATGGTAAATCTCATAACTATTTGGTAGAATAATCATAGAGTTAAAAACTCAACGCTGGAGATATTCACCATTCAATTTGCAGGAGATTAACATTCTACCTAATGCCCATAACATTCAACCAAATAGCATTTATTTATTTTAAGATCTGATTTAAACCCCAAGGATGGATATATTCACCATCCAAAATTGCGGAAGATCCCCATTCTACCCAACGCCCAAAACATTCAACCAAATCAAGCAAGATTAATATTAATCATTAAAACACGGATGGATTAAGGATTAAAACTTCGCAGATCTATAATTTAAAAAGTACACACACGGTAAAAAGAAAAAGGATAATGAAGTCATATCCCAGATCTTGAGTTTTGGTCATAAAAAAAAAAAAAAAACTCATCAAAATGTAGGCCACGATCAGAACCCATATTAAGTTTAAATGCATACAACGATTTCAACAGAATAGAAATTAGAAATTCAATATCCCAATAATAATATTTCATACCAAGATCAATCTGTGCACAAGGCATACATACATTAACTCAACCAAGGCACATACTGATCTGGTGATGATGAAAGCTATTACAAGGAGAAACTCAGATTGTGAACACTGTAATTCCATATCTGTATAAAAGAAATCATATGTAAAATACAACAATGCATTACCCCATTCAAACGTAGACTGTGGAATCTTCCTTCCCATATCTGTATTAAAGAAATCGTATGAAAAAAAATTCAATGATGCATTGGATTTCTGCCATTCAAACGCAAACAATCATAATGCAGATCTCAGCATCAACGCAGAGTTGGAAAATAATAATAGTGTAGATCTTAGCATCAATGCAGAGTTGGAAAAACATTATAATGCAGATCTCAACATCAACGCAGAGTTGGAAAACAATAATAATGGATATCTCAGCATCAACGCAGAGTTGGAAAACAATAATAATGGATATCTCAGCATCAACGCAGAGTTGGAAAATAATAATAATGTAGATCTCAGCATCAATGCAAAGTTGGAAAACAATAATAATGCAGATCTCGGCATCAACGCAGAGGTTGAAAACAATAATAATACATATATTTTTAGATATGAAATGAATATTAATATAATACCATAATGGAAGTTCCATACCATATTTATGGCATAGATGAATGGACTTCGATTTGGAGTGGTTGGCTCTAGCCCTATCATTCCCCAATCGAAAAATGGTTCCGCTCTTCACCTAGAGGCTAGAACTCCACTTCTATTCCCCCACTCAAAGTGAAAAACTCCCATTTAAACAGAATACCCTTTTGTCTCAAAAGGACACATGGCATAGTCAAAGGTCCACATTCCTCCTCCAACAAGGAAGAAATCGACAAGTTTTCAACAATCTAACAACCATGTCCCCTATGGGTCATTTGGTTGTCTTGGGGTTATTTTTTTTCTTACAAAGTTTTATATGTATTTTACTAAGTTGTGTGTGCATATATATATTGCCATCTAATTCATTTGTATATATATACATATATTCATCTCATAGATCTTAGCGTTTGTGTGTATGCATATAAAGATACTAGACATGTTGTCTTAATAATGCAACCAATCTTAGCTTTAAAATAATGCCAGTATTACTAGGGTAATGTGATTAACCATTTTTTAATAAAATGTTTGAAGGTTTCGAACTTCATAGCCAATTAATTCTATCGTAGAACCTTTAACTATTTTTTTCTATTATGCCATGGTTCTGGTAATATGATAATGTATTTTAGACATTGTTAATTATATATAAATTTTAATGTCGCTCTCACCCATAATTTGATGAGTGTGTAATCTACCATCACTTATAGTATCTAGCTTCCTTTCGCTACATCATCGAAATCATAATGAAGCCAGGTTAATATTTACTAGATCCCCAAGGCTTTGGTAGCCATTAGCCTCTCCCCCTAGTGGATTCATCCCTGAAACATCATTTTAGTCATGCAACATTTCCAGCCGCCTAACATTACCAATTTCATACAAAATTTGACAAAGCTAGGATTAGTACTTACAGTGCCTTTTACTTGTTGGAATATCATATATTCCTTGGAAGGTAATAATGTCTTCGTATTATGTCAGAAGTTGTCTACAATCTTATGTAAAAGAGTAATACATTTAACCCATAGTTATATGGTGGTGTATTTACTTGTGTAGAGTATTTGTCTGTGGTATTCTATTAAGAGATGTTGTTTTGGAGAATTATATTATCCCACATGCAATATGTGAGAGTAATTCCTCCTCATCTCTTAGTATATAATAGGTTCAAGTGAGTCTCTACATATCATGCATTCTTGATGTAGCATTGGTACTATTGTGATATTGTTGTACATCATATATATTCTTTGGGGTATTTGTGCTTTTCTCTCTTGTAAGATTGAAGAAGACGTTCTGGAGATAATATAAGACTACATTCCCATGGATGTAACCCATTAGGGTGAACCACATATATCGGTGTTCTCTTGTCCTTTTTATTTTTATGTTCTCATCTTTTATGATATGTTGTTGGTTGCTTAGATAGGTTAACTAGTTTAACTTGACTCTACTATTCTAACATGGTATCAGAACGGGTTGCTATGATATAATACCTTCTATAGATTTCAATCAATAACTATTATCATTTGGGCATTGTCATTTTGTTGTAGATTTTCTTTCTATGTGGTAGCCATTAGGCTTCTTTTCAGATCTCGGCATATTTCTGCAGTTTCTTTTTACCCTAACCCTAACTTGTTGTGTAAGATTTTTGCAAAACAATTTCAAGGGTTTCTTGATGTTTTTTTTGTAGATCTACATGATTTCGAGGCTCTCCTCAAGGAGATCTTTCTTCCAATTATTAAAATGGCATTTATAAAAAAGGGTCGTAACTTGGTCAGTTTTTACCGAAATTTTTATTACAAACCTCATTCTGGATCCACCCACGCGACCAGAACAGAAAACTAGGTATCCTTTCGGTAATAAAAATAGCAGTTATAAAAAAGGGTTGTAACTTGGTCATTTTTTACCATTTTTTTATTATAACATGTCTTTGGAACTGGAACAGTCATTCTGGATCCACCCACATGACCAAAACAGAAAACTGAGCATTTTTGGACTTCCTATTGGTAATAAAAATGGCGGTTATAAAAAATTGTCGTAACTTGGTAATTTCTTACCAGATATTTTATTATAGCCTGTTTTTAGAATTGGAACATCCATTTTGGATCCACCTATGCAACTAGAACAGAAGACTGGGATTTTCTAGGCACATTTATTCAAAGGGTTGTAAGTAAAAGTTTCTCTTTCCTTTATTGTTTTTTTAACTGTGTTTTTTGCAAATTCAGATCAGTACAGTAAAGTATTTAAGTTTTATGTTATTCATTTTTTGCATTTAGGTTTTGCTTCTAATCATGTTTATTAAGATATTATTTCTTGTTCTTACTATATATTTGCCTCACATTTCTATATGGAAATATTGGCATCTTTTAAGGACATGGATCTCTAGTATTTTGTCATGATGATAGTTATAAACCATCTAATGCTTAATATTTTTCAAATACACTTAATAATTAATTTGTTATTTTCTTTGTTTTGTTTATAAAACAACTTTATAAGAATCTCATATGTGTTATCTAGTGATCATTATTTACTTTATTTATATGTTATTGCTGGCCTTTGTGTAAAAGCAATTTCATTCTTTTATAAGTAATATCTTTATGATCACTATATACTCTTGCTAATTATATTCTTAAGTAAAATCATTTTTTTTAATATATGTGATATCATATTTTTTGGCTTGTCATAAGTGATTTAATTGGGATATAGTTTCTTTTTTATGTATTGCAGAGTTTGTATCTAGTTTCTGTGCTATTTGTCTCTAACATTCCAATATGGAAGCATTGACATTTCCAGGGCATTTCCTCTCTTGCATATTTACATAGTGTTAACAAGAAATGAACCCGTGATTAAGACCATTAGTGACTTGTCATTTCATAATTTTTCATAAGTGATATCATGAGTTGATCATAATTTGCTATATGTTGAGCATATTAAACATTTTGATTTATCTATATCTCATGTCATGTTTATTTCGATCATCTTTTACTCAATATTTATATGGCTTTGAGCAATCTTTAAATCTTGAACTATTTATCATGATCACCTTGTTCTTGTTGCAATGAGATTTATATTCTTATGATTGCAGAGGTTATCTTGTTCCTACTTGTCTCTAACGTTCATACATGGAAGCATTGACATTTTCAGGAATTCATCTCTTGCATATTAACCTCATACTAATAAGAAATACACCTATGCTTCAGATTAGTTGCTTGAAGACTAAATTTTCATATATTTAAGTGAAATCTTTGGATCACTATTTATATGTTATGGCTGACACTTAATGTGTAGAAGTAAATTCATTTTCCTTAATGAGCAAGTTAATCTTTTATTTGATCATATTATGTTGCCATTCATTTATATGATGTTTGCTAACCTTTGGTATATAAGCATTTTCATTTCTGTATGAGAAATTTTGTTTTATGATCTTTATATGCTTTAATCTTGAAATTTATTGTGCAGATAAGTTATTTGTTTAGGATTTCACCTTATTCCATAAGTAATTAAGCACCATCTTCTACTGTTAAAGTCATGATGTTCATCTGTATGATATCATTTTCGATGTATAGACCATTGGGGTATTGTTTCTTCGATGTTTGAGGTCTTCTACATATATTTATATTGCACCTTGATTGGAAGAATGTCTGTTGTCTGCATGTGTATTGGCCATCTAGGTTTTTTTTGTACACTTTTGTGGTGTTCTTAGCCACACGTTCTGTTGTATCGGCCATCAGAAGATATTTGTACACTGGTGTGGATGTTATATCAGATTTATTTAGCTATCATGTATGGTTGTGATGATTCTTGTGGTGATCTGGGCATATTGCGATTGGATTCCGTCACTTGTTCTCAGCATTTTATTGTTGGGTCTTTCATCGTACAACCTGGTTCATGTGCACTTTCATGATTCAATGAGAAGCGGTTGTTCATCGTCAAATTCCATCAGTCGAAGTGTTCTTCTTATTTGCAGCATTGATTCTTCTGGAAGTTGTCATCAAGGGGGAGCAGTAATGACTCCTTCCTTCCTTAGTGTTAGTGTGGGCCCTTCTCCCATCCATTATTAAAGGGGAGTGTTGGAATATATTATATTCCTTGGAAGGTAATAATGTCTTTGTATTATGTCAGAAGTTTTCTACAATCTTATGTAAAAGAGTAATACATTTAAACATAGTTATATGGTGGTGTGTTTACTTGTGTAGAGTATTTGTCCATGGTATTGTATTAAGAGATGTTATTTTGGAGAATTATATTATCCCATATGCAATATGTGAGAGTAATTCCTCCTCATCTCTTAGCATATAATAGGTTCAAGTGAGTCGCTACATATCATGCATTCTTGATGTAGCAGTGGTACTATTGTGACATTGTTGTACATCATCTATATTCTTTGGGGTATTTGTGCTTTGCTCTCTTGTAATATTGGAGAAGACATTCTAGAGATAATAGAAGACTAACTTCCCATGGATGTAACCCATTAGGGTGAACCACGTATATCGATGTTCTCTTGTCCTTTTTATTTTCTTGTTCTTATCTTTTATGATATGTTGTTGGTTGCTTAGATAGGTTAACTAGTTTAGTTTGACTCTACTATTCTAACATTACTTACACTTCGTGTTTTCTGGTCGCGCTCGCATGGGATGTTACACATCTCAAAAGAATAATTGACTAATATGAGCAATTATAGGTCTTATATGTATGATTGTTATATAAACAAGTTTAAATTGTATTCAACAAGTGAAATATCTAGAAAAAACAAATACTTTCATGTAACTATTTATCAATCACAAAACCAATGAGCATCTTCCTATAAACAACAAAACACATTCAAATTAATTAGTACATTTATCATTTTATCGACATTAAAGACAGATGGTTTATGGATTATGACAAATGTCCAAATTATATTGGTGTAGAGTTCCATTCTATTTTATATGCAAATTATACATTGATCTTGTTTTACATCTCTGTGTCAACTATTTAACTATAGGTAATACACAGGTAAATGGGGGTCACAAGAAACCATGTATTTAGAATAAATTCCATATCTACTCTTAGCCATCAATCTATTGTAGTTTAAGGATTATTGTTAATCACGTTGTTGAAACTTGGATTGTTATTTCTACCTTGACATGCGTTTGTTGCGCCATAGGTCATTTGTTGTAGTATATTTCTATGACCTACAAAGAGGGGTGGACATGTAATGTCTTATATATTGGTAGTGACATATACACAAGCAATGCTTTATATATAGGAAATATAGGAAATGTGTAGTAGGAATACAGATCTTTCTATATTGCAAATGTGTAGTAGGAATACATCTTGGGCTCCTCATTGATTTTCAAGTTGTGTACATATAAGTTATAGACTAGTGGAGGTGCTTAACTAGGGGTTCAAACTTGGTGATATAATTAAAAATCATTTATAGTTTAATTTATTATAAGGGGTATATATATTTTATATAAAGTTACTTATTATGCTTTTTCAATAAGAATTATTTCACATATCTAGTTGTTTTGAGCGACACTCCTATGTTGTAGTATAATTTAACATGGTTTCCCTATCGCCACATTAAATTGATGATGGACATAGTGATGCTAGGTCAAAATATGGAGGATTAGATTTGCACCACATATTTTGGGAGTTGTATGGATGGTTGGAAGTGGAATCTATTACAAAATAAGGTACAAAGACAAACATATTCTAAGGGACACAATCCCTACATTTTATAAGGAAAAGTGGCAAACAATTACAAGCATCCACATGGAATAGTGAGAATACATCAATGCCATTGAATATGATAATGGTCCCTAGTTTCAAATAGGATACCCTTGCTAAAAGAAGAGACGTATGATTATACATGAAGTCATGACTAGGAAGGGTTAATCAAGTTAATATGTTTATGACTACTTGTGATGTTTAGGGGATGGATATTCTATGAGTAAGAGTTGGTTATCCGAATGTTGATGAATATTTTAACCATTCTATAATCATGTATGTGCTAGCTTCATATGTTGGAACAAACCCCTTTGTTCAAATAAATTTAATGTTGTTAATGATCTATCATGATTTTATGTATTTTTAGTTTTACACTATGTTGTTTCAACTTTTCTTATATGTTGTTGTTATGAATGGCCATGCCTCTGGTATAATCCAATGCATAATGTTGGATTCTCTATATATTGAATATGATTTTAGCTGCAGTTATTTCAATCATATTTTAGCACCCGCTAACCCCCTCCCCCACCCCACTCCACTCCCCACCTTAATCTTATGTAAAGTTAGCAATGCACCTTGGGTGAGACCTTCATATTCTTAGATTTCATATGTTGATGCTAGGATACAAACCTTTTTTTCACCACCCATTCAACATTGTTCTATTTTTTTGAGTCAACAAAAGGTTATGTTATCAAGACACCACCATGAAATCTGGAGGATCATGAAAATATAACAAAATGACCACTATGAGATTTGGGTGTGAAGTTTGACATTGAAACAACATTGATGATAATGGTGTCAACTTGTTAGGGTGTTTGTCTACATTTGTTGGTTTGCAAATTCTCTAATATGTTAGTAGATTGTCGATATATTGATGCCTTGTAGAGGCTAAATGCTAGTATGGCACCTTCCTAATGGATAATGTTTGCACATGAAAAGTATGATTGCACCTCTATATATATATATATATATATATATATATATATATATATAAACAATTTATTGATATCATTCCNGTATAATAATAATAATAACATGAAGGTTGCTTCACCCCAGAGTTATTAGGTGCATAATTAAATACAATTTCAATTAAAATCACTAAATGCTACTAAGTAGGTACAAACAAGAAAGATACCAACAAATTAAAAAAGATAACAACAACAACATATGAAATTTAATTAATAGAATTGAATTAAATGGATGTTGGGATTTGAACGAATAGAATTGAATTAAATGGATGTTGGGATTTGAACGAAGATCTCCTTGCAAGGTTGCAAGGGCATTATAGGCTACACCTGTCATGATGAAAAAGAACCCATAAAGCATAGATTAGTAAAAGAGAAGGAAACATAGATCTCATTTAAAGGAGGACTAAACTTAAACGTTTTTTTAAATGTACTCTTTATTTTGAAAACCCTAATATTAAAAATTTTATTTAGAGGGAGAAATTAAGAAAATAAAAATAAATTAGTTTGAGGGAAAAAGGGAATAAAATTATTATTATAATAATAAAACACATGGGTGAATTTTCTATGGACAAAAAGGATACCAACAACGTTTAAAAAAAAAAAAAAAACTATCGTGATACCCCACATAAATTATTCTTCTGTCAATGTAAAGACAAACATGAAAAGAAAATGGAAACCTATAGTAAAAGAAAGAAGAAGATAAAAGAGGTGGAAACCTTCAACCTACAAGCAAAACAAATATAAACATGGGATTTTCCATGTCTACATGGGAGTAATAGATCCATTATTCTTCATCCTTCAAAGCCAAAAACATGTGGGAAAAAACTATCATGATACTTCACATAAATTATTCTTCTATCGATGTAATGACAAACATAAAAAGAAAATGGAAACTTATAGTAAAAGAAAGAAGAAGATAAAAGAGGTGGAAACCTTCAACCTACAAGCAAAACAAATATAAACATGGGATTTTTCATGTCTACATGGGTGTAATAGATCCATTATTCTTCATCCTTCAAAGCCAAAAACATGTGGGGAAAAAATTTCATGGAAAAAAATAAGGCCAATGGTAAGAAAAAAAACCCATGAAATCTTAAAAATTGCCCTCCATTTATAGCATGATAAACAAGAAAATAAATGGAAACTTTGCAATAAAAGGAAGCAATAAAAAAAGGGATGGCCTCCTTCAACCTACAAGAAAAATAAACAAATATTTGGAATTTTCCATGGCTACAATGGGAGGAGTAGAGCCATGGTTCTTTATCCTTCAAAAAAAAATTTAAGGAGAATATTATCAACCAAATAAATAAATACATAAGAAACATTCAAAGATATAGAACCCAAAAATAATAAATGTATTCTCACTATGGCCAAGATATGAGAAATATTCTTGTTCATTTATTCTCGGTATCTTCAAACTAGAGCCTCCATAAACTAGAAACCTTAACTATGAAAAGGAGAGGAGCGGAGGAGAGGAGAAGAAAAGAATTGAGGATGAAATGAGGAACTAGGGGTAAAAGGGCCTTTTTGGTTCTCAAAATATAATTTCTAAATCAAAAAATAAACCACCACAATATAGTTTGGAATTTATTTAGTTACAATCATGTCAATGCACCAACATCTCATTGATATATTCAAATCTCACTAACATGATTAAATTTGATTTGACCAAATTTGGCCATGTCAATGTTGGGAATGTTATATTCTTTGCATGTAAATAGACTGGTGAATTCGATAGCAAAATGGTAAAGTCGATAAATGATTGGTATAAGTCAACTACATTCATATTCGACGGATGTTGGTTATCTAGTTGACTGGCAACCAAAATAGTTATTTGGTTAAAGAAAAACGACTGGTTGATGAGAAGTCGATGGAACGACCAAAGCTCAACAAGAAATAGACCAAAGTTAACCCATTCAAGTCGATTGTAACATCATAACTAAAATTGGTTAGCACATTATGGATTGGCATTAATGAGCAGTTGGTTGTATTGCATCTATAAAAAATATTTAATGGTTACGCAAACAATGTGTGAGAAGAGAAAGTGTAGTGAGCATGATGATCGTGTAATGAAGTGTGATTTGTGGTACAGAAAATCATGGTTGTAAACACCTCTTATTAGTTTTGTATTAATAGATGATTGGTAATCTCATTGGTTTGTTGGTTTCCCCCCAACAAAGGGGTTTCTAGGGCAATCTATGTGTAATGTGGTGATGTGTTGAGTGACATTATTGTATGTTTAATTGTGTGTATTAACTATATGAGTCAATTTGCAAACCTATTGTAATTCATATAATAACCAAACTTTGGTATCATATTTGTATTTGGATAGAGGGGGGCTTCATTGTTGTTGAGGTTTTGGCTTGTTCCTAGATCTAGTGAAAGCCTATTGCAGTGGGATATTCCCGAAAACATTAATTTATAGTTAGAACAGATAACATGTCAAGGATATAAACTGAAAATTTTAATGGAAAATATTTTGATCTTTGGAAGCTTAATATTGAGGATCTACTTGTGGATCGAGGACAATGTGTTGTAATCGACCCAAGAATGAATATGACTAGTGTGTCAAAGGAAGATTGGAAAAATATAGATAGAAAGGAAAGGAATATAATCTGAATTGGTTTAGCAGATTTTGTATTGTTGAATTCCTTAGAAGAAGACACTACAAAGAAGTTATGGGAAAAGTTTGGAAACTTATACCAATCAAAATATCTAGTTAACAAGTTTTTTCTTTGGAAGAGTGTATGTCTTCTAAGGATGGGTGAAGGTGAATCAATTACAAAAGATATGAATGCATTAAAAATTGTGATCAGTCAGTTGTTGTCTATGGATATTAAAATTATTGAGGAAAAATGCATTAGTATATGTTCTTTATTAGATTCCTAGGATATCCTGCTCATGGCTATTGGAAGTAATAGTACAACATTTAAGATTGAATTTTTGATCACATCTCTATTGTTAAGAGAGATGAGATGAAATAACATGGTTCAACCCATGATGTCTTGATGGTTAGAGGTTGATTGGTAGACAGAGGAAAAGGAAAAACATCTAGTATAAATTTGAAGTCGATGGGTAGATGCATATCTAAGACCAAATCCCTTGATCTAGTGATGAAAACATGCTTGAAATGAGGTAAGGTAATACATTATTGATGAAACTACAATTTGATGGAAATTGAGAAAGGAAAAAGGGATGAAGAAGGTCATTTGGTTGATGGAAAGACTTCACAAGAGGAGAAAGGAGATGTGTATTTGGTCTGCAAGTACATAGTCAGATCATGACTCTTAGTCGATCGAATCTGTTGCATCATATCGTATGATACCTCAGAGAGAGTGGTTTTGTGAGTATGATAATTTTAATGTTGGTGATGTCCTTCTAGGAGATTACTCGACCAGGATAGTTAGACGAGGTAATATTTTAATGAAACTAAAAGATGGAAGAATAGAAACACTTTCAGGAGTGATCCATATCCCAGGTTTGTCTGGAAACCTTATCTCAGTAAGTAATATGGGAATGCAGGTGTGCAATCTGTATTTGATAAATATACATACAAGATGGTGCGAGCAGCAATGGTACTAATTAGAGTAGTTCATACTAGAACCTTGTAGAATATATTGGGACAAATGGACACCAATGGATGAGACATATAGGTGATAAAGGTATTCATGTTATGCATTGTAAAGGTATGGTCGGGGGTCTCCTTGACTATTCTAAAGAAGTCAACTTCTATGAAAATTGTATTTATGGTAAATAGAGTCATGTAAGGTTCTCATCCAGTGTTACTATGGATCAATAAATGTTGGAGTTGATACATAGTTATGTGTTTGTACCTATGTTGGTCCCTTCACTAGGAGTATTTCAGTATTGCATTTCCTTCATAAAATACTCGTCTACACTTACATGGTTTTATTTTATGAGGAATAAATCTGAGGTGTTTTAGAAGTTTCAAGTGTTCAAATATCTTGTAGAGAATCACTCTAGTAAAAATATCGAGGTGCTGAGAATTGATAATGGAGGAGAATTCTTTGGAAAGGAATTCAACCAGTTTTGTAGACAACACTATAGCTTGACAAAACACAACTCCCTACATGCATCAACATAACATAGTTGTTAAAAGAATGAATAGAATGTTGATGGAGAAGCGAGGAGCATAATCAATGGTGCAAGATTCACACAAGAATTCTAGGTAAAGGAAATTGAGATTGCATGTTACCTAGTGAATAGATATTCGTCGATGGCTCTAGTCGAAAAAAAATCCATATAACACATGGGATGGTAAAATCCCCTCTCTTACACATCTTAGGGTATTTGGGTGTGATATCTGAAAGGAGAAAAGAAACAAACTTGACAGCAAGTCAAAGAAATGCATCTTCATCGGATACAACGATGGAGTGAAAGGGAATAAGATATGGAATCTAGTCACAAGGAAGGAATTTTATAGTATATATGTGATCTTTCAAGGAAACTGAGGAACTTATAAGTATAAAGAGGTTAAAACAAAAACCTGAAAAGTAAGACTTCAAAATTAAGGATGAAAGTGTGAGTCAATTGAATCCAACAAAGAGGTGGAACAATAGACTTTGAACGTCATGAGATCTGGTAGAGAAAGGAAACAACCACAAAGGTATATTCCACCTAACTTTCACTCTGGTTTTGTGTTACCTCCCATAGAATACAATCCTAGGATGGTAAAGGAAGTGATCAAATCGATAGAGAATAAAATCTAGAAAAGGGCCACGAAAGAAGAAATGAAGTCCTTAAAGAAGAATGAAACATGGGATATAGTCATGTTGCCAAATGGAAGGAAACCCATCAGTAGTAAGTGGGTTTTCAATAAAAAGTTGAATTCAATAGGTCAATTTGAGAAGTAAAAGGCTCGATTGTTAGCGAAAGGGTATTCCCAAGTTGAGGGAATCAAGTTTGGTGAAATTTTCTCTCTTGTTGCTAAGTTGACTTCCATAAGGGTACTAATGTATTTAGCTACAACATTTGATCTTGATATAGAACATATGGATGTAAAGAAATCATTTCTTTGTGGTGATCATGAAGAAGAGATTTATATGAAGAGGACTAAAGGTTTTCTAGTGGAAGAAGAAAAGGAGTTCATATGCAAGCTCACAAAATATCTCTACAGTTTAAAACAATTGCCCAGGATGTTGTATCAAAGGTTTGATATGTATAACTAGCATTTGCGGTTTGTGACAAGTTAGGTTGGTCACTATATTTATGGAAGTATATTATGTGGCCATTTCATATATGTAGTTTTGTATGTTGAAAACATGTTGTTGGATGAAAATAACATGGATATGATAAAGGAGGTAAAACTATAGTTGTCCTCCGAGTTCAATATGAAGGATCTCAAAGAAGCAAATTTCATTCTTGGAATGGAAATACGGAGAGATCATGCAACTAGAAGGATTTGGTTAAGTCAAAGAAAATATGATGAGATAGTTCTGAAAAGTTTCAACATGCAAGAGAGTAGACCATTCGAGGTCCCTATTCCTGTAGGATTCAAGCTATAGGTTGAATATTTTCCTAAGACACAAGAATAAATATAGCACATGTTACGTGTGCCCTATGCTAGTATTGTAGGTAGTCTTATGTATGTTATGGTTTGTACTCAACAAAATATTTCACATGCAGTCGGAGTATTGAGCAGGTACATATCGACACCTGTAAAAGAGAAATAGACCGCAATCAAGAGAGTATTTAGGTATCTGCATGGAATTATATATTATGCAATATGTTATGGAGGAGAGCTTGATGAAAACAAGGAAATCAATGTACATGGTTTTGTTTATTTTTATTGGGATAGAGATATTGACCGTAGATGATAGACCAACATATATGTGTTCAAGTTATTCGACGCGGCAGTTAGTTGTATGAGTAGCAAGCAATCGGTCATTGCACTATCGACTATTGAGGTTGAATACATGGAATCAACTCATGCATGCAAGGAATTTTTTTGGCTGCAGAGATTGTGTATATATGTTAGTTTTGTTTAGTAAGTTATTAGGTTGGATTTTGACAAAGGTTTCAATCTTCCACGAAAAGAATCCATCATATCATTAAATACAAAACACATTGACGTACAATACCATTTTATGAGAGATATGGTGGAGAACCAAAAGGTGTTACTAGGAAAGGTAGGCACGGTGAAGAATGTTGCAAACTCATTGACCGAGTCAATAAGAATGGGGAAGTTTTCCCAGTGTAGGGAAATGATGCACTTGTTAGACCTTCTAGAATGAACCAAAGTTTTGAATCTTCTATTTATGCAAAGAAGACAACCAGTGGTATAATGTTGGGAATGTTACATTCTTTGAATGTAAATTAACTGGAAAATTTGATAGTCGGATGGAATAAGTCTATCGGATTCAGAGTCGATAGATGGTGGATATATAATCAACTGATCGACTGAAATAGTTATTTGGTCAAAGGAAAACAACTGGTCGACGAGAAGTAAACAAAATGACAAAAACTCAACAGATAAACGACCAAAGTTTACTAAGGCAAGGCGACTGTAATAGAATAATTGAAAGTGGTTAAGAAGTTGTGGGTTGTCATCAATGATCAGTTGGTTGCATTGCATATACAAATAAGATGTAATGGCTATGCAAATTGTGTGTGAGAAGATTGAGTGTAGCAAGTATGATGATCATGTAATGAACTATGATTTGTTGTCTAGCCAGTCAAGGTTGTAAATTGTTATGAGTGTTTTATTAATATATGAGTGGTAAGATTACTTATTTGCTATATTTTCCCTAGAAAAGGTGTTTTGAGGGTAATTTATGTGTAATGTGTTGATTTTTTGAGTGTCATTATCTTATGTTTAATCATGTTTAACCATATGATTCAATTTGAAAGCCTACTATAATTCGTATTAGAACCAACACTCAACTCTATAAAATATCATTTAGGCATCAGTGTATCAACACCCATAGGGGAATATAGGTATATTGATGTTTATTGGGGTCAATAGTAAAAAATAAAAGAGTAAATGTCAAGGGTTAGAGTAAAATCCAACATCAAAAACAAATATCAATGTCATATTTTTCACCCAAATGTAGCAGTGGACATACAAAGAAGGATCTTAAAGGATTGTTTGAGTGGTTGTAGAGGCTTAAAGATAACCCTACACACCCACATTAAAGAGGGTGTAAGGACATGAATTCGAATAATTAGAACTTGGTTATGTTAATAAGTTACAACTCTACAACAAGATCCACGAACATTTGTGTCAAGAGACCCTTAGAGGGGAACATTATAGAATTTGTAGTAGAGCAGTGTAAGTCCTACTTGTGTGTTGTGGAATATTTATTCAAGGGAATATGAGGAATTCTAGTGAAGGAAATTTCTTCTTTGTCTAAAAATTTTCTTCATAGAATAAGAGCTACTACCCTTTATCTCATCAAACAAAGAATTGTAAACCATGAATTGATGTATAGATTGGAATGTTGCTAGAAAAGATGAAATCTTGAGGGGATAAGGTACCATGGAGGAAGCACAAAGCTCGAGAGAGAGAAAATATCCATTAGGTTTGTTGAGATAATTGACAAATGGTGGCTAAATCAAATGGAGAAATTAATAAATGTACAAATCATTGTGAAAGGAGATAAGTGACAATGGAAATAATGAGTCTTAAATGGAGGACTTAGAAAAGTTGAGAAAATTAGGATAAAATGTTAGTTAGTTAGATAGATAAGTTGAGAAAAATAGGAGAAAATGTTAGTTAGTTAGTTAGATAAGTTGAGAATATAAAATGGGTTTTTGATTGACTAAAACCTCACAAAGTGAAGGGATAATGGAGGTATTTCTAGAATATATGATGGAAAAAATGAAGGTTCCATGTGAGTGGTAGTAGGGGTTAACATAGATGGATCGAAGACGCTAGCTTAAGGTGTGACCAAAAGACAATATTTGAACCAATAAATGGAATTTTAGTTATAGAGGTGCAACCAAACTACATGCTCATGGATGTGTTATAGTTATTTTCTCAAGGAGAGACAAAACCGATAGACATGATACCACCAAGAGGCAACTTAGTCAACACAACACCTACACCACCCATTTCACATTTTTACCTTAGTAAGGTAACCTTTCTATGTATCATTAATCAAATTTTGTTACACGGTAATGTATTCAAGGATATTTAGCAAATACTATAAGTAATAATGGAATTTATCTAGGTCATACTAATAATTCAAATACTAATAGTAATATTAGTTTATATTCAAATAGATATGCAAACCTAGTTATACATATCAAAGAAAGGGGTTTACATTTATTTATATACCAAACAACAAAGTGATTGGAATTCAAGTTGGCTCCATTTTCACCTACCTAAGTTCTCAAGAAAGAGGGATGGTGATGCAGAGCAACATTGGTTGTTGTGCGACATCATTTAGAGTGCGAAAAATATTACACTTGCCAAATTTAAGTTGGCCAAAATAAAAATGAGGTTGACAAGTCTTTCCTTGTAATAGTACATGCATTACATGAAGGGAAGTCTAGGTACTTCACGAAGATTGGATTAGGTAAAGGAAACCTTTATTACCATTTTTTAGAAGCCAAACATGGAGCAACATAATTTATTCAAGTTAAATGATATCAAGAAAATTGTAGGAGAAAGTACATGGGAATAGTATCAGATGTTCAAAAACCTAATGAGTCAATTAATCTAACATCTAAATTATATCAAGCATAAGGAATGGTTCATTGAGGCACTTTTTTCCTTGTTTTGGATTTCTCTTATGCAACAAATGTGGGATTCACAAAGGGAATCTCTAGATCAGTAGGTGTTGAGGTCCTCAACAGATATCAAGTTTTAGTGATTAAGGAACCTCCAAAAATATTTAAACCTCGCCATTCGCATATTCTTATCAATGTGATTTAATATTTTAATGTGAACGATGTTTCTGAATGATTTTAATTTCTTTGATTAGCTTGTTTAACCAATTATATTACTTGGATTGTGTTTGAATGCTTATGGATTTGATGGATTTGATATTTGATTTGAATTTTAGTTTGGATTGATAGGGGCATGATGTTTGAGAAGCACATGAGTAATGTGTGCATAAATAGATCACTCATTGTCGAGATAGGTTGAGCACCTATGGTCAATTGGGCCTAAATCGAGTGGTTGGGAGGAATTATTGCTACCCTCCCCACCCAAGATCAATTCCAAAAACTAACATGTTGAGCTCTCAATGAGTATATTATTGTATTTTCCTTGAGTCTTGTACAGTCTAGTTTACCCTATGTACCATCCTCAAAATGAGGGGAATTAATTGGTGGGTTTCCCCAAGATATGTATTTTATGGAAACAAATATTGTGCATTTGATCCTGCTAAGCCCTCTATTAAAGGTTTTTGGATTTAGATCTAGTGACGATTGAATATGACTTAAAAATTATTGATTACTCGAAGGATCAAATTTTTATCTCTTACCCTGATATTGAGAACCTAGTTAAATAAATTCCAAGGTCTAATGGGGGGAATGTGGCGGGGTATCTACAACAACCCTTAAAAGGTTTGGTTAAAAAAGTATGTGGTATGTAGTTAGAAGTGGAGGATAATCACCCAAACAAAAATTATTTCCTATATTGAGTTAGTTGTCAGAAAATGTGTCATGTAATGACTCATCAACTCAAAATGACAACAAGGTTGACAGTGTTTTAGAGATCGATTTAGGTATGATGTGGACCGAAAACCTTAGTTTTTTTGTTGTAAACATTGATATTGTTTTTGTTTTCCTTATAAAGGTCAATACACTAGTTGAAACTCATGAGAAGGTTGTGGTGGAGGTAGAAGGTTAAAGATTCACGAGAGGGAGACTCAATTTGAATCATTTCATTTAAAGGGAAGAAGGTGGTATTCCAAGTAGAAAGTGTTCCAAAGAAGCATTGAAAAGTGCCAAAACATAAGGGTGGATAATACTCAATGGTGGTGGGAGAGGATTGGAGGGTAGATCAAATCCTTTAGTTGTTTGGGAAAATTCTAGCAAGGAACCTCCTTGGATGAATATTATTAATGGATAGGATAAACAATTGGTTGCGTTCGATTTGGGAACTAGTAATTAGTTATGGAACAATCTTCCAATTTTTAGCATGAGGTTGGATTGGATTTATTTTTAGGAAAAACAAAGATTATTTAAGGATCCTCAAAGGAAATTAGTTTAGTGACAATACTTACCTCTCATTAAAACTGTGGCATCCACTCTTCTTTTCCATAGAGGAGTTCTCTGTGAAGACCCCGGTGTGGGTTAAACTTTCGATACTTCTTATAGTGTTCTAGACAAATGCAACCTTAAAATCCATTGGAGACTTAATAAATAAGTCAATATTGGTCGATCACACTTGCAAGTATAGTATTTTTAGGTTTGTTGCTTGGATTTTGGTTGAAGTAGAGCTAAGTAAAGGCTTTCCATAAATCGACAATAAATTGATATACACAAGATATAGACTATGAAATATGTATAGATAAATATACCATTTTGATGAGTTTGGTGTCATGTTTATTTCCATGTGGCTAGAGAATGTGAAAATCCCTTTTTCCAAAATATTTGGAGACAAAATGTGACAAGGAGCTCGAGTAGTGAAAGGGAGATCTTCCCTTTTAGGTGGCAAAAAAAAGATGACAAAAGGTTGGATGGAACAATAATATAGGGTGGTGGAGACTCTGCTAAGGATGATGTTATATAGTCTTCTAGTTAGTATGTGGATTCAATTCTTATGGTAGGATATATTTTCATTCCATTAATTGACAATCTACACTCTTGGGATTACCCTCATTAAGGAAAGGATAACATTATACATCCATCACTTCAATTGTACAAATTGGAATCAACAAAGAACCAATACATGGAGGAAACTTCAAGCGATATCTTACTCCCTCCCTCCCCTTTTCCTATTGTCGTTCTTGTGAAAATGAATCTTTCTAGAATAATTCAACCATAGAGAATTTTAAAGGATATCCAAAACAATATTGTCCTTCTTGTTTATGGAATTCCTAAAGATTATTTTCCCAAGAAGGGGGGTGGCCTTTGCACTTTCCTTTTACTCATACCCCTTCCCAACTAATCAAAGGAATTGTGAGGAGAGGTAGATACTAGACACTTCCTAATCTCAGTCAAGAATGGTGTAGACATTACCACTTAAGACCCAAAAAATTGAACCCATCAGAGGATACCTTAATAGCTAGGGGAATAGAGTTTGAACTTCAGAAAGAAATCAGTGTTATTGAGGTAGGTAGAAAATCATCTTTAAAGCATTCTTAGGAAAGAGAAATAAAAGAAACCAATCATGGAATATAGAAAATTATCATTAAGGACATTAGAGTAAGAAAAAACCCATCCTTGGTTACCCACTGAAGATAATCTCTTTAAACATCATAGGCATAGGGGATGGAGATAAAAATTTGACCCTCAAGAGGTTAGCACATATAGAAAGGTATGACTTTATGATGATTCAAGAAACCATGGGAAAGGGTGACCTATTTCTTAATAATTTAAAGAAGATATTAATAATTTAAAGAAGATATTTTATGGGTAGGAGTTTGTTTCCATATATTCAAATGGATGGGTAGCCTCATTTCAAGATGAATCCAATCCATATTCTTAATAAATATTTTCTCTATTTCTTCAAGTATTTTCATTGGAGTTTTCTGTAAGAGTTGAGGGTTCTCACTCATTATTCTCAATATGCATGTTCCATGTGAAGGGAAGGAAGAATATTATAACAAGTTACTATATTTTCAATTTTTGAAAAATGCGAATTTAATTGAAGGTCGGTATCTTAATCTAAACTCAAGAGACGATATGTGTGCGTACAAACCACAACAAGAGTAGAGAAGCTAACAATTTTTTATCAAACCTTTTTTAAAGATAATAGTTAGTGGATATAGAACCAATCAATCCAGGACCAAAATGAAGTAATAATAGATCAAGGAAAAAGGGAATCCATAAACATTTGGATACATTTATGGCTCACAATTACACTATCTCCATAGTGGAAAGGTATCTCTCTTGGACTATTCCCAATAGATTCTCAGACCACCATCCAGTTCCTAAACCAAGGTCACCTTTCAAATTTAAACTAGAATGGTTGTTGGAGGAAGAGTTTTAGTTGTTAGTTAAGAAGCATTAGAGGAAATTTCAACTCAAAATGGGCCTTTTAACTCTAATTCAAATTCCATGTCATCATGTGTTAGCCAATGAAATTGCTTTAAATTTGAAANCAAACACTTTTTTAATATAAGTTTTGGGATAGGTATCATAAAAAACTAATTTTTTTGTTTGTATCTTCGACATATCTCCCCATGTTTTTACTCAAATTTCGATCAAGAGAGCTTGTTGGATGTAGAATTCGGAATTTAATTATGCATCCAACAAGCTCTCCCGATCAAAATTCGAGTAAAAACAGGGGGAGATATGTCAAAAATACAAACAAAAAATTAGTTTTTTTCTTTTCTTCCTCCGAAATTAATAAATATTATTTTATTGTTTTAACTATTATTTTATTAATTTTTTTTAGGAGGCCATTTCCTCTAATGAATTCATCTTCATGTGATGCTAATTTTGGTACAATAACTTGTGAGTAGTTTGTGAGTACTGTGAAGAGAGTTAATGAGAAGGTGGAAAGTTGGGTTGGAGAAATGAGTAGGAGTAGGGATAAAATCATTGTGGGGACAAAACAGAAGTTGGAAGAAATTTTTGCTCATAATAAGGAGGGTATTTTCATTAATGAAATCCTCGCATATATAAAGGTGTTGGAATATAGGAAATGTAAAATTATAATAGACAAAGAAAGGCATTGGGGAATGAAGAGTAGGGCCACCTGGTTGGAAATGGGTGATGATATTAACACTATTTCAGAGATTCCTCATAGTGAAGAGGAAAAAATTAAATAATTTCAAGAATTGGCAAAGCTAGGGGTGGCACACTTCAAACAATTATATAGAGAACCTAATAGAAAAATATGGTACATATTCTCAAGCTCGTTTCCTTTTTAACCAAACTTGTGGAGGATGATTATAATGAAAGGATGTTAATTCTAGTCATAAAAGATTAGATATTAACAATCCTAAATTCCTTCCATAAGGACAATATTCCTAGTCCAAACAAATGGACAGTGGAATTTTTTATTGGATTCTTTGACCTTTTAAGACATGACCTACTAAGGGTGGTTGAGGAGATAAGGTTATTTGGTAGAATTCCTAGGAATTTCAACTCCATTTTCATAGCACATATATAAAGTGGATTTCTCAAATTCATTCAATGGATTTAGTTCTATTCCCTTGTGCAATTTCTTCTGCAAGATAATCTCAAAAGTTATTGTTGTTAGATTGAAACCTATTGTCTCTAGTTTTATCTCATATTGGTAGTTTGGGTATTGGAGAGGCACTAAATACATGAGGTTGTTGGAGCTTCTCAAGAAGGATTAAACTCAATGAAAAATTTTCAATCCCTTACAACAATGATTAAACTTGATTTATCAAATACCTATGACATGGTATCTTGGTTATACCTACATTTTTTGTTTCTTTGCATAGGATTTTTCATGCTTATTGTCAAATGGATAATGTTTTGTGTATCCTTAATCTCTTTTGAAATTATAATTAACGGCTCAAGTTTTGGGTCTTTTAAGTCTTCTCATGAGATTTGACAAGGTTTACCCTAGTCTCCTTATCTTCTTAGTGGCTAAAGGACTAAGAAATATATTCAAGAGAATAAGAGAGGGACGAACCTTAAGGGATCAAAGTTGGAAGAAATTAATACCTCACACACCTTCTCTTTGTTGATGATGTGGTGGTGTTTGGTTATGAATCTACTTGGGAAGGATTTATTTATCATCAATTACTTCAATTTTATAATGATTCTATGGGGATGGGAGATAATGTGGGAAAATTATCTTTGTATACCTTGAACTCGGATGATCCTATGAAAATAAGTTGGGTAATAAATTTCCCTTTCCAACACTTAAAATTCAATGATAGGGTGAAATATCCAAGTTTCACTTCCTAATAAGTATGAGAAGGTATATTGATATTAATTACTTGCAAATATACATAAGAATATATAATTTTGGTGCAACATGTGGGTTTTGACAGGACGAAGACTTATACTTGTCAAATCAATGCTTAAATCAATACTAGTATACTAGAATCTACTGGCTTACATCCTAAAGGGCCTTTTGGAAAAAATAAGGAATATGTATTTTAATTTTCTATGGAAGGGAAGTAGTGAGCTCAAAGGCTCACATTTGGTAAAATGATAGGTCATTGCAACTCCAAAATTATATAAGGGGTGGGTTTTAAAGAACAAACATTTATTTGGTTAAGCCTTGGCTACCAAGTCTTTGTGGAACCTATTGACCAAGGAAAGTCTTCAGAGGAGAATCATAATACAAAAATATAACTACCCCAAAAAACCTTATTGATTGAATTAGGAAGGAGAGGAAGAGTATCCAAAATGTTTCAAACTAATGGAAAACACTAATTTGGGATTCTCGGTTTTAGGTCCCCACCTAGCCTGGAATATGGGTGGTCGCTCATAGAAAAGGGTTGGAGTAGTTGCTATTATCAAGTGTGGTATGGGAATATTCATTTTAGATAATTTGATACATCATCCATAATCAATAGGAAAATGTACTCCTAATATACTGAAGCATTCAACAAAACCTACGCTATACAAGTAAGTCTAGTTAAATTCCTAGTACATTGGGGTGGAAGCAGAAGGGGATCTACAGCGGAACTCTTATGTTAATGAACTAGAAAAGGCACATATTAGACTAGCTAGTTATTAGGATGAACTAGTTTGGAAAATTCATAAGGAAATGGGATCCTACACTACAAAATCAATATATATTGTCTTATATGGGCCTTTTCCTAAGGATGCCAAGTGGTGGTGGGGAAATATTTGGAAAATAAAGGCCCTTTAAAGGACAAGTTTTTTATGTGCTAGTGCTTGGTCTTGAATAACAAATTGTTCACATGGGAAAATATACAAAAAATGAACTAGGTTAGGCTTAGAATCTGTATACTCCTTTGGAGGAGTGAGGAGAACACCCACCATATTTTCTCAAGAGATCTAGACAGAAGTAGAGGAGTGGTTGGGCACACACAATATCTAGAAGGAAGACAATCTTGAAGATTGCTTGATAGGGTGGATTTCTACGTAGAAACTGAAGTAGTTTAGGATTGTACCCTTGTTGGTAGTATGGGGATTTGGATGGCAAGGAATGCCCAACAATTTGAGGAAAAACATATTCTTCCCTTTCAAATTGTATCACAAGTAAATTCATTTCACTAATTTTATAAAGAAGTCCCATAGTTAAGGCATTCCAGGATATTGGAGGAGGTTACAATTGAAAAGATCTATGCTTGGGGATATTTTTATGGGGATTTTCAAGGCCCAAATCAGACATGTAGTGTTGGCTACATATGCTATATTTCTAAATATCATTACATCCATGTTAAAGCAAATTTAGGCAGAGGAGCAAATAATGTGGTTGAGTAAAAAGTTATTATTTTTCTTCGCAAATATGCACGAGATAAATACATATTTTAGTTACAAGTATATGGTGATTCTCTCATGGTTATCAATTGGAAGAATGATCAACTACAAATATAGGAAATCTATATTCCTCCCTTAGTAACGTAGTTAAATATGATTCAAGGACCTTTTTTAGACATGTGTTCAAATAATGAAATACAAAAGTAGATTTCTCTCTAAGGATGGCTTACTTGGGTGGGAAGATCAATTAGTTATACAAAGAAATTCATGATGGGCATAAAATGGAGGGTAGACAAGCCTCCATGGAGGAGTATTAACTCTTCTTAGCTCTCATTTTCTCTTAACATTGGATGATTGAAATAATTCATGGATTGTCTCTAGATATTATTTTTTATCTTAAGGGATACCGTTTAGCATGTTTTGGCACTGCTCATATGTGACTATTCTAGCAGTTGTTGTCATCTTATAGATAGTTGGGTGGTGGGGGGGGGGGGGGG